>CP054667.1:60180950-60780950 GCA_013348765.1 Carpinus viminea
CAATCATTCCTTCAAGTATTTATGGGGAGAAACTAAGGGCTTAAATATGAATATTTAAGCACTTATCATATGCTTAAACTAAATCTTACTAGCCGACTAGAAATTTTGTAATACAGATGAACTTCAAAATAATTATTTTCATGTTTTATAAGCCGACAAAGGTAAGATACTCTATTTAACTTCACATACAAGTAACTGTTCATGTGATAATTGTTAGTGATGAAATATAATTAGCTCAAGGTGGGAATTTGATTTTTTTTTGGAGGGGTGGAGGTGGGGCAGGGGATTGGGAGGTGATATAGGTGCATCTGATTGTGAATAAACAGCTAGGCATACAGATTCATGAAGAATGAAATGTGTCATATATATTGAATCATTCCTTTAACTACCACACACCAGAATCATTCCGGTACCTTGGAGAAATGATACTCGGGACACATTGGATTTCAAACTCAACTTCTCACTTTAAAGGTGATCTTGAAAATTCTGTTGAGAACACATATGAAAAATCTCCTACCATTGGAATCTCTTGTAGATCCTTCTTTTCCTTCTTCAGTGTTTCAACAATACAAGCCATAAATGGCTGGTCTCCATTCATGACAAGCTTCCTGGATTGAGTGGCTAACAGAACAGAACAGGAGGAAGGGATCAATAATTTTCAGCAATAATATTTACAGAAAATAAAAAAATTGTTGAAATTTGTATTAAATGCTCTTATACATTGATATTACCTTCCTTCACATGTTCATCTACATAACACTTTTCACATATTCTCATAACCTTCTCAAACTTCACTTCCAATTCAACCTTCTTCTTCTTCCTCTTATGTCCACAATTCCCCCATTCCTTCCACAAAACCATTAAGCCAAGTTAAGCCCCACCCCAACACCCTAGCTCCCTCTCATGCATGCTCCTGAATTTGTCTTCTTCTTCTTCTTCTTCTTCTTCTTCTTCTTCTTTTTACACAAGTGTTGCTGAATTTGTGTCAGTAATTCCTTCACAAAACAACCAAGTCCAAGTTGTCCAGCCCAACAACCGTTGTTAAACAGCTAAGCTACATATTGTATATTGTATATTGTATATAAAGAGGCATGCATGCCACGCAGATGTTCAAGCAATTTTCAGGTTAGTTTCATCTATAGCCGTATTCAATTTTTGAAAGTTTCAGTAAAATGATTAGTTTTGTTAGTATAACTTATTTGAACTTGTAATATAAGTAGATTAGTTATCCTTGGCTCAATGATTTCCATGGAAATGCTTTTTATTATATAGAAATGAGGGTATGAATGTATATCTAACTAATGAAAATTAATAACGAAGTTGGGATATCTGGCCTGGTCTACTAGTTGCTTAGGATTCTTTTTAGTGCTTTCTTTACTAAAATGCTTTTAAAAGGACATTACTTGTTGTTCAATCTAATGTTAGGGAGCCTGTCAAATTTTTCTTAGCTTTAAATTGTATGTTTCAAATAATTTTGCTATGTTTAGGATGTAATAAGATGCTTTTCCTGTGTCGTACTCCAAGATCATTCACTGATGGAGGGATGAGATGTTTTTAACAGAAACTGCTATTAGACTTCTTCTTAGCTCTAAGATTTGGATATCTGCCCACGTAGAGCTAATAGAAGAAATTTCTGCCCTCACAGTAATCCTGTATGTTATACTTAAGAATTGAAACCTAAAATTTTACGCATTTATGTGTGTGTGTACAATATTTATATCTTGGAGAGATAAACAAGAACATGGAATTAAAGGGATTAATTTTTCTTTAATCAGTAATAACCTCACATTTTGTTGCAAATCTGACAATTTTACCCAAAAGCTCCCAGAATCCACTTGGTGTGCCTAGATGACAGAATAAGAATTTGGTTCTAGGATTTAAGTCAGGCTTACTCAAATTCCCTTTTTGAGTTAAAATCTTTTTGTGTCAGTGGAATGAATTCTTTTAAGCCGAGAGGAGTTGGCGTTATAATGCTGGTGTAGATTCTAGTGCCAGATGAAGTGGACTTCGGGGTTGTATTAGCTCATAAATGGAGATGGTGGGTTATGAAGTTTGTATAGAAGGCAGAGGTAGTTGTGATTGTTAGCCGGAGCATTTACAGTAGTGGAGATGATGATGGTGGCAGGCATGGTAATTGTGATTTATTGATGCACTGGTGGTGGTGGAAGTAATTTGGAAGTTTGGCACCAAAAGAAACCTGTCATGCCAAATGGATGTGGTCGATCCTTGGCTGCTGTTGGTGGTTGTGGGGAATTGGTGGAAACAAAAGTTGTTGCATCAGTATTGTAGTGTTGTGGACATGGTGATGGCATATTGGTTTAGAACTATGAAATACGTAAATATTTCTGTACAAAATTATGCAATAGCCACTTCCAGTGACACTATTCATTTTAAAGCAAGAATCTGTGGCACAATTTTCTTCCCTCGATTCTTGTTTGGAATTTTTGAAAGGTTTCTCCCATTACTTATTTTTATCTACATGTGATATTGTGGGAGATCTGATACCTATATACACAACATACAGAAGGAGAATGGTTTAGGTGTGTGTTTGGGCATGTTATAGGTCAGTACAATTATTAATTATACCAATTATAAATGTTACTATATTAGCTACCAAAACAAATTAAGCAATGGCTATCTCAAGACTGTTTATTATTTCAAAAGCATAAACATGAAAGAGCTATAAACAAACTTAATATTCTCATATTAGCTTCTTTTAGTATCCAGCAGAAACTTCAATTTGATCTTGTTGAGTGTGATTGAAATATTGTTTGCCTAGATCCTCTGTTCAGGTAATTTAGCACAACACTGCAAGGCCAATCCCATTATGCAGGACATGCAATTTTCTATAGAAGCATAATCTCTTTCAATTCTCAACAAACAGGCATCAACAACTTTAGTTACTGAATCGGGTGATGATTCCTCTACCCAACGCTTCAAACTCATTTCTCCAGTAAACATGTCATCTGTTGGTTTCTTTCTTGTGAAAGTTTCCATCAGCAAAATACCATAACTATACACATCGCCTCTTGTAGAAATGATTCCTTCCAACCCATACTCTATTTGTAACATAAAATAATCATTAGTACCTAAATATATATTCCTAAGATATAAAGAAAATCAATATTCTACCAAAAGGCTATACTTATCCATGTATGCATGATTATAATGATAGACAACCAGATTCTAGTTGTAGGATAAAAACATCACCTGGTGCCATATACCAGCAAGAGTCATGGTCTGCGTCATAGAATCTCCATCACCTAACAGCTTGGCAATGCCAAAATCAGCAACATGTGCCACTATATCTTCATCTACTAAGATATTGCTCGGCTTCAAATCACAATGAATAATAGGCATTGAATAACCATAATGGAGGTATTCCACTGCTAATACAATATCAATCATTATATCTAGTCTTTGTAAGATACTCAAACAACGGTCTTGAGAATACAACAACTTCTCTAGGCTCCCATTAGGCATGTATTCCAATACAAACGCTTTGAAGTTTATATTACTACAAGTGGTGATGATTTTGACAAGATTTCGATGATGAATATTGCGTAGTACCTCACACTCTGTATCAAAACTTTTGAATGCCCCTTCCACTTCTAAGTTAAAAACTTTTATTGCAACAATCATTCCATTTGAGAGTGTCCCTTGGTATACTGATCTAAAGCTCCCTTTACCAAGTAAGTTGCTTGCATTGAACCCTTTTGTTACTTTTAAAAGTTCTTGTGAAATTCTTCTCCATGATTCAAGAGGTAACGAATTTGCCTCCACTGGAAGTTGTGCATTCCTTTTTCGGCGTCTTGTCCAAACTAATACAAGAGCAACTACAAGGATTGTTAACCCAATTGTTGGTAACACATACTTTAATATACATGTTGCGGTCTTTTTTGATCGAGAAACATCTTTACATGGAGGGACTTGCAGTTGGGGAGAACCACATAGTCCATCATTTGACATAAATGACGCAACAAAGAAATGTACAAAGGGTCCTCCTACGGGAATTTTTCCTTGAAGTCTATTGAAAGAGACATTTAGATATTTGAGGTATGAAAGGGCTTCTAATGACTTTGGGATCTCTCTTGATCATATATATATATAAAAGCCAAGTTTTTGCTCAGAGAGACCCCAAAATTGCGACACGTGTCCTCAATCGATCATATTAGAAAGTACGTAGAATTGCGACATGTTGCGTTTTAAATGTTAGCCTTTTAATAAGATAATTAAAACATAGGAGTTTTATTTGTAATGCATTGGATTGTCTAAATAAAGAAAACGAAAGGTTTTCAAATTCTCTCTTTCTATCTCTTTATCTAATTTTTTTTTCATCTTCTCTTACTTTATGCTTTTATCTTAATGTGAGACAATTATCATATATATATATAAAAGCCGAGTTTTTGCTTGGAGAGACCCCATAATTGCGACATCTGTCCTCAATCGATCATATTAGAAAGTACGTAGAATTGCGATATGTGGCGTTTTAAATGTTAGCCTTTTAATGAAATAATTAAAACATAGGAGTTTTATTTGTAATGCATTGAATTGTCTAAATAAAGAAAACGAAAGGTTTTCAAATTCTCTCTTTCTATCTCTTTATCTAATTTTCTTTTCATCTTCTCTTACTTTATGCTTTTATCTTAATGTGAGACAATTAAAACGTATATGTTTTATTTGTAATATATTTAATTGTTTTAATTAAAAAAACAAAAGGTTCACAAATTCTCTTGCCTAGAATTGGTGTTTTAGATTTTAGCCTTTTAGTGAGACAATTAAAATATAAGGGTTTTATTTGTAATATATTTAATTGTCTCAATGAAGAAATTCACAAATTCTCTTTCTTTATTTTTCTTTTTATCTTCTCTTGCTTTCTCTTTATATTTCAATGTGAGACAATTAAAACGTATGAGTTTTATTTGGAATGCATTTAATTGATATCTTAATGAGGAAAACAAAAAGTTCCCAAATTCTTTATTTGTATTTATTTTTCTTTTTTCTCGCTTGCTTTCTATTTATATATCAATGTTTCTTTGTAAATTTCACACCCAATTCAGGAAAAAGACGAGAGAAATGTAGAGAAGGAGTTTCCAATCGTTGTTTCTCAATGAAAAATTATACTATGGTTCTTTTCTTTTCTTTTCCTTTTTTTTTGCTAGAATATTTATTTTACATTATAGTAGTATTGTCATTTTATATTTTTTCTATCTTTATTTTTGGTGCTTATGTTTTTTCATTTTGTTTTGGTCCTTATATATATATATATATATATATATATATATATATATATATATATATTTTTTGCTTTTGTTTTTAATTTTCTTCTTTTTACTTTCTATTTTATATCAATCAATTCAAAAAAAGACAAGAGAAAGAGTTTCTATTCATTGTTTATCAGTAAAAAAATTATACTATAGTTATTTTTTTTTTCCCCTATAACAATTATTTTCAATTTTCCAGTCAATGTTTCTCAATGAAAAATTATATTATAGTTTTTTTTCTTTTTCTTTTTTTGCTCGAATAGTTATTTTCATATTTTCGATCTTTTTTTTTTTTTTTTTTTTTTTGGTCTTTGTCTTTATTTCCAATGCTTATGCTCTTCCATTTTTTGTTTTGACCCTTATTTTTTTCTAATTTAAATATTATTTTTATTCAAATAATTAATTTTATTTTTGTAAATTTTACATTGAATTCATAAAATAATAGTGAGAGAGTTTCTTTTGTAGAAACTCAATTTTTCAATATATTTCACACTCAATTTTCAATCGTATAATTTTTTTTTATTTGTTTTCCTGTATATCTTAAAATTAGTTTCTTTTACTTTTATATACGTGAAGGATGGTTGAAAAAAAAAAAAAATCCATTATATTAGTATTGTCATTTTATATGTTTTTTTTATCTTTATTTTCGGTGCTTATGTTCTTCCATTTTTGTTTTTGTCCCATATATATATATTTTTTTTTTTCTTCTTTCACTTTCTATTTATATCAATCAATTATGAAAAAAAGACAAGAGAGAGAGATTCTATTTGCTGTTTCTCAATGAAAAATTATACTGTAGTTATTTTCTTTTTTATATTTTTTTTTCCTATAATAGTTTTTTTCAATTTTTTAATCTTTATTTCTCAATGAAAAATTAAACTACAATTTTTTGCTTTGTTTTTTTTTTGCTAGAATAGTTCTTTTCAATTATATTAATATTTTCATTTTCTTTAATCTTTATTTCCAGTGCTTTTGTTTTTTTTTTTTTTTGACCTTTTTTTTAATTTATATATTATTTTTTATTCAAATGATTACTTTTCTTTTGTAAATTTTACATTGAATTCATGAAATAATAGTGAGAGTTTCTTTTCGTATAAACTCAAGTTTTCCAATATATTTCACATTCAATTTTCTAATCGTAGATTTTTTTTGCCTTTCTTTTCCGGTATGTCTTAAAATTAGTTTCATTTTCTTATATTTGTGGATTTCATTTGAATTGAGAAAAAGATACCAAAAAGATAGTTCTTTTTTATTATATTAGTATTTTTAAAAAATTAAATTACCAACATTCTTTTGTTTACAAAATTAGTAAACATAATTGTAATCAGATATCAACATACTCATATATTTTAGAATATTTCTTTATTTTTGCCAGTGTAATGGTAAAATTTCTCAAAAAGTTTGTTTATGAAGAGAAAGCTTCAACTCTTGAAGACAAAGGTTTACCACAATGGATTGTGTAGTGGAGGAGAAGTGGCATCATTGTTGGAATATAATGTAATCAATCATTTTTTATAATTGATTAATCTAGGTTTTTATTTTGAATTTTTTTTTCCTTTATATTTCATTTTAAACTACATATATGCATGGAAACAAATATTTAACATGTTTCAATTTATAAGAAATAAAATTTATGAATTTTTAAATTTATTGGATATGTGGGTTTATACTATTAAGTAAAACTATGGTTTAAAATGATCTTATGAATATTTGTAATTTTTGGTAACTAAATTGTTAATTAAGAGAAGAAAATAAAATTTGTTGTTTATAATCTTTTAAAGATTTTTTGACTTAATTATATATATATATATAAAATAACCCGGCGCATAACGCGGGCTCTAAGCTAGTAAATTGTTATTGGAAAGATCCAAGAATTCCAAGCTTACAAGGTCACCAAATGATTCAGGAATTGAGCCTTCTAATCCATTGTCCGACAATGAGAGATTAACTAAATATTGCAGCCCACCAATTGTTGTTGGGATATCACCTGATAATCGATTATTTGAGAAATCCAATTTCATTAGAACCGTCATATTTCCAATTTCTAATGGGAGAGGACCACTTAAAGAATTTGATGACAATTTCACCTCCAAGAGATTTTTTGTAGCACTCCACAAGTTCAAGGGAATGGTAGAAGATAACTTGTTAACATCCAAGTAAAGATATCCTAGAGAAGTAAGATTATACGTACATATGGGAATGTCTCCGGAAAGCTTATTTGCACTCAAATCTAATTTGAACAAGCTCTTCAAATGACAAAGATTTGATGGTATGGCACCTTCTAGTCTATTTCCATGAAGGAACAAACCTTGGAGCATGTGCAATCTTTCAACTACAGTTGGAATAGGTCCAGCCAATTCATTGTTCATTAGGGACAACCTCATCAAGCTGCTTAAATTGCCTATATCTCTAGGAATGTTTCCCTTAATGTTGCAATTATCTATGTAAAGTTCTTGAAGAGAAGTAGAGAGATTTCTAATGGAACTAGGAAGGACGTCATTCAACGGATTATTGGACAATTCTAAATATCTTAGATATGCCAAATTTGTCAAAGAAGTGAAAAAGTTGAACTCTGAAGTAGAAGATTCAATGGTCAAATTATTTTCTGCTAAGGAAGCCACTTGAGAGCCTTAAATTACCAAGTGATTTAGGAATTAAGCCTGAGGATGAGTTGTCCCAGGTCTAACTTAGTGAGCATGGAAGCATTGGAGATAGAGCTAGGTATTGTTCCACTCAATTTATTTGTTCCAAGAAGAAGATACTGAAGATTTGGAACGAAGAGGCCTAAATTTGTTGGAAGACAGCCTGAGATGCTATTAAGAGGCATTATAATAGATTGTATTGTTGAGATATTAAAGATCTCAAATGGAATTGGACCAGTAAATTTATTTTCACCGACACCGAGGAACTCAAGATATTGTAGATTACCAATTTCACTTGGTATTGCACCTAGCACAATATGAAGTATGAACAACCACAAGTTATTATTAAAAAAAAAAATAAGAATAAAAAAAATTATGTGCTTCAAATGAATCGTACATACAAGTGAACAAATGTCTAATAAACAAACCCAAACTTCAAAGAGCTAATTAATACGGTCTACGATAAATAAGCCACTCTACCCACTATCCTCGTTTCATTGGACCAATTGGCAACCTTGTTAATTACCTGAGCCTCTATTTTATTAGTCAATCTATGTGAACAATATTGTTAAATATATTTCTATTAATGTGAGCCATGGATGTGATATTTTCTAAGGCTTAGATTGAAGAGGAGAGGAAAAAAAGAAAAAAAGAAAAGAAAAGAAAAAATTACAAGACAAAACAATGGTGGGCTCAATTAGCTTTATTTGGTTAAGTGGTTGTGGATTGAGGAAGCAAAAGCAATGACCATGCATGACAATTGACAACCGCTAATATGTATTTTCCTTCTCTACTTATTATTTTTTATTTTTTTATTTATATATACATATAAATCCTGAATTATGAACACAAGTAAAATACATATTAGCTGAGGGAGTGTCCCCGCGCCACCCCGGCTTGGTGTGGAGCCAACTTATTTATTGTGTAGAGAGTGTTTGCGTGGCGCCGTGGTCATCCCCTTGCTATGGAGTTGGGCATTTTTGTGAATTATTACCTTAAAATCGAAGTATTTTGAGGAACCAACATTATTTTACATCAAACAAATATTTTATGTAACTGCCTTTTGACACAATTATAATGGGGGCATTTTTGAAATCTTCAATAGGGCAAGTGTCACGTGCGAGATACAAACGAGATTTTCTCCAGTTTATTTGAATTAGATAATATCCAATTTATTCGATGTGTATTATTTGTTTCCTTATTTGATTTGGACATTGATAATGCTTAATTTATGAAATAATTTATATATAGAAAACTCATGAAATATAATTAATACAATTAATAACGCCAATTAATGACCGGTTTTTTCTTAAAAAACTGGTTCACTCTTAAAAAACCGGTTCACAAATTGTGCCTTAAAAAACCGGTTTAGCATTACAATAAAAATTGTTTACGCCACATGTCGCAATATTAAGGCACTTCTGAGAGTGATTCGACTTTTATATATATATATGATTACACTCGTATTGAACACCTGACGGAGATGGAACAGGATCCTGTCCATTTCAAATGAAATGGATAATATCCATTTAGTGTAAAATAAGGGGTAGTATTGTCTTAACGTTAAAGTTGAAGAACTAATTTTACAATATTACCCATCATTTTACACTAAATGGATATTGTCCATTTCATTTGAAATGGACAGGATCCTATTCCGACGGAGATCAAAGCTCACCTGACACTTAATAGACTTTATTTGAGCTTTCCTTCTTTTTATTTTATTTTATTTTTTATTTTTCTTTCTTTTGCTTAGGAACATGTTCGATGATATTCATATTTGTACTTGATTACAAGCATACATATTGCCAGTTTTTTTATTGGAATAAAATATTCAAATGCTCGTAGGCAATTTATTGCTTACAACAATTTCTGGCGTTTTAGACTTCACTCACCGCCTTGGAGGCTTCACCTCCAACTTGAAATCATGTCCAATAGGTAGCCATAGTTTTGAGACCTCAACGATAACAAACTGCCCAGAGCTGTCCAATCTTGTCTTTATAACTGATTTTCCCTTCAAGTTTGTTCTCTTTCTAAATTCTACTTCATATTCCTGAAATCTCTTAGCCTTCTCCAACCCAATGAAAGTTACTTTATTTATGATCCACTTTTGACTCAAAGCAAACTCCCCATTCACGACCTTTGAACTAACTGAGACATTGCTCCCTTCTTTTCCACCAGAAAATCTCACTAAGCTCCACCTCCCTCCCTTTCCTCCCATCTCAACTTCCTCTCCATCATCCAAGAAAACTTCTCCAACACTATCACCACTATTGCTCACCACCACCAAGAGTTGAAACGCAGTCTTCCGAGCTGCTTGTGTTGTCATTGCCGCCCCTTGCAAGGCCAAAATATTGCCTTCCCGAACATGCACGTTTATATGATCAAGTGGTGCGTCAAGCCGGATATTCTTGCCTGATTTAACACTCAATGAATTTGAGTAGTCGAAGAGGTCAAACCAGTTTCCTGCAGGGAAGTATGCATCTGAAACTGCTCCTGACTTCAACACCGGTGAGACCATTACGCCTTTACCAATCAGAAATTGTGTATTGATTTCGTAAGTGTTGATATCTTGAGGGAATGAGAAGAAAAGGGGCCTTGCAATGGGGGATCCTCTCTGGTTTGCTTCATACATTAATGTGTAGAAGTAGGGGAGAAGCTGGTAGCGAAGCCCCAACACCTTCCTAGCTGTTGCAGCAACTGAATCCCATAGATAGAGTTCTTGACGAATAGTAAACTTTTCCGAGTGATCTCTTGCAAAGGGATAAAAAAGCTGCACTTGGATCAAATACTAATATTAGATGTTTTATAAAATAGTAAGCACCACATTTTCTTAATTCCGTATAGAAAGGCACTCAGGCTTCATGCATTATCACTTTGTTTCTCAGCCCCTTTTGTAAAGATTTTGAACATTTTTTCAACAAGATGACATAAAAAACCAGAAAGACAAACAAACATGCGCTCACACACAAATTAACTGCCAATTATAATTGAGATGTTGGAAGTGTAACATTCCTATAATATCAACAAATGGATAAAATGGGAAATTTCACTTAACTCCCCTTAACTTCCACTCGTTTTGAAATTAGTCCTACCAAAGTTTCAAAACTCTTAATTTAGAGTATCGAACTTTCAATTTTTATAAAATGTCCTCCTTTCATTAGGATTTTCCATTAAATCTTGTCAAAACTATCAAAATATTTCTATTTTTTTATTATAAAAAATTGTAAAGATTCAAGTATTGGTCAAGATTTAACGGAATTTGTAACAGTATTATTATGTTGTGATACCCTTCCATCCAAGAGAATCTAGGGTAAAATCGGGTTTTCAAAAAATAATACCCACATGCTTCGCACATGAGGAGTGGTCTATTAGGATTTCACGGTAATTCCTAACGGAAGGGGTAAAGTGAGAGAAAAACAAAGTTTGATACACCTAAACGAGAGGTTTTGAACATTGGGGGGTATCTGTAAAAGTGGCCAAACATCCCCTTAATTATAAGATATAATACAGTCGAGTAATGATATAAGGAAAATTAGAGTCTACCTAAAGTTATCCCAAATGTGATGTGGCATTTAAAATCATCAATAAATTAAAATTCAATAATAATCATCTAAAATTGAATGGTGATTTTAAATGCCACATTAAATTTGAGATGACTCTAGGAGGACTAGTTCTCCTTATATCATTACTCAATACAGTCACAACAAAGACCCTATTTTTTTCTTATTTTAGACTCAATTTCTAATTTAAGGCTCTTTCTCCTCCAATGACAGCTCTATTTTTTTAAAAAAAGATGTAATCTGACAACATAGACCCAACAAAGACTCAATTTCTCTCATACGTGTCATTTAAAAATTAAAAAAACAAAATTGAATTCAAAATACCAAACCTTAATTTTAATTTTTATTTTTTAAATGACACGTAGGAAAAAGTTTGATCTTTGTTGGATCTATAATGACTTTAACATTTCTAAAATAAAATAAAATAAAATAAAATTGGCATTTAAGAGAAAAGTTGGGTCTTTAGTTTGGTTTAAGTTGTAACTTTATCGAACGGGTTTTAGTATTAGGGTTTCTTTCTCTAAGAGTGCCGCAGCCGCACAGGTAAAAGGTAACTCTAGGCTAGGGGAGGAGGGATGGTCATTGGCTGCCTCCCTCCTCCCCTTGCCCTCTTTGCACCAAGTGCTAGTTGTTTACCTGATGCCCTTAGCCCCGTTGCCTCCTTTTTTTTTTTAATTTTAATTTTTATTGATGTGTTATTTTTCTGTTGTTTCTACTTGTTTGGCACACTCTGTGGATGTTGCTCTTGGGAGATTCACCCAAACTCTCCCCCTCCAGATTGTTTTGTGTGCACCATTGATCTCCTCTGAGTCCATTCTGCCGCCCACCGTCCGTTGTCGGGTCTTTTCTCGCGTCCCCACCGCAATGAGCTTCCAACTCCACCTTCCTTGTCGGTTTCCAACTGCATGCGATCGGCTCCCTTTGCCATCCGCATAGTGTGTGTGTCTTTCTTCTTTTTTTCCTTGTTGATTTCCTTTCTTGTATTTTTGTTTTTTCCTTGTTGTTGCTTGTTTTTTGTTTTTCCCCTTTATTTCCCAATACGTTTTCATTCTTGTTTCAGCTTGTAATAAGGCTATATCCTCTCTTTTTGATTTGCCCAGTTCTGCTTTGGTCCAAACCTTGGGTTGTGAATGTGAACGATTTTCTAACTTTCGGGTTGAGGATAATGAGTTTCGACATGAGAATTTTGCTCTTAAGGCTAAGGAATAAGCACTACCTATGCATTGGATGGTGTTTATTTGGTGTATATGATATTAAACTTGATGTATAGCCATGGATTAGTGGATGCTTTTGGTTATGGTTGATTGGTTTGATGTTGACGTCTCTAACTTTAGCTTCAACTATAATTTGCTTTCAGAGTTTTTTTTGCTCTTTTTGTAAGAACTTTTGCTCGTGACCTTTTATCAATGAATGAGTATGGTATATTTCTCTTTTCAAAAAAAAAAAAAAAGTTGTAACTTTATCATTTTCCATTAGTTATTAAAAAACAAAAGAAAAAAAAGAAGAATTATATGGTTTTCAAATACATTTTCTTTCTTCAATTGGAAGGCCGAGTATTACATCTTAATACATTAAATCTAGGGGAATTACATGTGGGAAACTGCTTCCCAGCAATCGAATTAGAATGGGAATGGGAAATTTTTTTCTTTCTTCTTCTCTTCTTTTATTCTACTTTTCTTTCTTTTTATTATTTATTTTTGATGAATTAAGGTTTCACAAAACCGTCTCATTTGACATCTTCAGCAATCTACATTAATTTGAGTGCTTCTTGCCAATTGACAAATATCATACGGCGTTGAAGTGGCATCACCCGATTAAAAAATGATATTGAGAATTTTTCAATTGTTTGTTGAGTTAATTTAGCATGAGAAGATGTAATTAATTGAAGAAAGAAAAAACCATGCACGAGGAGAAAAAGCCAACGTAGTTTAAAAGTCTACAATAGTTGTTAAAGAACTTCGTCCTATCACATTAATTAAATCGATAACCATTGAAGTCTGGAGACTTTTTTTAAAAAAAAAATTAAGTCTGGAGACTTGGTGTACGTAGCAGAAACAATGACCATTTCCATATTGGTTCTCTATAAATAGGCATGTTTCCCATACAAGATATATCACCCATCACCATTAAACCAAAATAGTAGAGCTTGCTTAGATATGATGAAAGGAGTCCATTTCCTTGCGATTGTGGCTCTCTTGTCCCTTGCATCCTCCCTCGTCTCTGCCTTCGATCCCAGCCCTCTTCAGGACATTTGTGTTGCAATTGATGACCCCAAGTCTGCTGGTATATATATATGTTCATTACTTTCTGCCTACAAGCATTACTATCATTATTGGTTTCTTACTAATCTTATATGCATGCAATCTATTGTTTCCTGCAGTGTTCGTGAATGGAAAATTCTGCAAGGATTTGAAGGATGCCAAGGCTGAAGATTTCTTCTACTCTGGGCTCCAAAAGCCTGGAAATACAGATAATAAAGTTGGATCGAATGTCACTACTGTGAATGTGGAACAAATACCGGGCCTCAACACTCTAGGCATATCTTTGGTTCGCATTGACTATGCACCATATGGCCAAAATCCTCCCCATACTCACCCTCGTGCCACTGAGATTCTAGTAGTCGTTGAAGGTACTCTGTTGGTTGGTTTTGTCACATCCAACCCAGAGAATCGTCTTTTCACCAAAGTTCTAAAGAAGGGAGATGTCTTTGTGTTCCCAATTGGTCTCATTCACTTTCAATTCAATGTGGGAAAGACTAATGCTGTAGCTTTTGCGGTTTGAGCAGCCAAAATGCGGTGTCATCACAATAGCAGATGCTGCTTTGATCGATCCTCCTATCAACCCTGATGTTCTCGCCAAGGCCTTCCAACTTGACAAGAATGTTATTAAAGATCTTCAGAAAAAGTTCTAACTGTACAACATTTATAGTAACTTCTAAAACAATTATGATAATTTGCCTTATTCAATCATAATAATATTAAAATAAAAGTTTGTTTATGTAACACTTTCTAGTTTGTTATTGGAATATAAAATAATATTGATGTTTGTTAAGCGTGCATATCTCTCTCTCTCTCTCTATATATATAACATCCCAAATGATATAAAGATATAAGGAGCCTATTATAATTTTGGTCATATTAACCACTTATGTCACACGCCTCAATTTTTCAAAAGATTTTCAACCATCCAAGCGTTCAATATCGGCCTATGTGTTCTATATCGAAATTGGACAGAGTTTTCCTCCAAATTGGGTTGAAGGAAACTTCTTCAACTTAATCTGTAAAAGAAACATGTGTCATTTTTTTTAATGACATGTGTGATGCACATGAGTTTTTAATATTATTTATTCTAACTTTGTCTCTATTGTTAAAAAAACATGTGCATCTCACATGTTCAAGGGATATATGTCATTTTTACAGATTAGATCGGAAGAGATTCCTCCAACCCAATTTGGAGGAAAACTCTGTCCATCGAAATTATAATAAAAAAATTAACTTTTATTTTTGTATTTTAACAATACTCTTTTTTCAGAAGTCTTCATCAACTTATTTAAAATTATTCTCTACTTTACTAAAATAATATTTTGTTTGATAATTTTCTATTCATTTTTTTAACAAAATCAAGGAATTTTTAATTGAACTCTTCTCATTTCATCGCTAGCTATTAACATAAAATAATAATAATAAATTTGAATAGTCCAAATTTAGAGTGTGTTTAAAATTATGATTTTATAGACAAAAAGTGTTATTTTAAATCAAACCGCATAAAATAAATTGTCAAGGGTGGATATAGCTTCAGTGTGGCAGTTTAAAACTACCGCACATCTGCTGTGAAAATAATGGAAGGTTGGGATTGTTTTGGGTATTGTTTTTTTAAAACCAAACAACGTCGTTTTGGTGAAATCTAAGAATTCAATGAACCAAACATTTGAATCAAACGTTTTCTTCCTTACGCCATTCAAGGAGGAAGTGGGAAAGTCCGTTTAATCTCCCTCTCTAAACTTTTAACTCTTTTAGATCCACACAATGGGTGTGGCGGACATACCTACAATTCGGGTGTCAAATATCCTTAAAACCCAAACAACCCCACTTCTTCACAGAAATGATAGGGGCCCTAAGGCAAGGTAGCAGCAACTTCTTATGGGTGGTGTGGTGAGAGTAAACGAAGATAGCAATCTCTGACAGAGTCAGGGCAAGGATACCCAATCCGAAATATCTGGATTAACTAATCAAAGTGGAGCATGATACCAACGGGGAGCATAAGGGAACCACATGACCAGAACATGAAGAAATTGATGAGGAGGTGGTCTCTGTTTTAGTTGAGTAAAACAGGGGTGAACAGAGGATGCAGGGGCGTAGATACGTGTTGTTCATGAAATATTTTTCAAGGAAAAAGAACAAAGTAATGACAGATTATCAAACTAGAGCCTATGAAAAACAAGAAGTAACAGATATTGCATATATCTTGGTTACAAGATTTGACAAAAGAAAAACATCGTTACAGCAAAATTCACTCTGTAATCAATATGCTTGAAATAGCAACTTTGAACAAAATTTGTATACGGTAAAATCCTCACAAAAGGAACCAACAAGATTTTCGAGAAACAAAAACAAGAAGTTATTAGAGCAACTGCATCCCAATGATCCCTTGCAGATTAATCCATGTATTTCTCATAAAACTTTATTTTGTGAGGAAATGGGGTTGTTGCATTTATGTGAATCCGAGCCCCATTTATGTGAGGAAATGGGGTTGTTGCAGTTTGAAGGATGTTTGACACCCGATTTGTGGGTCTCTCCACCAAACCAGTCACTATCTTTTAGAGACCCAGAGTGAGAGAGAGAATCTAAAGAGTGAAGAGTTAGAGAAGAAGATTAAACAGACTTTCCCACTTCCACCTTAAACGGCGTAAGGAAGAAAACGTTTGATACAGTCGTTTGGTTCATTGAGTTTCTAGATTTCACCAAAACGACATAGTTTGGTTTAAAAAAACATACCCAAAATAATCCCAACCTTCCATTATTTTCACAGCGATTAAACTACCACACTGTAGCCGAATCACCTTTATCAGGATGTAGTATAAAATCCCTTTTTACCGCATTCGATATAAATTTGACACATCATATAAAAACATCAAATATAATAAAAATAAAAATATTGTATCTTTAATTCAAATCAATATTGTAAACATTTTCATTCATTCTAACCCAATGCCAATCACCTACCTCAGAGCCCTTAACACCAAAGCCTTTAAAACCAACCAAGACGGTGACTACTGTGGTTTTATCAATGGTTATTTTGTCTATAAGGTATTTTATCAAGAGAAAGGAAAATTATTTAATGTGAATGATTATATCATTTTTTGGTGTTTCAAGTTAAGGTGTTTGCTTCTTATTAAAGAGGGGGGGTGCAAAACACTTCATTTACAACACGACCTGATTGAAGTTATTCTCTTTCAAATTACAAGTAAGGAGGTGATTCTTTTTTTCTTTTTCTTTTTTTTTTTTTATTGTAATGCACAATTCTAAATGCTAGACTACAATTTTAAAGGTCAAACCATGATTTTGCCGAACACTTAACTACGTTTTTAAAAATCACATTTTCAAATTTCTTATATAAAAATCATACTTTTTAAAATTGCAAATCTGAACAAACTCTTAATTTTAAACAAACGAAGGGGTTTATTCAGAAAAAGCAGAAGGCAAAAAGTTGTTGAGGCTGAGAGCATATATACTCCACGCAGCCCATTGATTTAGAGAGATTACTCAAGATTCAAACTTGAAGAGTTTGGTAAAACAAAGCCATCGCCGGTTCACGAAATTATAATCTTATGAATATGTCATCATAAGATTTATGTAGCTGTTGTTCAATGATCTATCCTACACTTGCATTTTACTCAAGAAACGCAAGTCCTATGAAGAAAATTGGACTCTATAATTACATATGTACTTGGTGCTTGACCAGCATGTGATCATGTCATCCTGCTGGAGTCCCATCCTTTTCTATTTATTCTTTAATATTCTTTATGTATATATCCACATGGCCTTTCCTTTCTGGTTAGTTTGGCTCTCTATACTATCCTTTTCATTTTATTCTTTCTTGTTTCTTGTTTCATCTTTCTTCTTTCTCAAGTAATATTAATTAGACTTGGCCTGAGCCTGAGGTCATCTCAATTGACAATTAGTGGATATGTTGTTGGCCAATTAAGATTGGATCCTTTGACTAATCTAGCGAATTAATGCACTTGGACATGGTAACATGGGACTGTTTGAACCTCGTGTTTTTAATTGTACGTTCATACGGAATTTATCCTTATTAATTATTATAAAAGAATAATAATAAAAAATAAAATTATATGTAACGCCACAAATATATTAGACTCCCGATCAAGGCTTTGTTGCTTGCAGTAACGCGGAATCCATTAATATCAAATATATTTCTTTCTTCAATTGGGAGGCCGAATATTACCTCTTAATACAACAAATTTATTATACCAACAAGTGGCATGAATGATCAAGTGGGAAACTGCTTAATTTGTACGTCCATGCGTCAGCAATTGAATTAGAATGAATGGGAAAAAGGTTTTTTTTTCTTAATTCTTCTCTTATTTTATTCTACTTTTTCTTATTTTCTTATTTATTTTTGATGAATTAAGTTTTCATATAAAACCAAAACCGTCTCATTTGACATCTTCAGCAATCTAGATTAATTTAAGTGCTTCGGTGATAGTTGCTAATTGACCAAACAACCTTTACAAATATCATACGGCATTGAAGTGGCAGGTTATTTGTTGATTTAAGAAGAAGGAATCAATTAAGTGATCAACTGAGAAGAATAAACCAAGGTTAAAAGTCTACAGTAGTTGTTGATGTCCTTCGTCCTTATCACATTAATTCGATAACCATTGAAGTCTCAAGACTTTTGTAGCAGAACCAATGACCATTTCCGTATTGGCTCTCTATAAATAGACATGTTTCCCATACAAGACATATCACCCTTCACCAAACCAAAATACTAGAAAATACAGAGCTTGCTTAGATATGATGAAAGGAGTCCATTTCCTTGCAATTGTGGCTCTCTTGTCACTTGCATCCTCCCTTGTCTCTGCCTTCGATCCCAGCCCTCTTCAGGACATCTGTGTTGCAGTTGATGACCCCAAGTCTGCTGGTATATATATATTATAATTATGTTCATTACTTTTTGCTTACAAGCATTACTATCATTATTGGTTTCTTACTGATCTTGTATGCATGCAATCTATTGTTTCCTGCAGTGTTCGTGAATGGAAAATTCTGCAAGGATTTGAAGGATGCCAAGGCCGAAGATTTCTTCTTCTCTGGGCTCCAAAAGCCTGGAAATACAAATAATAAAGTTGGATCGATTGTCACTCCTGTGAATGTAGAACAAATACCAGGCCTCAATACTCTAGGCATATCTTTGGCACGCATTGACTTTGCACCATACGGCCAAAATCCTCCCCACACTCACCCTCGTGGGACTGAGATTCTATTTGTCGCTGAAGGTACTTTGTTGGTTGGTTTTGTCACATCCAACCCAGAGAATCGCCTATTCACCAAAGTTCTAAACAAGGGAGATGTCTTCGTATTCCCAATTGGTCTCATCCATTTCCAATTCAACACGGGAAAGACTAATGCTGTAGCCTTTGCTGGTTTGAGCAGTCAAAATCCAGGTGTCATCACAATAGCAAATGCTGTTTTCGGATCCAATCCTCCCATCAATCCTGATATTCTCGCCAAGGCATTCCAACTTGACAAGAATGTTATTGAAGATCTTCAGAAAAAGTTCTAATTGTACAACGTTTAGAGAAACTTCTAAAACAATTATGATAATTTGCCTAATTCCATCATAATAATATTAAAATAAAAGTGTGTTTATATATGTAACACTTTCTAGGTGGAGTTGGAATATAAATAATATTGGACGTTTGTTGAGCGTGCATATCTCTCTCTCTCTCTCTCTCTCTATATATATATATATATATATCCCAAATAAACAAATGATATAAAGATATAAGAGCATATTCTAATTTTGTCATATTAACCACTTATGTCACGCATTTCAAATTTTCAAAAGAACATGTATATCAACCTATGTATTCTTTATCTAAATTTTAACTAGAAAATTCACTTTAAAAAAAATAAAATAAAATTAACTTCATATTTTTTGCGAAAGTTTTCATCAACTTATTTAACATTATCTCTACTTTACTAAAATAATAATGGCAAAATAGACTTCGCTTTCTTAACTATCTACATATTTATACTTTTAACCCCAATGTTTAAAAGTGACACTTTACCCCCTGAAGTATTTTGAATCGACACTTTACCTCCTGAGTTAACACTTTACCCCCCAAAAAATTGTATTTTAAAAAAATTGTTTGGTTTTTTCTACAATTATTTTATTTGTTAAAAGAATAGGGGTATTCTAGGAATATAAAAAAATAAGTGGCTTTATATATATATATATATATATATTGGTAGTTTGATGGACTACTTTACCACCTTTTGAGCATTATGAGGTTCTATCGCAAACGGATGTTAATTTTGAGGGCTTTTTTATATTTTTCCTAATTTTTAATTGTAAGCAAGGATAACAGATTTCCTCCAAACTTTCAGGATTAGCCCAACATCTGTCGGGTAATTCCTTCTAATTATCTATGTTTTTTTCCCCACTAATTATCAGTCTTTGGTGGGATATTACTTGGCCTATGGTTTGGTTGAGCTAATAAGATTAATTAAATCTACTTGCAGACTTCACCTACTAGCTAGCCATGAACAACTCTTGTCTCCTGCATTCCATAGAAAAAGAAAATTCAACCACTATATATATTACGTCAAAAAATCATATGGTTGAGCTTGTTAACCAAGGTAATCATGCAGCTAGCAACGTAATGACAGCCAATTAAGGCACTAAATGGTGGAGTACAAGAAGATGGTTGAGCTTGTTAACCAAACTTTCCTTTTCTACAATTTATTTCCTTGGCTGTCATTGCCATTGCTGCATGCATGCATGATTCACGCTACAGATACCTTGGTTAACATCTAGAGCTAGTTAGATTTATGTCAAAAAATCTATTAAACCTAACTAAGATTGATTTATATATCTTCTGTTTTCACTGGCTATATATACTCAACCATGATGCGAATTGTTAATTGCGAAAACTATATATACGTCGAAAAACGGGTAAAGAAAGAAAACAAAAATGTTAATTGGGACACTGCTTAATTTGTACGTGCATGCTTCCCGGCAATTATGAGGAGAAGAAACCAACGGAGGTTAAAAGTCTACACTAGTTGTTGAAGAACTTCGTCCCATCACATTAAATCGATAACCATTGATGTCTAAAGACTTGGTGTACGTAGAAGAACCAGTGACCATTTCCATTTGGTTCTCTATAATTAATAGACATGTTTCCCATACACGATATATCACCCATCACCAAATCAAAATATTAGACAATATTATAGAGCTTACTTAGATCGATATGATGAAAGGTGTTCATTTCCTTGCAATTGTGGCTCTCTCGTCACTTGCATCCTCCCTTGTCTCTGCCTTCGATCCCAGCCCTCTTCAGGACATCTATGTTCCAATTGATGACCCCAAGTCTACTGGTATATATATATTTAAGTTCATTACTTTCTGCTTACAAGCATTGCTATTGTTATTGTTTTCTTACTCTCTTATGCTAACATGCATTCTATTGTTTCCTACTGTATTTGTGAATGGAAAATTCTGCAAGGATTTGAAGTAGACCAAGGTTAGTGATTTCTACTTCTCTGGTCTCTAAATTCTTAGAAATACTGATAATCGAGTAATGTCACTACTATGAATGTGGACAAAATATCAAACGTCAACACTCTAGGCATATCTTTGGTTCGTATTGACTATGCACAAAATGGCCAAAATCTCCCCCACACTCACTCTCGTGGGACTGAGATTCTGGTAGTCGTAGAAAGTACTCTGTTAGTTGGTTTTGTCACATCCAACTTAAAGAATTGCCTTTTCACCAAAGTTCTAAACAATGGAGATGTCTTCATGTTCCCAATTGGTCTCATTCACTTCCAGTTCAATGTGGGAAAGACTAATGTTGTAGCCTTTGCTGGTTTGAGTAGCCAAAATCCATGAGTCATCACGATAGTAGATGCCATTTTTGGATCCAATCCTTCCATCAATCCTGATGTTCTTGCTAAGGCCTTCCAACTTGATAAGAATGTTATTGAAGATCTTTAGAAAAAGTTCTAATCGTACAATATTTAGAGAAACTTCTAAATCAACTATGATAATTTGCCTTATTCCATCATAATTAATAATATTAAAATAAAAGTTTGTTTATGTAACACTTCTAGTTCTAGGTGGAGTTGGAATATAAAATAATATTGACGTTTGTTGAGTGTGCATCTCTCTCTCTCTCTCTCTCTCTATATATATATATATATATGAGGTATTTTGCCAAGAGAAAGGAAAATTATTTGGTGTGAATTGTTATATTATTTTTTGAGCTAAGGTGTACATGTGTGTGTGTGTTTTTTTTGACATGTTGGACTAAGGTGTTAAGCTTATTAAAAGAGCAAAACACTCGGCTTACACAATAACCTAATTGAAGTTATTCTCTTTCAAATTAAAGGAATGAGATTTTTTTTTTTTTTTTCAGATGAAACCACAATTTTGCCGAACACTTAATTGCGTTTTAAAAAATTACATTTTCCAATCACATATTTAAAATTGCACTTTTTTAAAATCTCAAATCCAAACAAACTCTTAATTTTAAACAAATGATCGATTATTTTGAAAAGAAAAAGGATAAAAAGTTGTGGAGACTGAGAGCATATACTACTCTACATATATAGGCCCATTGATTTTGTTAGTGAACACAATGTAACCCTTAAAGGTATTCCAAGAGGTGGATGCAAGTGTCTAACACCAAACTGCCTGTAAAGTTTTTTGTATTATTTTCTATATTGCTTCCGCTATTATTTCCACATCATCATTAATTTAACATGGTATAGAGTTAAAGGTCCAATGATCAAACCTTATAGGACAAATTGTGATTTAATAAATTTATAGAGATTACCTAATAAGATTCAAACTTGAATAGTTTGGTAAAACAAAGCCATGGTCGGTTCACGAAATTACAAGCACCCCAAATCACCCAATTGGTAATCAGAGTGATGAAAGAAAGAATATGCATGTCATCATAAGATTTATGTAGCTGTTGCTAATTAATTAGTTGCTTGCATTTAACTCAAGAAAGGCAAATTTTCTTGATTATTATGGAAGTTATCTGTGCGCAATTTCAACCAAAAAAACAAAAGAAGCTTCTTAATTAATTACTAAGAAAAATTTATATGTGGATAGAAAAACGTAAAAGATACCTAAAAGAATCCACAGATCCGATTGAATTCAAGCATCCTTGATTTAAGATACAATGAATATGGACGTCTTTTGTTTGGAGGAGGAGTTTTCATTAATTTCCACTACCTACTATTCTAAGTCTTTACATTATTTCCATTTGTCATCAATGCCATCATATCTCTCAAGGCTTTGTTGCAGTAATGTACAACTCATAAGTCCTTGATCAACATTTTCAAGGGATAAATCTAAACTTGGTGTACGTGGTTTTGAGTTATCACAAACAGTTTTTGAATTCATTATTATTATTTAAAGATACGTGTTATTTACAATAAGACAAGTAGTTAAAGATATTAAAAAACTAATATATATATATATATATATATATAATGAAAAAGAAACATTTGATGTAATAAAAGAAAAAATTCAAAGGTTAATTAGGGAATGCTCTTGTAATGGTTAGGGTAATACGATATAATTTATAAATTGTCATACATTTTGATTTTTATATATTTAAACACAAAAAAAAAACGCTGTTTCATATGTTTTTATATAATATATGTAGGCGATTAGCAATTTTTTCAAAATCTAAAACCACTAACTATAACCGCTTAAGTAGTTAACGATTTTTCATAATTACTTTCAAAAACAGGTAGCAGATAATGGTGTTAGCATGCGATTAATAACCTTCAGCCTTTTCACCCTTACGACCCTACTTATTGCTAAAGATATAATTTCAGATTTGAAGGCTCGGATACCATCTCGCCGGTAAGGAAATATTGGGTAAACGTCATTTTCATTAAATCATGTTTGGCTTCAAGCAAGAGCCATAAAAAGTATTTTGGATCATGTCATGCTGCTGGGATTTAAGTGTAAGTTCATACTGAATTTATATGTAAATTATTATAAAAGAAGAAAAAAAAAGATTTATATGTAACGCCACAAATATAATATTTGTACAAAAGTATAAATCTTACATCTATAACTTGTAGTCTCGTAGCTATGGCTATAATTTTCTAACGGCTTTTGTTCTATAATGTAAGAGTTTCATGCTCGTGATCGTTCATCAATTAATGAGAAAAAAAAAAATTGTATGTGCATGTATGCCTCCCAGCAATTGAATTAGAATGGGAATGGGAAAAGTTTTCTTAAACAAAACCGTCTCATTTGACATCTTCAGCAATCTAGATTAATTTGAGTGCTTCGGTTACGTTACTAATTGACTAAACAACCTTTTCAAATATGATACGGCGTTGAAGTGGCATCACCCAATTAAAAAATTATCATGAGAACTTGTCAATTATTTGTTGATTTAAGAAGAAGTAATCAATCGAGAAGAATAAACCAAAGCAGGTTAAAAGTCTACACTAGTTGTTGATGACCTTCGTCCTTATCACATTAATTAAATCAATAACCATTGAAGTCTGAAGACTTTTTTGTGGCAGAACCAATGACCATTTCCATGTTGGCTCTCTATAAATAGGCATGTTTCCCATGCAAGATATATCACCCATCACCAAACCAAAATACTAGAAAATACGAAGCTTGCTTAGATATGATGAAAGGAGTCCATTTCCTTGCAATTGTGGCTCTCTTGTCACTTGCATCCTCCTTTGTCTCTGCCTTCGATCCTAGCCCTCTTCAGGACATTTGTGTTGCAATTGATGACCCCAAGTCTGCTGGTATATATATATTATAATTATGTTCATTACTTCGCTTACAAGCATTACTATCATTATTGGTTTCTTACTGATCTTGTATGCATGCAATCTATTGTTTTCTGTAGTGTTCGTGAATGGAAAATTCTGCAAGGATTTGAAGGATGCCAAGGCCGAAGATTTCTTCTATTCTGGGCTCCAAAAGCCTGGAAATACAGATAATAAAGTTGGATCGATTGTCACTCCTGTGAATGTAGAACAAATACCAGGCCTCAATACTCTAGGCATATCTTTGTACGCATTGACTTTGCACCATACGGCCAAAATCCTCCCCACCCACCCTCGTGGACCGAGATTCTATTTGTTCTTTGAAGGTACTTTGTTGGTTGGTTTTGTCACATCCAACCCAGAGAATCGCCTATTCACCAAAGTTTTAAACAAGGAGATGTCTTCGTGTTCCCAATTGGTCTCATTCATTTCCAATTTAATGTGGGAAAGACTAATGCTGTAGCCTTTCTTTGGTTTGAGCACCAAAATCCAGTGTCATCATCGATATGAGATCTTTGTTTTGGATCGATCCTCCTATCAACCCGATGTTCTGCCAAGGCCTTCCAACTTGACAAGAATGTTATTGAAGATCTTCAGAAAAAGTTCTAATTGTACAACATTTAGAGAAACTTCTAAAACAACTATTATAATTTGCCTAATTCCATCATAATAATATTAAAATAAAAGTTTGTTTATGTAACACTTTCTAGGTGGAGTTGGAATATAAAATAATATTGACTTTTTTGAGCGTGCTTATCTCTCTCTCTCTCTCTCTCTCTCTCTCTATATATATATATATATAAAACATCCCAAATAAACATATGACATAAAGATATAAGAAGCCTATTCTAATTGTTGTCATATTAACCACTTATGTCACGCGTTTCAATTTTTCAAAAGAACATTCATATCAGCCTATTTACTCTTTATCTAAATTTTAACTAGGAAATTCACTTTAAAAAAAAAAAATTAACTTCACACTTTTTCAAAAGTCTTCTACAATTTATTGAAAAGGAAACTTCACTAACCTCCTTGAAGTTTATTACTTTTGCAAATACCCTAACGTTCAAAACTCTCACTTACCTCTCGAACTTTCAATTGCTCTCAATTTGACCAATCATAATAATAGCACAAAAATTTTAAAAGACCAAAATACCCGATTTTCATTTTTAAAAATAAAAAAAATTTTGGAAGTTGAAATTTTAAATAGTGAATTTTAAAGCAGTAATTTTGTATAAAATTTCAACTTCCATATATTTTTTTTTACAATGAAAATCAGTTTATTTTGGTATTTTAAAAATTTTGTGCCTAATTTGTGGATTGGTCAAATTGAGAGCAATTGAAAGTTCTCAAACTTCAAAGGGGTTAATGAAGTTTCTATTTAAAATTATCGAATAATGGGAAAATAGACTTTACCCTCCTCAATTATTCACCTATTTGCACTTTTAATCTCAATATTTAAAAAGTGACACTTTTCCCCCCTCCCCAAAGCATCTAACATTTACACTTGATCCCATGAAATACATTTTACCCCTCTAAAGTATTTTCAATCAATACTTTACCCAATGAGTTAACACTTTAACCCCCATAAAAATTGAATTTTTTTTTTTTACAATTTTTTTATTTGTTAAAACAATAGGGGTATTATAGTAATATAAAAAATAAGTGGCTTTTTTATATATTTTTTGTTAGTTTGATGGGCTACTTTAGTACCTTTTGAACAATGTGGAGCTCTATCGCAAACGGATGTTAGTTTTGGGCTTTTTATATTTTCTCCTAATTTTTAATTAGAAGCAAGGATAACAAATTTCCTCCAAACTTTCAGGATTAGCCCAACATCCATCGGGTACTTCCATCTAATTATCTATGTTTTGTTCCCACTTATCAGTCTTTGGTGGGATATTATTTGGCCTATGGTTTGGTTGAGCTAATAAGATTAATTAAATCCACTTGCAGACTTCACCTACTAGCCACATCCGCAACTCTTGTCTCATGCACTCATAGAAAAACGAAAATTCAACCACTATATTACGTCAAAAAATCATATGGTTGAGCTTGTTAACCAAGGTAATCAAGCAGCAACGGTAATGACAGCCAACTAAGGCAGTAAATGGTGGATAACCAAACTTTCCTTTTCTACAATTTATTTCCTTGGCTGTCATTGCCGTTTCTTCATGATTACCATTTAGTGCCTTGGCTGTCATTACCGTTGCTGCATGATTCACGCTACAGATACCTTGGTTAACATCTAGAGCTAATTAGATTTGTTGTTTAAAAAAAAAAGAGCTAATAAGTTTGATCAAGTATGCTTCTGTACGTGGCTTAATTACTCAATTAGAATAGGAATGGGAAAAGTTTTATTTTCTCCTTCTCTTATTTTATTCTACTTCTACTTTTTTTTTTCTTCTTTTTTGATGAATGGAGCTTTTTTTTTTTGAGTTAAGCATGAGGAGAAGAAGCCAACGGAGTTTAAAAGTCTACACTAGTTGTTGAAGAACTTCGTCCCATCACATTAAATCGATAACCATTGATGTCTAAAGACTTGGTGTACGTAGAAGAACCAGTGACCATTTCCATTTGGTTCTCTATAATTAATAGACATGTTTCCCATACACTATATATCACCCATCACCAAATCAAAATATTCGACAATATTATAGAGCTTACTTAGATCGATATGATGAAAGGAGTTCGTTTCCTTGCAATTGTGGCTCTCTCGT
This sequence comes from Carpinus viminea, assembly GCA_013348765.1. Classification (NCBI taxonomy): domain Eukaryota; kingdom Viridiplantae; phylum Streptophyta; class Magnoliopsida; order Fagales; family Betulaceae; genus Carpinus; species Carpinus viminea. Next base: position 60,208,210 of record CP054667.1, read on the forward strand.
CACTTGCATCCTCCCTTGTCTCTGCCTTCGATCCCAGCCCTCTTCAGGACATCTGTGTTTCAATTGATGACCCCAAGTCTACTGGTATATATATATTATAATTATGTTCATTACTTGCTGCTTACAAGCATTGCTATTGTTATTGTTTTCTTACTCTCTTATGCTAACTTGCATTCTATTGTTTCCTACAGTATTTGTGAACGGAAAATTCTGCAAGGATTTGAAGCAAACCAAAGCTGATGATTTCTACTTCTCTGGTCTCCAAATTCCTAAAAATACAGACAATCGAGAATTGGGTCAAATGTCACCACTGTGAATGTACGTGGACAAAATACCAAGCCTTAACACTCTAGCCGGCATATCTTTGGTTCGCATTGACTATGCATCAAATGGCCAAAATCCCCCTCACACTCACCCTCGTGGGACTGAGATTTTGGTAGTCGTAGAAGGTGCTCTGTTTGTTAGTTTTGACACATCCAACTCAGAGAATCGCCTTTTAATTTCACCAAAGTTCTAAACGAGGAAGATGTCTTCATGTTCCCAATTGGTTTCATTCACTTCCAGTTCAATGTGAAAAAGACTAATGTTGTAGCCTTTGTTGGTTTGAGCAGCCAAAATCCAGGAGTCATCATGACAATAGATGCCATTTTTGGATCCAATCCTCCCATCACTCCTGATGTTCTTGCCTAGGCCTTCCAACTTGACAAGAATGTTATTGAAGATCTTCAAAAAAAGTTCTAATTGTACAACATTTTGAGAAACTTCTAAATCAATTATGATAATTTGCCTTATTCTATCATAATTAATAATATTAAAATAAAAGTTTGTTTATGTAACACTTCTAGGTGGAGTTGGAATATAAAATAATATTGACGTTTGTTGAGCGTGCTTCTCTCTCTCTCTCTCTCTCTATATATATATATATATGAGGTATTTTGTCAAGAAAATGGAAAATTATTTGGTGTGAATCGTTATATTATTTTTTTGGAGCTAAGGTGTTTGCTTCATATTAAAGGGAGCAAAACACTCTGTTTACACCACAACCAAATTGAAGTTATTATCTTTCAAATTTCAAGTAACGAGATTTTTTTTTTTTTTTTTTAAAGGTGAGACCATGATTTTGCCGAACACTTAATTACGTTTTTTTAAAATTATATTTTTAAATTACATATTTAAAATTGTACTTGTTCGAATCCCCCTTGTGTGGACATGTCGAAAAAAAAAAAGTCCTCATAAGATTTATGTAGCTGTTGCTAATTAATTAATTAGTTGCTTGCATTTAACTCAAGAAAGGCAAATTTTCTTGATTATTATGGAAGTTATCTGTGCGCAATTTCAACCAAAAAAACAAAAGAGGCTTCTTAATTAATTACTAAGAAAATTTATGGACAGAAAAACGTAAAAGATATCCAAAAGAATATTCCACAGATCAGTTTGAATTCAAGCATTAATGAATTCATTATTATTATTTAAAGATACGTGTTATTTAATTTCAATAAGATAAGTAGTTAAAGATATTAAAAAAGAATATATATATAATGAAGAGAAACATTTGATGTAATAAAAGAAAATTCAATGGTTAGGAATGATCTTGCAATGGTTAGGTTTGATAATATACGTTACTACATACGATATTATTTCTAAATTTTCATACATTCTTATACATTTAGACAAAAACAATGCCATTTCATATATTTTTATATAATATATATGTGTGTGATTAGCGGTTTTTCAAATCTAAAGCCGTTAACTATAACCGCTTAAGTAGTTAACAATTTTTCATAATTGCTCTCAAAGCGGGTAGCGGATAGTGTGTTAGCATGCATTAATAACCGCCATTTTTCACCCTACTACCCTACTTGTTGCTAAAGAAATAATTTCAGATTTTAAAATGTATACCATCTCTCCGGAAAGGAAATATTTGGTAAATGTCATTTGGATTAAATCATGTTTGGCTTCAAGCAAGAGGCATAAAAGTATTTTGGATCATGTCGTGCTGCTGGGATTTTTATTTTTTCATGCTGCTGGGATTTAATTGTAAGTTCATACTGAATTTATCCTTATTAATTATTATAAAGAACAAGAAAAAAATAATTATATGTAACGTCAAATATAATAATATTTGTACAATGAATTACCTTACTAGTAACATCAATTTTCACTTTTGCCTAAAGTTTAAAAGTGATTTTAAACTTTCATTGTGGCAATTTAACCCATTTGACCTTTTATTCCCAAAATGCCCTCATCACATTTATAAAAAAAAAAAAAAAAATCCAAATGGGGTGGCCGGCCACCACCTATGGGGTGGTTTGGCCACCCCGGCATATATTTATATTTTTTTTGGCTTTTTCTTATTTTTTAGGATTTTTTTGTTTTTAAGAAAAATGTGATGGGGCATTTTAAAATAATAAGGCCAAATGGGTTAAATTGTCAATTTGAAACTTTGGGGGGTTAAGTGTCACTTTTAAACTTTGGAGGCAAAAGTGAAAATCGGTGATACTTCAAGTAAAATGTAATTTCCCTTATACGATTATCTCTAAAATGACACTTATACCCTCAAAGTGGGGCAAAAATGGAAAAATTATCTCTCCGTTGACTATCCATTTGATCAAGTCATAGCAGTAATTCAGTGAAAGTGTCAAAAGCACCAGAGTTTATAGGCAAAAAGTAATTACCCCAAAAAAATTTGTACGTGCATGCATGCTTCCCAGCAATTGAATTAGAATGGGAATGGGAAAAGTTTTCTTAAACAAAACCGTCTCATTTGACATCTTCAGCAATCTAGATTAATTTGAGTGCTTCGGTTGCTAATTGACTAAACAACCTTTACAAATATGATACGGCGTTGAAGTGGCATCACCCAATTAAACAATTATCATGAGAACTTGTCAATTATTTGTTGATTTAAGAAGAAGTAATCAATCGAGAAGAATAAACCAAAGCATGTTAAAAGTCTACACTAGTTGTTGATGACCTTCGTCCTTATCGCATTAATTAAATCAATAACCATTGAAGTCTGAAGACTTTTTTGTGGCAGAACCAATGACCATTTCCATGTTGGCTCTCTATAAATAGGCATGTTTCCCATGCAAGATATATCACCCATCACCAAACCAAAATACTAGAAAATACGAAGCTTGCTTAGATATGATGAAAGGAGTCCATTTCCTTGCAATTGTGGCTCTCTTGTCACTTGCATCCTCCTTCGTCTCTGCCTTCGATCCTAGCCCTCTTCAGGACATTTGTGTTGCAATTGATGACCCCAAGTCTGCTGGTATATATATATTATAATTATGTTCATTACTTTCTGCTTACAAGCATTACTATCATTATTGGTTTCTTACTGATCTTGTATGCATGCAATCTATTGTTTTCTGCAGTGTTCGTGAATGGAAAATTCTGCAAGGATTTGAAGGATGCCAAGGCCGAAGATTTCTTCTTCTCTGGGCTCCAAAAGCCTGGAAATACAGATAATAAAGTTGGATCGATTGTCACTCCTGTGAATGTAGAACAAATACCAGGCCTCAATACTCTAGGCATATCTTTGGCACGCATTGACTTTGCACCATACGGCCAAAATCCTCCCCACACTCACCCTCGTGGGACTGAGATTCTATTTGTCGCTGAAGGTACTTTGTTGGTTGGTTTTGTCACATCCAACCCAGAGAATCGCCTATTCACCAAAGTTCTAAACAAGGGAGATGTCTTCGTGTTCCCAATTGGTCTCATTCATTTCCAATTTAATGTGGGAAAGACTAATGCTGTAGCCTTTGCTGGTTTGAGCAGCCAAAATCCAGGTGTCATCACGATAGCAGATGCTGTTTTCGGATCTGATCCTCCTATCAACCCTGATGTTCTCGCTAAGGCCTTCCAACTTGACAAGAATGTTATTAAGGATCTTCAGAAAAAGTTCTAATTTTACAACATTTAGAATAACTTATGAAATGATTATGATAATTTGCCTCATTCCATCATAATAATATTAAAATAAAAGTTTGTTTATGTAATACTTTCCAGGTGGAGTTGGAATATAAAATAATATTGACATTTGTTTGTTGAGCGTACATATCTCTCCCTCTCTCTCTCTTTGTGGCGTTGTCAATTCACCATTATATATATATATATATATATATATATATTACTTTTAGCAATGGTTGATGTGAATGTTAATTAATAAATTGTTATACAATTTTTATATAATTGGGATGACATATAAGTAGAAATCAACATTTGAATTGACAATAGCTTCTGAACGAGAAAATCAATGGCCGGTTTTAAATGCTAAATCATTTCAATTATATAAAATCTTATAGCAGCGTAAATAATATTTTTTTAATAATATCATGTCAACATAATAAAATAATAGCATGGTTGAGTAATGCTAGAGGTATTTTTCATATTCCTCTTATATCACTTTAAAATTTAAATGACTTTTAAAATATAATTTTATCAAAGTTTAATAATAATCAATTTTAACCATATTTAATAAAATAGAGGTCATTAATTTTAATTATCTTCGAGGATCTCATGTCAATTTCAAATGAAATGGATAATATCCATTTAATGTAAAATAAGGGTAGTATTGTAACGTTAAAGTTGAAGAACTAATTTTACAATATTACCCATCATTTTAAATTAAGATATCGCCCATTTCATTTGAAATGGACAGGATCCTATTCCATCTTGTGTGGGCATGTCAAAATAATAATAATAATAATAATAATCAATTTTACGGACAAAAGTTTTATCTCACATACTTTGCCGGGAAAGAAGTATGAAGAGCAAAGGAGGGAAAATAAAAAGAAAGAGAGGGAGCGATCAGCGATGAAAATGGAGACGAAGAGAGAGCGTACGATCGAAGTCCATGTGGAAGAAGACGACGACTTCCTATCCCAGGTGGCGGCTATCGAGGCTAACGCGCTCTCCATTTCCTCCACCAAGCGCCGAAAGGTCGATCCCGGGGAAGCCTACACCGCCGCTCTCAGAGGCCTCGTTTCGCCCGACAATGCTCGACGCGGCGTCAAGGTCGTCCCTGCGAGAAACGACGGCGTTCACGCTTCTTCTTCGTGTTTCAAATGCGGGAAATCTGGCCACTGGTCACGCGATTGCGATGCTGTAGGAGTAGGAGCAGGAGCAGGTGCAGGAGGGTATAATGGTAATTTCTGGGAGCCACTCGTCGATGTCTGAGAAGCAATGCCCTGCGGAATGGGACTTTGCCTGGTTCTCACCGCAAATACGCAAAAGAATCCGGGCAGGAAGTTTTACAAATGCCCTCTCAGACAGGTTTGTAAACCGATTTTCCATGTTTGATCTGTTTGGCTGCCGAGAAAACACGGGAAAGGCAACTCAAACAAATCTCAAAGCATTAACGGTGTTTAATATCAGATTCCATTAGCTTGTGGTTCTTTAGTCAGTTTAATCTGATTAGGTTGTATGTGTAGTTCATGAATTTTCGTGGATAACGATTTAGGCTATATAAACTTGGTATTGGTGATTTTTTCATGCAATTGGAAAAATTCATGTGTACGCTTTGAATTTTATTTTATTTTTTTTCCAAATGGTGAAAGGTTTTAATCTTTCGTCATTTTTATTTTCATAGGAAAATGGGGCTGTGGTTTCTTTGAGTGGTGTGACAATGCTTCTGGAACCAATGGCATGGTTGGTGGGAAAGAAAATTGCGGGTCTAATTCTTCGTTTCCCGATCTTCCTTGTCCCTGTGGAGCTGGTTCTTGCCTGATTCTAACAGCAAAAACTGGGAAAAATATCGGCCAGCAATTTTATCGCTGTCCTGCAAATCAGGTAATAGTTATACACCAGATTTTTGTGCAATTTTCCGCGTAATAGTGCATGCTATGATATATTGTTTAACCTATTACTGTAAGAAGGAAAGTGTACTTTATTTTCTTGCTGTTGCAATTTCAGCTGAACTTGATCTAAGTGTAACTTTAGCGAGAATTGAACCCTTTCTTTGTTTTAGTCTAGGTGACATGATAGATGGTCTTCTAGTATCCTAATCATTATGTTATGCTAGAGAAAGAAGATGATCTTTTGTGTGTCAAGAGGTTTTTAAAAAAATAAAAAACAAACAATCTATAAAGCATGTCTTTCTGTGCGTGTGTAGAACTCAATTCTCAAGTACGATTTTGGATCATGGGCAACTAATAAGTTTTTGAAGCTTAAGGGACTTTTTTTAGGTACTTCCAATACTTGATACATACTGGAGTTTTAATAAATGTGTGGTGGTTACCAAATCTGGTTGTCGTTTGTTTTTCTCTTTGTAAAAATTAACAAATTCTTTTTTCCTCTGGCCTGAGTCATCACCTGAGTTAAATCATCATAAAACAATTGCTTGATGATGGTACCAATACTTTTTTAGATTCATAATAGATTGCCGTTGATCTATGCATAATGCCATTTGAACATCAAGGAGTGGTTAAAATGTGTCAACATTTAATAAGGTGGCCTTGTTATCATAAGGAAGTTTGTAAGACTCAACTTTGCCTCTTGCTTGTGAATAAAACACTCACAGGAAAATGCTTTGCTGCTTCAAGGTTACTGTTGAGTATTTGTGCACTGACATTGCGCCTGGACCCTGGCTTATGGTTTGAAATGAAGGCTTTGAATATCTAACTAGTGTATACTTTTTGTGTACCTGAGGCTTTGGTGGTTTTTCCTTTGTATGCTTGAGGCGATTTTTGTTCTTGTGTACTTAGAATAGCTTTTTTTATATATAATACTGACTTATCAAAAAAAATAATAGAAGTAGGGGCATCGCTATACTCATTTATCATATTGAAATAGAGTGATGCATTCATGGAGGTATTATATGTTTTCAAACATAGTGGTGCATTTCTGCAGATTTACTCCGGTGGTTGGATAGAGTAATGCATATATCAAGTTATAATAGAAATGAGCTTTATCATGAACAGAAGTACAAGCTGATGTTCTTTTGGGATCAAAATGGCATTGAGTATGATGATTCCATAGAACTAGATAACAGGAAATGCAATAATACAGCATCTGCAGCATGCCACTGACATTTTCCTTTGCATTGTCTCAATTGGAAGCAATTAGATAAACCCTTAGCATCACTGAGTTGTCAGCACTGTACGTGTTGACATAATGTTTAAAACAGGACAGGAAGCACACACAAAAAAAAATGAAACAAAATGAAGCTGAAGAAAAAATACTGACAAGTTCTGTGATTAGTAAATTTCAATGTTGAAACTCCTGTTATTCTGTTATTCTAAAACATATGCAAAAGATGTCTTTCGCTGGGGACTATGCTGAAAGGAAAAAAAAAACTGATGTGATGTGATCCAGCTGCTCCTTTTTGTGCTTCTATGCTGCAATGTAGTGCATCATTAGAGGGAAGTTAATTTAATTTGAGGTAAATGGCAAGTATGAGAAGAAGGTGAAAAATGTTTGTTGATGTAATGAAAAAGTTGCCATCACAAATGCTGAACATGGAGCAGTCTTGTAGCTGATCCAAATAGTTGGAAGACTATGCTTTCTTGAGGATGTCAGTAATTAGATAATATTCAGTTCTATTCTAGTTGTGCCAATAATATGTCAGATCATATGGAGTTGACTCCAGCATTAATTTAGACAGCACTAGGAGCAGTCTTGTGGTACATGTCACTGTTCTGATTTCTTATGGAGATAGATCACTGCCAGAATTAAAATGCTGATGGAGTGGTGTTGCACGGATTAAGTGGTTCTGTTGATGAGTGGATGGACTAGGAGGTAGCATAAATATCAAATAGTTCAATAACTTATCTGATTAAATTGGTGAAGCCCATACACAAAGGGCATAAACATGAAATGCACTCCATGTGTCTTCCATGAAGGACTTGTAAAATATACGAAGTGCAAGTGGACAATTAAAGAAAAAAGCATAAAGAAGAAATAATGGGAGAATTTACTGAAGTGGCCTTATGGAATTTCTGATGCTAGAGCTGTGGGGGAGAGCTCATGCATCTCTTAGAAACCTTCTTTGTGCCATTTTGATGTGCAGATGACTATATCACTCTGGTAATGCAGAGCATGTATGTTTACACTTTTTGAAAGTGTTTTGCTGTTTAAATGCTGAAAAGTGCAGGACTATAGCACTCTGGTAATGCAAAGCATGTTTGTTAACACTCTTTTGAAAGTGTTTTCACTGTTTAAATTCTAATAACACTTTTCAGACTTAATTATCCACATTAGTTTTCAAATATAGACCTCACTAAAAATACTCAGTTTTTGTTTTCAGAAACACTTATCTAAAAACAAAGTTACTTTTTAGAAAATAAAACACACAAAAAAAAGGTTAGAAAACTTCATACACCTTGATATAAGAGTGTTTTTGAAAACACATGCTTAGCTTTTAAAAATAAGTGAGAAACATCCTTGAAAACAAGGTGCTAGTTTTCATGCACAGTAACAAAAGGAAGTTGGCCTCTTTGGAGGTAGGCCTCCAAAGACCACACTTCAGTGGAGATGGGGGAAGTGAATTTCCCCTTCCTAGCTCTCCTATTGAAAAAGGGATGGCATTGAGAGAGTTAGTCGCTCGTGGCCACCCCACTGACACAAGGGTGGCTCGTGGCTACCCTAACACATAGGGGTGAGCCACCCATAAACTAAGGGGGTTGGCTCACCCTTAATTGATTTTTTTTTTTAAAAAAAATAATGGGAACTCAAAAAGTTAAAAGATAAAAAAAGAATATCATGGAGTGATATGATGAATGCTCAAAACTCATGGAGTGATTCAGTAATTTTTTTTTTTTCCTTTTTTTTTTTTTTCTTTCAGAAACAATGTTTTCTAAACAAGTTTTCAGATGTAGGTCGTACATTTTAGTTTTTTAAACACAATAGAAAGCACTTTTCTGAAACTATTCTAAATGTACGCTAATTCTGCTACAACAAGCCTTTCTTTCTCCATTCAGTAATAGTTGTGGCCATAGTTTTTCATTCTCAAATTTGATTTTCTCATTCTTAGTGTAGTCACCAGTCTTCATTTGACACATGTTATCATCTTAAGCTACATATCACTTTTAGGTCTTCAGTTGGTGTTAGCTTTCTTCCGAATGCCTTTATTTCCTATTAGATCTCCAATGTTTTGCCCATTACTTTTCTTGATACATGAAATGCAGCTCCAAAAGAATCGTTATACCTATTTACCCTTCTATAGTTGTACTCATTCAGTATCTAATATCTATCATGGTTTGGTCAATCATAATGCCAAATATAAAAGTTTGGTAAATAATTTAATCATGAAGTCATCTGTTGCAAACAGTTATTAATACTTGTATGGTTAGAACTACTGGCATATAAATTTTCATCTATCAGAACCTTTTGTTCGTGAGACTAATGTTTAGTTTCTTGAAGGACATTTATTGTATCACTTGTGCAGGGCTCTTCCAAATTGGAGGTAGAAAAGCTAATATAAGATGAAAATACTTAAAAGGTTTTAGAGAAGTTACTGAGTTTAGCAACTTTAATTTTTATTTACCTTATTTTATCTTCAGAATGCATCAAAGCCTGAAAAGCTTTCTAGCCTGACGCTTTGTTACGCTTGAGTTATTGCTAATGCCATATACTTTAAAAGTTAACGCATCAACATTTTATAGAACACTTGCTGATATTGGTATGATACCTTCAACTGGATTATATATAAATTTTAAATCATGGTTCATCAGGATTTAAGCAGCCTTCTTTAAAGACCTGTTGAGAAATTATTTTGGTCTTTACCTTTTGTAGGGGTTTCACGTGTCTTTAAGATGTTTGTATGAGCAAAAACTTATAATTAAGAGCCTTGAGGTATTTTTAGAATTTGGTATTAAAGTGTGCATTTCATTTTTCTTTTGATCTTGCAATTTTCCTTTTCTACTTTCCTTTTCTTTTTTAGTGGGGGCAAGGGACAAAGTACAGAAGACAAAATAAGCACAGGAATGGGAATAATTACAATCAAAACTCAAAGGTAAAAGTTTGAATGGGCAACATTGAAAATGTGATTTGTAAGAAACACATTTCAAATATTTAATTGTAGATTAATATTTGATGAATTTGACAAATAGTCTTTTACTATGTTGGGTAGCAGCGCAATCACTATGTGACAGTGTCAAGATATTATGGTGCTTATTTTTTTGTAAATTCTTAATATGCCTCAATTGTACTTGTATTTTGGTGAAACTGTCATTGAATTATAGAGAATTATATGGCAAAATGGTAGGATTTACCAAAAGTTTAGGTGAAAATGGCTACTCCACAAGCATGTATTCAACCAATTTGAACTGAAAGGTAACTTTATTTCAAATTGAATTCCCATTATGGCCATAATTAGATGGTATGATTGTGAATAAATGTAGTTTTTGTGGTATGAATAACATTGTCCAAAATATTTTCTTTGGTGTTATAAAATTTGCCTTTAATGGGTATTTGTCTTTTGTTAATTTTTCTATCTACTAAATACATTTTCTGAGACATGCATGGTGCAAATAACTTTGTTTACTGGGTTAATGGCTTCTTTTGTGTAGGGAAGTACTTGTGGTTTCTTTAGGTGGTGCAATGAGCATAATGTAGCAACTGATCATTCAGTCAGTGCCTCCAAGGTTTGTACCGACATGAATGGCACATAACGATGGCTATGGAGTAAGAACTAGTTCTTGTTTTAAATGCGGCCAGGAAGGGCATTGGGCAAAAGATTGCTCCAGCCCATCATCAAATTCTCCTTCGCAATTTCAGGGAAATTATGCTTCAGAAGGCACTTGTTATAAATGTGGTAAGCCTGGTCACTGGGGGAGGGATTGCCCCACTCCATCATCAAAGTCTCCTGCTCAGTTGGGGGGAGATTCTGCTTCAGCAGGCACTTGTTACAAATGTGGTAAGCTTGGGCATTGGGGGAGGGATTGCCCCACTCCTCCATCAAAGTCTCCTGCTCAGTTAAGGGGAGATTCTACTTCGGCAGGCACTTGTTACAAATGTGGTAAGCCTGGGCACTGGGGGAGGGATTGCCCCACTCCATCATCAAAGTCTCCTGCTCAGTTGGGGGGAGATTCTGCTTCATCAGGCACTTGTTACAAATGTGGTAAGCCTGGGCACTGGGCAAGAGATTGTTCTTCTAGTCAATATGTGAATATCCGACTGAAGCACTAGTAGATTGGTTTCTACATTTTGTAGCACTTGTATATTGGAAATTTGCAAGACTAGTCAACTCTTTGTGCAACCTATGTTTTTGAGTATGATATATGTGTAGAATTTATGATTTCCTTCTATAGGGGCCATGAATGTCACACATGAGCTTTAGCTGTTTGAATACTCAATTCATTTGTTTCTATAAAAATTAATCTGATGTGTGTAAGTTTGCGATGCAAGTTGCTGTACCCATGAATTAAAAGCCTAATGGCAAAGATAGAAATAGAACCACAAAAATTGTTGGGGAGAGAGTTTCTGAAGTAACTTATTACTGATTCTAATCTTAAAATTCAGCTTCTGGGAAATAGTGTTGCTTTGTATATGAATCATAGACAGGACAGACAAGTACTTTACTTCATTGACAAAGTCAAATGAGGTTGTTTGCCTTCAAACAAGAAACTTAACAAACTGGACGGGAGGTGGAGCTTTATTGAATGCCATACCAGATGTTCAACTGTCCAATATTTTTCTTCATTGAATGCAATCTCTACTTCAACTGTCACCACATGTTCCAACGGTCACAGTTTATCGAATGCAACAGAACCAAGTACTTTTTATTTATTCATTATCATGACAATTGGTTTGAACCAACTAAAACCAACGAAAAACTTATATATCTATTGCTTGAATATTAGGTCCATACCCTTTTTCCGCATTGAATACTTTTTTTTTTAAATAGAAAATAAAATTGTTAGGGTAAGAGATGCCCGCCAAATGAAAAACTTTTCTTTTTTAATTTTTCTGCTTCTTTGTTTCTTCGCTAGGAAAACTATGAGATGTGATAGTGAAAATCCTGGAGTAATACCTAGAAGAGCATCAAGGATGTCGAGTGTAGTAGCTTAATGGGTCCTTGTTTATGTTAGTTCTACGTGGGTAGTTAGTATTAAGTTTTTATGTTGGTGGGTAGTTATGTGTTATGGGCTAGTGTGCATTATGGGTGGTTACTAGATGTGTTACGTGAGTAGTGGTTTGTAAGCCTTGTAAAAGCAGCCAAGAGTCTAGAGGTTGGTTGAGGCTTAATAAATATTTTGAAGAAAATCAAGCAACCTCATTCTGACATCAAGTCTCTTATATCTCTGTCTAATTTAAAAGGGCATAAAAGGGCGATCAACTGTGGCTATTTTACCTAAGCATTATCATAAGAACACTTACTTGCTGAGAATTGTTGATGAGGGCTTAGACCAGAACCAGAACACTCCCTTAAAACCAATTAAACCATAACCGATCTAATCTCACTAGAACATCAGTGGATTTCCAAGGTGATTAATATTAATCAAGTTTGTGTGATTAATTCTTAATTGCAATTTGCAAAGATTCAAACTCTCACCTTAGTACATGTCGGGACCTCAAGAGAATTTTTTTAAGACCACTATACCTAAACCCTAATTTAAGTTTTAGCTTGTTAAGTTACCGTGTTTGCTGATTACTGTAGCTCTTGGCAACCACTTTGGCTATTGTTGTAGTCAAGTGGCCAAGTGGTTGGCTACTGTTTCTTCGTTGAATGTACTTATATAAAAAATAAAATAATAATGAATGTAGGCTCAGAGAGAGAGAGAGAGAGATAATAAAATAAATATCGAAAATAACCGCTAACCTACCTATATGAAATAGTAGGCCATTCAAAAGGCTGGAATCTCAACTTTGGTCCCCAAAGAAGAGCCGAGATGCTTTGGATTCACTACTTTGTCGACACGTGGCCCCACTTAACCATATACAAGGCTGTGCTTTACTGACGTCACAGAGTACCACGGCAACCACTCATTTTTTTGAAAAAAAATATATATCTTCTACAGATGACGCAACCCCACCACCGTCAGCGTCAGCGTCAGGTCATGAAACAGATACGAAACCACCAATGAGAGCACGCCGCGTAAGCCATCAACGGTAGCAAGCGTGTCTCCGTAGCAATTATGGTCCGCAATAGCTGGCAATGCCGTTGTAGTATAAAGAGTTATGTACCTCGTGTTTTCCGCGTAACGGTGTAACCAAAGGGATCGGAAGGAGCCGGTTTACCCATTTCTGAGAGACATCCAAATTCCAGGAGGAGCGCGCCTGACTTGATGGGGGAGAAGAGGAAGCAAGCAGAGGAGGACGGCAACAACAACAACAACGGCGGCGGCGACGTCGTTTTCGGAGGCAAAAGAAGGCGCGAGGACACCGTGACGGAGGACGAGGTGGAGGAGTTCTTCGCGATTCTGAGGCGAATACACGCGGCTGTCAGTTACTTCAGGAGGTTGACGGAAACGGCGTAAGGATGACGGCAAAGGAAGGGTCAAGGAGATTGAGGGAAATCCTGGAGGGGAGATGAGTGTCGGCGTGAATGGGGGAAGGGAAGAGGAGATCAGAAGAGGGCGTGGTGAATGCGGGTTTTGACTTGAACGCGGATCCGAGTCCGGAATGTGACCCGCTCTAGACGGATCCGATTGTGTGACAGACAGTGACCGTGTTAATTGCTATGTTAGTAATGTTTACCTAGCAACCCCCCCTTTTAAATGTGGAAATTAATATATTCGTTACGTGTTAAGCCATTGCCATTAATATTATATATGATTATGGAGTGTTGTGTGGGTATTGTTTATTGGTATCTTTCCAATTGCGGCAAATATGATTTTACACCTACAAATGTTAGACGTGACCGATTTTTATCACGCTATCAGAATAATCATAGTTAATTACTTTTTGTCAATAGGTATTTTGTTGGAGAAACTTCATTAACCTTTCTTGAAATTTGTCTATTTTTGCAAATACTAGCTCCCTTAACGTTTAAAAATTCTCACTTATCTCCATTGAACTTAATTGCTCTTAATTTGAATCCATCTGTATAAATTAGAGCACAGAGTTTTTTAAAAAAATCAAAATATCTCTGATTTTCATTTTTTTAAAAAAAAAAAAAACATTTTGGAAGTTGGAATTTTAAATAGTGAATTTTAAACGGTGACTTTTGTATAAAATTTCAACTTTAGATATTTTTTATTTTTTAAAAATAAAAATCATTATTTTGATCTTTTAAAAATTTTGCCCTAATTTATGGGGATTCAAATTAGGAGTAACTGAAAGTTTAGGGGGTTTAAACGATGACTTTTGTATAAAATTTCAACTTTCAGATTTTTTTTATTTTTTTAAAAAATAAAAATCTTAGTATTTTTTTTTTAAAAAATTTGTACCTAATTTTATGCGGATGAGTAAATTGTGAAAAATGAAGTTTAATAATAAATTTTAATCTTAAAATTATATTTATTTGCTTATTTGAAATAATTATCAATAGAAATTTTCCTATTTTGTTTAAAAAATACTCAAACTCTTAGCCTATATATAAAGGTAGGTATGTGTTATCGCACATGAAGTTTTAAAAATATTAATTAAATTTTAATCTTTCAAAATTTTTTATTTGCTTATTTGAAATAATTATGATTTTTTTCTTCCCTACTTTGTTAATTATAACTTACTAATTTTGCTTGAGTTCGTTTGGAGTTCTCAAGTCATATTAAAAACCGTATCCATAACATTATGTAGTCAAATTCAAATCTGTGTAGAGACATGTGTATAATAATTCGATCTATTCTTTCAAAAAAAAAAAAATCGATCTATTCAATTAATTTGTCAAATCTTAACAGAAGGAATTTAATTAGTCTCGCGAGTTTTGTAAAAATTGTTGAAATCCGATTGGCTTGGCATTCATTATCCAAAAAAAAAAAAATGACAAGTGGTCCTTAAAAAAAAAGTAACAAAAAAAAGAGGTGGTCCTTCTCTTTGAATTGCCGTCCGAAATGAAATTGCTTAAGAGTAAAGAAATTGAAATTGCATGGAGAAAAGAGCTTTTATCTTTTTCTGTCAAAAAGAGATATGACCCATCGAAGGACCCAGCCATGTGCCCTGAAAATCCTCCTAATTAACTTCAATATTTTAATTTATAATTGGACATTATTATATATTAATTTCTAGAAGAATATTTGGTACCCTTTAATGGAAAAGATGATATATATAAGTAGGTAAGAAATGAGCGTGTTATAAATACACCATATTTTTAACATTCTTCATTTTCTCTGTTGTTTGTTCTCTTATTCTTTGTACTTTTTAAAAGTTACTATTAGATCTGTCAAGTCAAATGTAACCCATACATGGGCTTTACAAATTTAATAGTGATCTTGAACAGTACGAGAACGTGTAGTACTTATGATCTATAATTAATACTCATTTTTATTGTTCTATATTGATGTGTAGTCTTTTTAATGGGGGAAAAAAAAAGGCGGCTTGATTTGTGTTAAATCTCTTTAAAAATTATTTTCATTAAGTGTTAGGGATCTAATAATAGAAAATACCTCAAGATAATATGTTATCTTTATAGATAACAATAGAATTAAGGATTATAATTTAAATATTAGAGATAAACATTATCATTAGAGTAGTTTATTCTACTTAAATCTTTTGTTTTCATTGTAATTGTCTATTTAAAGACATCAAGGTTGTTAATAAATGAATCAGAATTAATCACAAATCTTGCATTTGAAAAAATCTAGGCTCCTTTAAAATATAAGGTCTAAATTCCCTCATAACTTAAATTCTATCCCCATTATGTGTTTGTATTTGCAAAAATTATTCATAGCATTAAAAAAGGAAAAGTCTATACTCTCCTCAAAACTATCACCTAGTTTGACAATTTCCTCTCTCTAAACTTTCAATTGAGATAATATTTCTCCTAAACCACAAAAAATTGTCAACGTTCTCCAATGACAAAAATACCCTTAATAAAATAAAAATATTTATAAAAAATTGTGTAGAAATTAAAATTAAATCACTTTTTCTTTTTTTTTTTTATAAAAAATATCTATTTCTTTTATAATTTATTGAAATATTTTTATCTTTTTGTTAAGTTTGAAAGACATTATCAATCTTTTATGATTTAAAAAAGATAATTGTCGCAATAAAATTTTTTTGAGAGAACATAATGATTGTTCCATAAAAAAATAAAAAATAAAAAGATATACATTGATTTTCTTACCCTTTAAAACGTCAACACTCAACAGACCAGTTTGTAGATAGAAACTTTGCTGACCGCTTACGCTTGAGTTAAAAAAGAGAGATAAGAAAGTTAATATTAAAATGACCAAGAAAGTGATGCTCTTTTCAAACCATAACTAAATTATGCGTGTATTCATACGCACTTTTAGTACTTAAAAAATTGTGCAAAATAAAAATTAATATATTTAATAATAATTTTGAAACTTTGTTTTAAAATTTTTATACTTTAAAAATGAAAAATATATATATTTTTAACCAAAACTTAAAATAAAACTTTTGAAAAAAAAAATACACACATACACATACAATTTCGAACGGCTTTAATTCATTTACTATCCTCACTGAAGCCCAAAAATGACCCGTCTCTTAATTAGTGATAGGGTTAAATACTAAAAATTCTATAGGATTTCACTTTGATAGATATATATTTTTTTAATAGAGTTTAATTTCTATTACAGAAATCACTATAGTTTTGATCAATGATCAAATTTCGTTAGATTAGATTAGCTAGCTTAATTAAATGACACGTGGCCAATTAAATATCGCAACATGTCATGTAACTTATTTAAAAATATATTTAAAAAAATTTGGGGCTGACCACCCTTTGGCCCTTCCTTGGATGAAAATACCCTTAATAAAATAAAATATTAAAACTACTAAAACTGTTTTTTTTTTAAAAAAACATTGTGTAGAAATTTTAAAAATTATTATTTAAATATTATTGTCTTATTAAAAAGTTTGAGATTATTTTATATTTTTGTTAGCCTCGTGATATTTTCAGTTGTTGATAGTTTAAGAAAGATATTATTCTACTTAAAATTTAGAAAAACATTATTACAGAGAAATAATTAAACTTTTTCCAAAAAAGAAAAAAAACATGCATCGATTTTCTTCCCCACTAAAACGTCAACACTCAACTGACAACAGCAGACCGGTCTGTAGTTATAATTTATAAACTTTACTGACCGCTTACGCTTGAGTTGAAAAGAGAGAGACGAAAATTATTATTATTATTATTATTTGACATGGAGGAAAATTAATTAATTAATTTTTTTTTTTTGACATGATTCATAATTTTTAACACAACTCACATATTTGACATAAATTTAATATAAAATTAAAGAACTGAATCTGTTTAATTAAATTAATTGAATTAAAATTCATATATATAATTTTATATTAATATTTCGATATAACTCAAATGTAACAAGTGACATAATGATATATAATTTTAGACATAATTCATAAATTTAACACAAACCTAATGCAGAATTAGAGAGATATGATTAATAAATTTAACAATTAAATAGACGAAATCAAAATACTCAATGGAGTTGAATACTTGGGTTATATAGATAATTATTATTATTTTATGAGTGTACAGCACACGTGAAATTAATGTTATTTATATATTAGATAATAATTTTTATCTTATTTTATTTTACTCTATTTGTTTAATTTTAAAGCTGTCCCCCACTCCCTTTGACAATTATTGAGAAGGCGGTGTCAATTTTTCACGCCAAAATGGATTTCCAAGTAGCTGCTGCTCCACGTTTCCTATGCTTGTCGCCATTGATGACGCAAGAGGCATCTCATCCCATGACATCACCAACCCAACATCATCATACCTCATACACCTTTGATAAAACCCAGGTCGAAGAGCATTATATTATAGACTTTAAGATAGCCTTTGGAACCAGAGACCACCAGATACTCACCGAATACCACCACGTCGTTTTCTATGGAGCAGGCCGCGGGGAAGAGGAAACGGGAAGATGACGGAGGTGTGGACGTTGGGAAGAGGGCAAAGGCGGAGGATGGCAACGGAGGCGGGAGGACGGTGACGGACGCTGAGGTGGACGAGTTCTTCGCGATCCTGCGGAGGATACACGTGGCGGTCAAGTACTTCGAGAAAGGCGACGGAGGAGCCGGCCTCGAGTTGACGGCTATGGAGAAGCGGTGGAAACGGTTACCGTCCTCTGAAGAAGTGGAAGCTTTTGGGGAAGATAACGGCGTTAAAGACGACGAAAAGAGAGAGCATCTAGATCTGAACCTGGATCCATCGTCCAATTAAGGGCAACGGTGTGTAATCGTACGCATCTTGATCTAGTGGTAATTAATTTCTCAAGTACTTTTAACTTTGAGGAGATTTTATTTTTACCGCACAGGTAAAAACTAGGACGGACTATGACTATTATTGATATAGCCTTATAGCCATAATTTTTTTTTTTTAAATTTTTTATATTTTATATTTGAGCTTCCTAACTTCTTGTCTCAAATTTGTGCGTCTTAATGACGATTACATACGTTGGTGAAAATGGTTATGTCCCCTTAATTGATGTATTAATGATTTTCACTTTCTTGTCTTATTCTTGAATTAGGATTCTCTTCGATTTAAAATTTCAAATGAATTAGATTGGATAAATGTTATTCAATTAGTTATAGTAAAAGATTATAACTAGTTAAATGATGTAATTGCTCTTCATTTAAAATCCAATGCTTGTTTTGATTTTTTCTCCCATTTGAACTTTTGGGTGTCCTATCTAGCAATTTAGTGTACTTAGATAATAAGTTAAAACGTATAAATTTGCTTTACCTTGAATTAAACATTTTGAGAAGATTTTTTAATTTGAAAAACTTTCAATTTGATGCAATTTTTTAATGTTTAATTAATTTTGCAAAACCCTAAAAGACAAAATTATTTTTACTAATTTCTTTTTAAAAAATGAAAAATTGAATAAAATGATCTTACATGAGATTTTATATTACTCTTTTTATAAATTTAATTTAAAATTTAAATGGATAAATTTGAAATTTTCATTTAAAATATAAATGCTTGTTTTGATAACTTTTAACATTTTAAAACTAATTGAATTTAAATTGTTTGCAATTGAAAGTTATGGATTTAAATAGAGAGTTTTTGAACTTTACAGGTTAAATTACAACATTTAAGAATTATTAAATTTCAAAATTTTCAATTTGATTTTTACTCTGAAATTAATTTTGAAAAACCTTCAAAAGACAAAATTATTTTTCGATTAATTAAATTAGAAAAATGAAAATTGGAAAAATGATCCATGGTCCCCCCAAAATAAGGAAAAAATAATTATAATAAAAAATTAAAAATATATAAAATTTGGATAAATTTGAAATTTTAAAAAATTTTGGCCTTATTTTTAGATTTTATAACTTTTAATAAATTTTAGAAACTAATTGAATTTAAATTGTTATCAATTAAGTTTTATTTTATTTTAGAGTTTTTAAACTAAGGTCTTTTTTTAAACTCTTAGGTAGTCTGTTTAAAACAACAAAATAAATTTTTTTCCTAAATTTTTGAAAAACTCTGTGAAGTTTCCCTGATTTTTTGAAAAACGCTTCAAAATAAAATGTAGCTAACCCCAGAAAAAATAAATACAATTAGTCTATACGTACAAATTTTTTGAAGTAAAGAACCTGGCGTGTACCCAACAATGACAAGTGTTTCTTTTTATCACAGTATAAACTCTAGAACTTTAGCATTTCTTTGCAAGTTAAAACTCCAATAGCTGAAGGTTGTTGTTTGATTTAATTAGAATCAATGAGAGGTTTGAGTTTTAACATAGGCTTGCGAATCTCTCCATGAATAAGAAAACATAAGAAATCTGTGGCTCAATGATCTTATACAGATGCGGAGAACATTGAGTTTTAATGAGTAACTTGGTTAAAAAATTAAACAAGGTGTACGTGGTTTTCTCGATTGAATGGGAATTAGTCACGATCAATTGAGAATTAGGGTTTCACAAAAATTGCTAGCGGTGATCGAACGAGGTTATGAACGAGGGCCTTGGTTTTGACTTCTTTGACATCTCGATTGAACGAGGTTCGATAAAGACTGCAATCAAGGCATTATTTGAAACACCATGGCTCAACAATGGTTGAACAAGCTTCGGGTCATTTTGTGAAAACGTTGTGATTCGATTGTGTTGAACGAGGTTCAATCATCTTTGCGATCAGACCTTTCTGTTCATGAGTTCGTTCAAACCCCAACCCCACGCGGATCGAGCATGCAATCACAATCGAATGAGGTTGCATTCGGCAACATTTGTTCTTCGATTTCAACCACATGCACTTTAACACCGACTTAAATTTTAAACCCAAATCTTACGACTCAACATATTTTGACACCAAATTTGGCAACAGTAAAACCTAACAAAAAAATTAATTACTTATCATCAACAATCAACAATAATCTCATTCTTATGTAATCAAATAAATTTCACCCAACGCATCTTTTATTATGAGTGTACTTAGAGAGCAACTGTTACACGGTCATGGTAGAAAGGTGGAGTTTTTGCCTACCAATAATAAGTTGACACCTTAGCATTTTAAGAAAATGCACAAATTTAAAATGAAATCAAAACACCCAATTAACTAATCAACCAACCAAATAAATGACTAACTACCTCACTCACCGCCCACCTCGGCGAGCAGACGCGCCACCCACCGCCCTCTTCAAATGACTTTTTCCGGCAAAAAAACAAGAAAAGAAGAAGAAGATAGATCCGCCATTGGAGTAGCGTGATCCACCCCAACGGCAGGGGAGAGAGATCTGCCACGCCCAGTGGCCATTTTTTCTCGATGAACCCAAAAAAAAAGATCTAGCCATTGGGGTGGCCCCAGACTGGGGTGTAATCCACCCCAACGGCCGGAGAGAGATCCGCCACCCCGGTGGGTTTTTTTCTCCAAACCAAAAAAAATCCGACCAACCTAAAAATCATTTTAATGCCTCAAAACTAAAACTTAGAAGGAAAGTTAACTATTTTAGGATTTTATCATCCTAAAACCAAGAAAAACCAAACCCACAAGAAAAAACCAAAGAAAACCAAAGAAAAGCGCCGATGAGACGCCACCGAGGGTCTTGGTGGCGGGTAGATCAAGGCCACCGTGGGTTGGCTCTGCATTGTGGGTCTAAGCTTTCTTCCTTTTCCTTCTCCTCCTTTCTCTTCTTTCTCTTTTCTTTCTTGCTGCATTGCGAGACTCTCTTTTCTCTTTTGCTGCATCGTGGGTCTCATGCGGTAGGATGTAAAGTTTTTTTTTTGCATTTTTTCCTTTACGTGAGGTGTCAACTTGCAAATAGTGGGCAAAAACCCCATCTTTTGCCACATCGGAATTGAAGTTATTCTTATATACTTATGAGTATTGTATTCCATATCGATAGAATAAAAGAAAAATAACAGTTAATATTCATAATTAAGTGAACCCAAGCTAATGAGCTTAGGTTTTTGGACTAAAGTGATGTCATCGTATTCCATATTGATAAAGTAAAAAAGAAAAATAGTAATTAATATACATAAGTGGGTCCAAACTAATTAGCTTAGGCTTTTAAACTAGAATAATATCCAAATATATATATATATATATATATATATATATATATTAGTGAACTCAAGATAAACTCTTTGACTGTTTATCTCCTCGGACATCTTTTTTGTAGTTCTTTTAATTGTCTTCATTCAAATATCATTTGACTTGTTGATTAGAGATCGATCGAACACAAAGAATTTATAGGTTATAGAAAGTTAAAAGCTTAAAAAATATATGTGATTTATGTCACATAATTATGCTTGACATTGAAATTGCAATGTCAAACACATCATTCTCTTGTATATATAGTTACTATCAATGAGAAGCTCAACTTGAATGGAGCTGTATATATATATATATATATATCCATTTGCTGCCTGCCTGACTCTGACCTCCCTCCCGGTGCACTTAGCATTGACGAATTTGACGTGCTCCTCTCTCTCTCTCTCTCTCCCTCTATATATATATATATCCATTTGCTGCTTCTCTGTCTTGCAGAGGAAATTGTGCTCCTCTGCTGTCGGAGACTACTAATCATTCAATGGCGCGGTGCAAGTAGTGCTTTGGCGATCCTTGTGCACCTGATTTTTCCCTCATCCGAAGGCACGTTTCTCTCTCTCAAACCAGTTACTTATTTATTTATTTATTTATATCTTAAATCCTTGAACATGTATCGATCTTTAGAATTGGGTTGAGTTTTAATCCACTTAAGATAAATACGTATATGTCTCTTCTCATTAAACAAGGGTCCTGTGAATTTTTGGCAATTGATCAACCTATTATTATTAAAGATGGTCCCATTTTGGAGGAGTTTTTTTTTTTTTAATTTTTTTAGTAAGATAAAAGGGCTAATCAGGATTTTTCACTGCGAATGGGAAAAGAGGGGTGGGAGAGACGAGAATGTAGCCGGAATACATTTCAGCTGCGGCCTAAAATTTCACGTGATAGGCACAACCACAAACTTTTGTACTTGTGTTAATTATGCTAGCCTTTTAAGATGAGGAAAGAAATGGATGGAAGAAAGAGTTTTTGAGATTGTTGGAGCCATCGATCATCCAACCGTGAAAGATAATGAGAGGAGAGGTTCTATTTTAAGGTGCTCATAAAATTCAATGTAAAGCTGAATTGTCCGCTTCACGAAAGGGAAATTATTCATTTTCTTTTCTCAATTCTTACCTTCTCACTTTTCAAAATTCTTACCTTCTCACTTTTCAAAATTACTATTAAATTTGTAAGGTTCTCGTGCGAAAGTTACATAAATCCCACAAATTTAATAATAATTTTTAAAAAATAAAAATGGAATCAGAAGAGAGTAGATATCACGTCCCCAACTTATTATAAACATGTAGAACCTTTCATTGTGTTAAATGAAAATTTGGTTGTGGGTGTCACGTAGTTTGACTATAAGAGGCAATATGGAAACTTGCCAACCACCTTAAAAAACTATAAAAATGATGGTAGAATGTCAAACTGACGTTCTACATGTGATGCCAGCAAAATAAAAATTATTTTAATTTGCACGACAGTAAAATAAGATTATGAAATAAATTATAATTTATTTCATAATCTTATGTTAGCTAGATAACGTGTAACGGATTAGGCATCAAAACGCTTGTAACACCATGGCCATTAGGGGTAAATGTCATAAATAAGAATATCATAACACTTATACATTAAACATATGAAATCTATATGAGTTCACAAATTTAACGCGACATACAGGTTGGAGCGGAGTTTGTTGGAACCTTCATCATGGTATTCTCAGCAGAAGCCAGACTCACTGTGAACCAAAAGTGTAGTGGAGTAGTGTCCTTGATTGGGAACGTGGCTTGTGCAAGGTTGGCGGTGATGGCCATGGTCAAGGTTGACCCAATGTATTTGGGGGCTTTAGGCGAAATTTTGGAGTTGAGTTTTATTTTTTTTAATATAATAATATTAATTAAATAATATTATTATATTTTTATAATATTATTATTTTCATTCATGTTAGTAATATGTTCATTGTTGTTTAATGACTTTTAAGTTCCTTCATTAGCTAGTTGTATTTTATTAAGATCATAAATATTTGTAACAATAGAGTTAGAGATATCAATAATATTTTCATTATCTCCTAATAAAATAATTATTTTTGATAAATTTTATTCATTTATGAGTTTTTTACCTAAATTATCCTCAATATTTTATTTATTGCTAATAACAAATTCATTTAAAGCCTATTTGAGATTCAATCAGTTTTTCTATTTTTCTCTTTTTTTAAGTATTTCATATTTAGATGCATATTTTCTAGTATACATACTTAATTAAAAATATTAACAAATTAAACAAATATGATATATAAAAAGAAAAATTCAGATTATAATAAAATAAATTACAAAATAGAACAATAAAACATGTTTGAAAATTGGTAGGATGTACCACGGAGGAAGGAAAAAAGAGAAAAAAAAAAAAAAAAAAAGGAAGAAGAGGAAGGAGAGAGAGAGAGAGAGAGCAAAGGGCTTTTTTTTTGGTTAATTGGTCTTATTTTACAATGGGCTTATTATATTAGGGCCTTATTTTAGAGGCCTTAAGTTTTTATGGAAAAAATTTTTGGCCTTATTTAAAAAATATTGGGCTTTAAGTTAAAAAGAAATTTTTTAAAAAAATTAGGCCATATTAAAATTTTTTTTTGGACCTTATTAATTGGGGCTAGGAGACGGCCTCACTGGCCTAGCCATTGGGCCGGCCTTGGCCATGGTTATATCCACTGGCCACATCTCCGGAGCACACTTCAACCCATCTATCATCATTGCTTTTGATGTGTTGCGTCGCTTCCCTTGGATCCAAGTTCCGGGCTATTTAGCGGCGCAGGTTTCTGCTTCCATTTGTGCTGCCTTCACTCTCAAGGGAGTATTCCATCGATCCGTTCATGTCCGGCGGTGTTACAGTTCCGGCTGTAAGCACCGGCCAGGCCTTTGCACTCGAGTTCATTGTGACTTTCACTCTCTTGTTCGTTATCACTGCTGTAGCAACTGATACCTGTGCGGTATGCATCACTGCCTTCAAATCCAGCTTCTTAATTACGCACATTTTTTTTTATTACTCTCAGATACAACTATGATGATATTATAGTAATGAATGATCCAAATGTTGATTTTCACCTTTACATCATTATATTTACGTGACAATCATATGATAGTTTATTAAATAACATTATTTTTTAAAAGTTTGCAATGTCAATCATTTTGTCCAAATTCAACTTTAAATCTTAACGAGAGAAGTGAAATCCCCAATATATCTTCATCCAAATTCAAGGTATTTTGTAATTTTATAAGCATTTTAAGGGTGAGTTTCACTCATCAGCCGTTTGATTTATGCTAAATTTTGATGGGATGGTTGACATTGCAAATTTGTAAAAGATGGTAACCATAAATTGACTAGAGTATAATTGTAATAGTGGTAAAAGAATAAGGATGGTAAATAAAGTTTTTCCTATTATAAAACTCAATTAACCAAGAGTGCTATACTTATTTCAAGTATTCATTCTCAAATCTCAAGTGCTCATTTTCTTACGTCATCTTTGGATAAAAAAAAAAAAAAAAAAAAAGAGCAATATTTAATAATAATTTCATAAACATGTATAACATTTATTGTAAAACTTCTTATAATAATATTTCATACGGCTAATAAGAGGGTTTCATGGCAGGTGGGAGAGTAGGTATAGCAATTGGAGATTTAGAGGTACTATAATGCTCAACATTCTTGTGGCAGGGTTAGTATTGAGTAACTGCTTACTATTTCTTCTATCAAAATAAAAAAAAAGTTTTTAATTAAAAGAAATAGAAAAGTTTATTTTTGCTAAAAAAACAATTGAAGAATATTTTGAGGTTTAGCGGAGTGGGAGTGATCAAGCCCCCCAAGCTGAAATAGGATCTCTCTCTCATTCATTTATATCGAGTTAGTTATATTAGATGAGAATATTTTGTTTTCTTAAAAGTAAAAAGACAATAATACTATTTTATTATAACTAACATTTGAAACGTAAAATATTTAATTTAAACGGGTTAAATTGACGGAGTCAAGATTAGAACTCACGACATTTGATTATGATACCATGTTAACTTATTACTTTTATATATATATATATATATATATATATATATTGTGTAACGTTGTTGACATAGCAAGACAAGCACCGGTGCATCAAATGAATCCAGTACGAACAATAGGGCCAGCCGTCGCAGCAGGAAGTTATAAAGGATTTTGGATGTATATGGTGGCTCCAATCCTAGGAGCCTTGGCCGGTGCAGCCGCCTACAACTTCTTCAAGCTCCCACAAGATGGCCAGCAGCCTTAAAGCTCAAAATCATGTGGCTGATTAATCTGCAAACCCAAAACAAATACCAAGTATTTAAGGGTTGATATTGGACTATGACATAATTTCAAACAAAAAATTGCCCATCTGACTATCTGAGTGGTTGCAAATTATAAATGAAAGGGAACCGACATAAAACGGAAATTTCTATTTTTATAAAAAAGAAATACGAATTTTTTAATTTTTTTCTTATAAAAAGAATTCTCCCACCACTTGAATTTTATATTCTTTTTTAGTTTTAAGTTTTTTTAGAAGCTTTTAGTATTTTTTTTTTTTTTTAAATTATTGAGGATAGTTTTGACATCGGGAGAGACATTTACAATTTTTTTTGGTAATGTGCGACATTGACAATTAGAAAATCATCAGGATGAGATGAATATATGAGAGTGCAAAACTACGTCGTTTTTTATTTGTTCATTTTTGGAACCCGGATCCAAGTAGACACCAACTGGAAGCGAAGCGGTGCTTTTCACAAAGAAGAAAACGATATGTATGCGTTTACAGCTCGCGCCTCCACCGCCGTAACCCAAGCCGCCGCGTACGCAGACACTGTGCACCCTCGCGTACCTTGCGCCGCTCTTCACAGAACTAAAGTTACTTCTCCGGTAACTTTTTCAACTTCCCGATATGCCCCTGAATTCCAGCCCATGTCTGTTTGAACAAGCTTGGGTTTTTTTGGGGTAGTATTTTGACACTTCACTGTCATTTTCTTTTTCAGTCGTCGATTGGGTGCGTTCGGGTTCCCTCGTGCTCCCTGCGCTTGAGCTGTGGTCCAATCAAAGCCATGTCTGAGACTGATAGTCTCTCGGTGCCGCACAGTGCTTCTCAGTCCCCCGCTTCTGGTTTTCTTCTCTTTGAATTTATTTTCTTTCCTGTTCTCCGAGCAATATAAAATATTCTCTTTGGAAAATAGCAAACCTTTTAGCAATTAACTTTCGTGCGTGTGAGGTTGATGGGAACTCGGAATTTTGTTTTTGTTTTGTATTCCCTGGGACAAAAAATGGGCCTGTGATATTCTAAATATAAAGCTTGTAACTTGGTTGATTTTAAATTTTGGATGATAATCTTGTTCTTTTTGATCTTTCGTAACTTCTTCATTTTCTTTAGATAATTATATGACATTCTCATGGTTAGTTGGTTTGTTTCAGGCAACAAGCAAGCACTAATATCCGTGTCAGACAAGAAGGACCTCGCTTTTCTTGGAAATGGACTTTCTGATCTGGGGTAATATTTGCACATCCGTTTCTCTTTTTTTGTGGTTTTTGTAACGAAGGGACCCATATAGTCAAGCCAAGTAAAAGTGGGGTTTCAGGACCTCAAAAACAAAATTCTCTTTCTCTCCTATCTTATGAACTTTAAGGTGTATGAAGTTTCATATTTTATTCTTTAACCAGAAGCAGGTTGATAGAGACTCCATTTAACTTAAGTTGATCTAGCCCAAAAGCAGACTTATGTCAGGATAATCCTTCTTTGAAACACTTTGGTAGTGCTCCTTTATTTTTATTGAAATCAAAATAATGAATCAGAGCACATGGAGCCATCTCCTTATCTTTCTGTCAAGAAAAAAATATGGTAGACTTGCCGATATTTTTATCAGTTAATGAAAGAGCCCAATGCAAAAAAAGTTTGTATCCGGTGCTGGTTTTAGCTTTAGTGTGTTCTTATCTATTAATTCTGTGGTTAAAGACTGACTTTCTGGAAGCTCTTATTACGAAATGTTTTCATTTTTGGTGTGTATCTGTTGGCTGGAACCTAGCGTTCTCAAAATTTAAATACCCCTAGCATTTTCAATTTTTATTTATATAAGTAATTTACCTGAAGGAGAGGGGAAAGAGTTGAATTAGTAACTTGCACATTATGAGGTGTGTTTTCTAGCCGATTGAGCTATCCCTTGGGGTTAGCATTTTCAAAAATTAAATACCCCATTTCGCCTTTTGAAGTTTTTGATATCATACTACACTTGTTTTAGATTTATTGCTTGAGGTAATATATCCTCTTAATTGAAGATTTGAAGTCTAGAAGCTTTTGTTATGAAATGTTGGTCCTTTGACTCCTTTGCATCTAAAAGTCTATTTGAGATTGTGTTAGAGCGCTTAAAAAGTATTTTAGTACTTAAAAAGTTGTGCTAACCAAAAGTTGGCTTGTTTGGTAAAATTTTCAAAAGTACTTTTTTGACGTTTTTCCTCTAAAAATGACCAAAACACACTTTTGGTAAAAGCTTAATATTTTTAAGCTTTTGCCAAAAAACGTTTTTTTGACTTAAAAGCTTTATTTCTCAAACAAAATTTCAAACATGCTCTAAGTCTGTCCATTTCACAAGACTTTGTTTGATGTAATGTTCAAAAGTTGTTGATTACTCTTATGATTGCCTCTCTTGTGAACTGTAGCTACACAATTGTTTCAACTGGAGGGACTGCTTCAGCCTTGGAAAGTGCCGGGGTGCCTGTTACTAAAGTGGATCAGCTTACCCATTTTCCAGAAATGGTGAGTTAATCTCCTGCTGTTGGTTGTTGTCTTGCTATTGATTCACCTTTGATTGCTTAAATAGATATGTTTAGATTTTGCCTATGTCTTCTTCTTTTGATCTTCCACTTGTGACAAGTGAACTTTTTCATGAATGAATTAATAGAAGAGGAATTCATGTTGAAGATTTTTCACAAAATTGATTTTTTAGATTATCTTTTACAGCTTGATGGCCGTGTAAAAACTCTACACCCTAACATATTTGGTGGTATTCTTGCTAGAAGAGACCAAAAGCATCACATGGAAGCCCTTAATAAACATGGAATTGGTAAGTTTAGATGTGAAATCCTTTACCATGCCGTCTCTCCGTTTTGGCTATCTCATCATTATTATTATTTTGCATGATGTTGCATTGTGTAATTTGCTAACTGGTTACTTGACTATGCTCTTCCACAGGTACAATTGATGTTGTAGTAGTGAATTTGTATCCCTTCTATGATAAAGTCACTTCAGCTGGAGGAATTGAGTTTGAGGATGGTATTGAAAATATAGATATTGGTGGTTTTTCATTGCTTAGAGCTGCTGCCAAGGTTTGTCTGAATTACTACTCTGACTTGTTATTGGCAAGATAATTATGGGGATCATAGGGGTTTTCTCTGTGGACTTGGCACAGGTGCACCATGATTTATGCATGGTTCTTGTCAGCAACCAAATTTTAGCAAACTTGTTTTCTTGTGTTTTAAACTGTCTCATTTGTGACCATTTTTATCGCCAAAACTGTTAACAAAGTGAAGGTCATCTGGCTGATGCAAAGCCACATATATTGCCTCTGGCAAAGGTCATAAATTAGACGAGGTTTTAATTTGTGAGCAAAACCAAGAGTGACTGCAAAGGCCCAGCTATTTCAAATGCTGCATTTGCCTAGCTTCTTAAAATTTAAAAAACTAGTTGTCTTTTAATGCAGCCTACTGTTGTTGAATTGATTAAGCAACAGTGTCATTTGAGTTGTAATTAAGTTATGTATATTTAATTGGGTAATAATTTCTAACATTTTAAAGAATTTCTCAGTCATTTGCTTTTAGCCAAGATCCCATATGCTCTGCTTTTAAGGTAGAAGAAACACAACATATATG
Source organism: Carpinus viminea (assembly GCA_013348765.1). Classification (NCBI taxonomy): domain Eukaryota; kingdom Viridiplantae; phylum Streptophyta; class Magnoliopsida; order Fagales; family Betulaceae; genus Carpinus; species Carpinus viminea. The sequence goes on from CP054667.1 coordinate 60,237,694, forward strand.
CCATTTTAATATCGTGAGCCAGATTTTAATATATATTTTTTAATCTTTCACTCCAACTGACATAGTGTTAATAAACAGAATCATAAGGACGTGTTGGTGGTTGTAGATCCACAAGATTATCCTGTGCTCATAGAATTTCTAAAAGGAGATGGGGATGATCTAGAATTCCGTACAAGGCTTGCTTCGAAGGCATTTCAACATTCTAGTTCTTATGATTCTGCAATTTCTGAGTGGCTTTCGTCGGGTTTGTCTTCTTTTTCTAATTTTGATTTGCAAATTTTTTCACCAAAAAGAAAAAGAAAAGAAATACAAATGCTCAGTTTAAACATTAGGTGCCCCTAGTTCATAAAGCACACTAAAACGCTCTACCATTAGGAAGAGACACAACTAAAAGATAAATCCTTTCACAACTTGAGAGGTTAGGTTTCCTAAAAGGAACACAATGTGTACTAGCTAAACAAAACATATGTCCCAAGTAACAGAGATGCCATTAGATAGCTTAATGTCTCGGTCATGCTCAAAATGCTCTCACATCCTTCAGGGTGAGATAAACATGCTAGAGTGGTTTCTTGAGTGCTTTCCGGCCACATCCTTTTTAGTGTCATTGAAAGTAGCTGTGACCTTCATCCTTGATTGGTAGACCGAGCATTCTTGGCTTTCTACTTTGCTTCCTTGAAATCTTAGTACTTTTTCTTTCAAAATCCTGTTGTGTTCCTCACTTGATCTCGCCTTCAGATTTTGAGTTTTGTTCAACTTTTTTATTTATTTGCCTCTTTTAAGGATTCTTCCTCACCATACACCCCTTTTTATCTTTCCTTGGTAGCAAAAACCTGAACACATACCTATTACCCCTACCACAACCTCCCACCGCGGCTACGGGGTTTTGAAAAGTTTATTTACTTTTAATACCTTTGCTTCAAATGTTGTGCTGATTTGGCTTTTAAAACACTCCAGTTGCCACAGGACATGTTCAGGGAGTTTACTCCCCAACCCCTCGGGACTATGGTGTTTGTTTAGAAAAGTTTATTTATTTTTAAGGGTTAAATAACTTATTCACCCATATGGTTTACCTTCTTTATTTTTTGACCCTTAAGGGTTTACTTTTTATCACAGAAGATCCCTCTGGTTTGCCTAAAGACAGAGATGATCCCTCCGTCAAAATTTTATCCAAAATTTGGTGGAATGCCATGTCAGCACCAATCACGGTTTGACATGTGTCCATATAATTAATTAAAAATAGTATTTTTTTTTTTAAATTATATTTAATTAAATTTTTTTTTTTAAAAAAATTTGGGGCCCTTTGGCCATTTGGGGGTAGCTGGCCACCCCCTTTAGCCATGGAGGTGGTTTGACCACCCCAAGGGCCAATTGAAAAAAAAATTGCTGGAAAGCCCTTGGATGTGGCCAAACCACCCCATGGCCAAAGGAGGTAGCCGTATATTTATTTATTTATTTATTATTATTTTAAATTAAATTATTATTATTTTTTAAAAATGCAATTAAATATAATTTTTAATGTTTTTAATTTCTTTAAAAATTATTTTTTTAATTAATTAATTATGCATGTCAAACCGTGATTGGTGATGACATGGTGTTTCTTCAAATTTTGGACGGAATTTTGACAGAGGGACCATCTCCGTCTTTAGGCAAACTAGAGAGACTTTATGTGATAAAAAGTAGACCCTAGGGGTCAAAAAATAAAGAAGTTAAACTATACAACTAACTCCCATTGTAACTTTATAACTTGCAACATCTCCATACCAAGACTTAGTTTCAATGATTTGAGAATATCTTTGTCTGCCGAGGGTGCGATGCACGAGACTGAAGTTGCAAGGGTGGGTCCGAAGGGTTTTGCCTTGTAAAGGTTCCCCGATATCAAAAAAAAAAAAAAAGAATATCTTTGTTTGCCTCATCTCATCCTAGATCCTAACAAAGTCAGCCTTGCTTTTAGCAGATGTCTGCATATGCACTGAGAGGATCTCAAAGGATGCTATCTATATAACCAAGACCCTCAGAAAATAACTTCAATGGAACATTGTAAAACTTTACCTGGACAAGAATTTTTTTGGAGGTGGTAATCTTTACAATACCCATTCTTTGCTAATGAGCTTTGTCTTAAATGGCACTTCCTTTTACCACCAGAATGGGGTGACCAACCAATAAGAGACAGAATTTTTGTGAAGGTGCTCTTCTTAAGAAGCAGACCTCGTTGCTATTTCCTAACGATAGATAGCTTCCCTGCTATATGTTAAGTCCCTCCCTGAGTATTCTCCCTAATCCCTCTTCATCTACAGATTTAACAATTTAAAATGCATTATCAAACATGATGACATCCACAACAATTTCATGTTCAAAAGTTAGGGGATACTGAATGATCTTGACTTATTAAAAAATAGCTTTTTATTGTGAATAATATCTGAGAGAGCAGAATACTAAAAAAAAAGTCTTAAGAAAGAAGAATGCAGTAAATGCATTATATTGTGTTTGAAAAGTGCCTCCCACTTGGGTTTATGGATTGATAGGGTTCTTTATTTGTTTCCAGATAAATTCCCTCCCAGCTTGACAGTGCCTCTAGAGCGCAAAAGTACCCTTCGCTATGGTGAAAATCCTCATCAAAACAGTGCATTTTATGTTGATAAGAGACTGGCAGAGGTTAATGCTGGTGGTATTGCAACAGCTATTCAACACCATGGGAAGGTGAGAAGTACATGTTACTGTTCTTCTGTTACTAAAGTTAAAAACTACATGATAAATAAATTTTTTTTGATAAGTAAGATAAATAATATGCAAGTCTATCTCGTGAATTTGTCTTTTATCTCTTTGTATCACTGATTCACTACAGAGTTACAGTTTTAGGATGGTGGTGCCTTTTTTTTCCGAAGAAGTGGTAACTATTGTCTTTTATTATATTTTAAGGGTGTGAGATAGCTGACAAATGTAGCCTCTAATATATCTACGCAACAATTGATTTCCAAAATGAAAACTCAAGAGGGCTAAGCTCGTCTCTTGTCTTGTTTAGAACTATTTGACAGCTAATTTTCTAATATGGTGAAGATGTATATCAACTTTGGCTTGAGGATAACAATATGCTCATGGGTGTCCAATGCCAGTACTGCTATCATCAGCATGTTCTAAAAGGGAAGTGAGTTCAGTAGTGATGTTGGCACTATCAATAAAATATTGCTGCTGCACACAATTGCAATTCCCCTTGTGTTCTATATTTTAATGTGATTGATAAGTTCAGTATTTTGAATATTAAATCATCATTATAGGTTCTCCTAATTTTGTTTCCTGTTGGTGAGACTGGATGTAATAAAGTAAATACATTGTCACATCATACCCATGTATGAATGTCTGTACTAGTATATGTACAACTATCATAGCAACACTGTGGTTGGGTTCTTTTAATATCCTTGTATGTGTGTTTTAATTTAATTTTAATTTCTCTAATTTATCTTTTAATGTTTGTGCCTGTGTTTGTGTGTGTGAGCTCGTCTCATTTTTCTATTTTTTTTTCTCTGCCCCCCTAAGTTTCTACTATTAAATGTTAAGATTTCTCTTCATCAGTTAATGTTTGAGAACAAGAGTTTTTTGAGTGGAGGATTATCTGAATCCGTTATGGTCTACACTAATCACTCTTTTGATTGTATACATGTCTGTTGAATCGATTTGCTTAAAAACGTGTTTTTTAATGATGCAGGCAATGTCTTACAATAACTATTTAGATGCTGATGCAGCTTGGAATTGTGTGTCAGAGTTTAGAAACCCTACCTGTGTAATTGTGAAGCATACAAATCCTTGTGGTGTAGCTTCACGTGATGATATCCTTGAAGCATACAGGCTTGCTGTTAAAGCAGATCCAGTGAGTGCATTTGGCGGCATTGTAGCCTTCAATGTGGAAATTGATGAGGTTAGTTGCTATTTATAAGTTTCTGAGTGTAGCATAGAAATCTTTTACAAGTTGAGCCCAGTACAATATGCACTTCTTGCGAGCCTTCTAATCACTTTGAAGTGCATTGAAGCATGAGGTGACGATGATATGTAATCAAGAAGCTGGGCTGTAATGTTAGATCTGTTTTCTTCCATCCTATATAATCTATAATCTATTATTATTACTGCTATGCATTTTTTTGGCTAAGCATGGTTTAAAGTTGAATATAAGACATACCCAGGTCTCCAAGCCCACCTTGTGCCTTGATTAAGTGATCCAAGGCCCTGGGACTAAATCGTATTTTCTTTACTGAAAAGATTGAATCCCTTCTCCATGCGCTATAGATTTGATAAGTAGATTGCTGATGCAACTAAATTTTCGAAAACCAGTACCAAATAGGAGTTAAACTCTCTCACTAATTCTTTTTCTGTACTTGTACTTGTAGGCTCTTGCTAAGGAAATCCGAGAGTTTAGGAGTCCCACAGATGGTGAGACTCGGATGTTTTATGAGATTGTGGTTGCACCCAAGTATACTGAGAAAGGCCTTGAGATCCTTTGTGGAAAATCTAAGACTCTAAGGATTCTTGAAGCAATCAAAAATGAAAAAGGAAAGCTTTCACTCAGACAAGTTGGTGGTGGGTGGTTAGCCCAGGATTCAGATGACTTGACCTCCCAGGATATCCAATTTAAGGTTGTCTCTGAGAAGGCTCCACAAGAAAGTGAGCTTCATGATGCAGAGTTTGCATGGTTATGTGTCAAGCATGTCAAAAGTAATGCCATTGTTATAGCAAAGGTTGGTATTTTTTCTGACTTAGATTATGCATCTATGGATTGGCTGAACACTCTGTTCTGATGCTTGTTACCATTTTGTGCAGAATAACTGTATGTTGGGCATGGGAAGTGGCCAGCCAAACCGTTTAGAGAGTTTGAGGATAGCACTGAAGAAAGCAGGAGATGAGGTCAAAGGGTCAGCTTTGGCTAGTGACGCCTTCTTTCCATTTGGTAATATTTCTACATTATGCCGTAACTGCACTTGAAAGTTTTTGAAGATGGTGCTCTTGTGAAGAGAATTTAGGATACTATCCAGGGACAAAAGAAAATTAAAATTTATTTTATGTGGTTATCAATGAAAATGAACCAGTATTTCTGCGCCAATGAAATAACTCCTTGCTAGTAAATTGTTATTTCTCAGCGTACACTGGAATTAGGTGGAACCAAGGCTTTTATATCTCTCTTTTAATGTGGATACTGTTTGTTCTGTAAACAGCCTGGAATGATACGGTGGAAGAAGCATGTGAGAGCGGGGTTAGTGTTATTGCAGAGCCCGGTGGCAGCATCAGAGATGGGGATGCCGTAGACTGCTGTAACAAGTATGGCGTTTCGCTTCTCTTCACCAATGTGAGGCACTTCAGGCATTGATGATTGTTGCCATTTCTCTTTTCCTTTGGTTTTATCCAAATATTTGACCTCATCAGTTTTGTGATTAGAAAATCTTCATGGTCCGGGACTTTTTTGGTTTTTTGTTTTTGGTTAATAGTTATGAAATGGGAAGAGTTCAATTTAAAATTCCTTGATGATTTTCTCATATGCATAAATGTATGTTGTGTAAGAGTAAGCTCCATGGATGGGATGATTAGTGACTAACAGAGTTTTTTCTGTTGCAAAACCCGCTGAGGAGGGAGATAATAGTAGTACTTTGAGTTAATTACTAGTTAATTAAGTTGGGGATGCTATACAAAGTAACTTTTCCTTCAAACTGAGGGTTTTCAAGCACACAAGTGCATAAGATAGGCCATTATGTAAAGCATTATCAGGAAGTTTTCAACAATTCAAAAAATTTAATGATACTGCAAAGAAAAATATTCAAATTAGACAGATCCTCATTCTTTATTTGATTTTTTAGTATAAAAGTTTTAGCCTAAATACAACTCTTGAACCTTTACATAATTGTACTATTACACCTTAAATTGAAGTTTTTAGTTAATTTTATGGGTTAATTACTTTTTTATTACTTAAGTTTTCAACTTTTTTTTTTCCTCAGCTAGGTTTCAAATCATAAATAAGATGGTATCTTATGTATAATATGGGTAAAGATCAATTTAGTACCTCAGTTACATTTTGTTAGCCCAAACTAACGGTCACATTTTGTTAGCCCAAACTAACGAACGTGGTATTGAGCTTTCGAATATTTATCCTCAATAAATAAAGACTGCATGTGCTTCAATAGTGCCTTGTTTTCTCCTATCCATCCGGGACCAAACTTGAGTACGACAGGCACAACTCTTTCAATTTATTTTTTGAAGCAATCTTCCAAACTATAGGCCAAGATTTGCTGCAAATCGTGTGATGCTTCTTGTATGACCATGGCAAAGGGGGTGGTTTTGGCCACCCCTTTTTTACCATTAAGGGTGGCCAAAATGGCGTTGGGTTCGGCCACAATATTCCAGTCCAAGGGGTGGTTGAGTCACTTGCAATGGCCAAAACGGGGGTGGCAGACCACCTTCATGGGCCAATATGGGGTCAAGCCTTATTTTTAGGATTTATTTATTTAGTTAATTATTTTTAGGACATGTCACATGTTTACTTTATAACATGTGGCGGTCTGTTAGTTTGGGCTGACGGAGGTACTAAATGTTAGAAATGGGTTTAGGCCTAACTCAACCCAAAAGCTAGCTCAAGAGTTGAGGTTTACCCTCAACCTTATAAATGGCCTATCTCCTTAATACCCAAGCAAACGTGTGGCGGGAGGACATCCAAGCCAACACGTGCAACAAATGGGTGACGGTGGACCACAGCTAATTGGGCCTGGCTTTGATACCATGTTAGAAATGGGTTTGAGCCTAACTCAACCCAAAAGCTAGCTCAAGAGTTGAGGTTTACCCTCAACCTTATAAATTGCCCATCTCCTTAATACCCAAGCAATGTAGGACTTCCACAACACGCCCCCTCACGTGTGGGGGGAGGACATCCAAGCCAACACGTGCAACAAATGGGTGACGGTGGACCACAACTAATTGGGCTCAACCTTATAAATCTTTACCCATAAGTTAGATATCATCTATGATACAATTTGAAACCTAGGTAAGAAAAAATAAAAAATAAAAGTGAAAACCTAAGGACTAAAAAGGTAATTAATCCTAATTTTATTCTCAAACTTTTCAAATGATGCAAAAGCCTTCTATAAAACCTGAGGGTAAATTTTATTTATTTATTTTTTTGACATATCCCACAAGGAAAAGGAAAGAGGGTAGGAGATTTAAACTAGTGACTTCCGCTTTACGGATCGTGGTCTTCAGCCGACTGAGCGATCCCTTAGAAATATGAAGATAAATTTTTAATGGGAAGTGAATCACTTGATGATCTCATAGTCACTAACCCTCTAATTTCGTTGTCCAAAATGTGAAAATGTACGAGTTAATGAAAAGTATTTTAATAGAGGAATGCTAGGCTTACAAACAAGATTTTACAAATAAACTTTTACAACATGATGTGGCACGACATGATTGGTAATGAGATAAATTTAATTTTTGAGAAATCCAATTATATTGTACCACATCACCTTGTAAAAGTGTTTTTTGTAAAATTTGTTTGCAAGCCTAGCATCTTTCATTTTTAATAACCAAAATAAACATCACAATTTCTCTAAAACACCCTTAGACGAAAGAAGTCTGAATTCAAGTTAAAAAGATGAGTTTAAACTTTTACAGTAATATTATGATAAATTAAACCAAATTCCATCCTATATAGGGAAGTTATGGTTAAAATCCCACATACACAAGTTGGAATTTTTCATTTTTTATATGCTTTGACAAATATGGCTGGTTCAAAAGGAGTTACGGCCTTTAATTCAACCACAATACTTTGTTTCTGTGTTATACACGCACACGTAAAGAGAGAGATATGCTCAACAAATGTCAATATTATTTTATACTCCAACTCCCCTGAGGGAGAGTTACATAAGCAACCTTTTATTTTAAAATTGTAATAATGGAATGAGGAAATCTGGAAAAGGGTTCATAATAGTTTTATAAGTTTCTCTAATTATCCCATCCGAACTTCTTCTGAAGATCTTTAATAATATTCTTGTCAAGTTGGAAGGCTTTGGTGAGAACATCAGGGTTGATGGGAGGATTAGATCCGAAAACAGCATCTGCTATTGTGATGACACCTGCATTTTGGCTACTCAAACCAGCAAAGGCTACAGCATTAGTCTTTCCCGCATTGAATTGAAAGTGAATGAGACCAATTGGAAACACAAAGACATCTCCCTTATTTAGAACTTTGGTGAAAAGACGATTCTCTGGGTTGGATGTGACAAAACCAACTAACAGAGTACCTTCTACAACTACTAGAATCTCAGTCGCACGAGGGTGCGTGTGGGGAGGGTTTTGGCCATATGGTGCATAGTCAATGCGAACCAAAGATATGCCTAGAGTGTTGAGGCCTGGGATTTGGTCCACATTCACAGTAGTGACATTCGACCCAACTCGATTGTCTGTATTTCCAGGAATTTGGAGCCCAGAGAAGTAGAAATCATCAGCCTTGGTATCCTTCAAATCCTTGCAGAATTTCCCATTCACAAACACTGGAGGAAACAATAGATTGCAATAGTAAGAAACCAATAAAGATACATAATAATGCTTGTAAGCAGAAAGTAATTAACATAACTGTATATATACCAGCAGATTTGGGGTCATCAATTGCAACACAAATGTCCTGAAGAGGGCTGGGATCGAAGGCAGAGACAAGGGAGGATGCAAGTGACAAGAGAGCAACAATTGCAAGGAAATGGACTCCTTTCATCATATCTAAATAAGCTTTGTGTGTAACTTGGTGATGGGTGATAGAATATTGAATGGGAAACATGTGTATTTATAGATAACTGCTATGGAAATGGTCATTGGTTCTGCTACAGAAAGTTTCGAGTGGTTATATGGATATTTAATATTACAAGTATACCAAGTTCTTCAGCTTTCTTCTTCTCATGCTATCTCTTTGTTCTTATTTGATTACTTCTTCCCATGCTTTCTCTTTGTTCTTATTTGATTACTTCTTCTCATGCCATTCAACGCCATAACATATATATTTAAGGGTTCTCTGGTCAATAAACAACCAAAGCACTCAAATCTAGATTGCTGAAGATGTCAAATGAGACGGTTTTGTTTATGATCGAAATCTTATTTCTCTTTGATTTATTCATCATACTATTATAATATATGATGACCCAAAAAGGCATGTACATCAAATGTACGTATCGGTTGTCCAAGTCTGTTCCTTTTTTTTTAAATAATATCCTATTTCGATTCATAATCTTTGTCAACTACTTGTCTAAGTTATTATTATTTATTATCAAGCTAATTGCTAATTTGGACAAAATCTACGGTATATGGTGTCCTTACTAATTAGGTTCCGTTTGTTTCGGTGTAAAAATATTTTTAGGGAAGTCATTTTACAGAAAAATATTTTATGATGAAAACATTTTTCGTTGTTTGGCATGCACACAAAAAATCACAAATATTGTTTATATTCACAACATAAAAATACTAATATACAATAATTTAAAAAATAAAATATAAAAATGCCCGCCCAGGACATGACCAAGAGTTGCCCGGGACTTGACTGAGACCCACTCGGGACCTCGCCGGGAGTTTCCTGGGACCTGACCGGGTCCCACTTAGGACTTGACAGGGTCTCGCTCGGGACCTGCCCGGGACCCCGGGGGGATCTACCTAGGATGTTACTAGGACCCGTTCGGGACCTTGCCTGGACCCACCTTGGACTTGTTTGGGACCCGCTCGAGACTTGCTTGGGACCTGACCTGAACCCACCCGGGACCCTCTTGGGACCCCGCTAGGACCTAACCAGGTCTTGCCCGGGACTTGCCCCAAACTTGACTAGGACCCACCCGAACCCGATTAGGTCTCGGTGGGGTCCTGAGTAGGTCCCAGGCGGGTCCTAGTCAAGTTTAGGGCAGGTCTTTGGTAGGACCGATTAGGTCCCAACGGGGTCTCGAGATGGTCTTGGATGGGTCCCGATCAACTCCCAAGCAAGTCCCAAGCAGTTCTCAGGCGGGTCCCAGTCAAGTCTCGGGCAGAACCCAATCAGGTTCTGACGGGGTCCCAGGTAGGTCTTGAGCGGGTCTCAACGGGGTCCCACACAGATCTTGGGCTGGTCCTGGCGGGTCCTAATTAGGTCCTGGGCAAGTCCTAGGCGGGTCCCGGGCAGGGTCCTAGCAGGGTCCCAGTCAGGTCCTAGTGGGGTCCTGGGCAGATCCCAGTCAAGTCCCGAGTGAGTCCCAGTTAGGTCCCGGGTAGGTCTCGGGCTAGTATTGGGCAAGTGATGGGTGGTTCCCAATCAAGTTCCTGTAGGGTCCTGGGTAGGTAATGGTATGGTCCATCGATTCTAAAATGAGATGCTCAATATCGAAAAATGGCTTACGGTTTTCAAAACCGTAAGCCATTTTCCTAAAATTAAAGAAGAATTTTTGGTTAAAGGAAAATTATTTCCCGTTGACTATTATTTTACGTCACGCCAAACATCTAAAAATGCGTAAAACATTTTCCGCAAATCATTTTACATTAGAATATTACCTTCTAAAAACCTTTTCAATTCCACTAATGGATAATAGCCTCATTCCTATCTAGTAATGGAGTGAAGGAAACTTCTCAAGGGTTACCTCGGTTGTGGTTAAAAGAATATTTGGGCATTCACTTTGACCACTCAAACCAAGACATTTAGAAGCCATCAAGGGTGGTGTTCAATGGCCCAAAGAAATTCTCAAAGTAGTTAGACATGTACTAGGGCATGGGTTCGATTCTCCGCAATATATACCTGATTAGTATTAGCCACCTTGGTTTCAATTGATGCCCTGATGGGCTGGTCAAGCTATGGCTTAGTTGGACTTGAGGGAGTGCCTGCGGTAGGTGCTACTATGGTTACGCCCAAGTAGAATAGTCACAATTGGTCTTTCCCACCGTCTAGGCATCTCCTGTGTGGCTTCCAGTGGGTAGGTGCTACTATGATTATGCCCAGGTAGAAAAGCCACAATTGGTCTCTTTGACTTACCCTTTTTGCTTAGAAAAAAAACGAGACATTTATAATATTTTTTTGATGTACATACAATTTTAGTATTTTACAACTTTTAGTCTTTTCATATATGGGGTTTGCTAGAGGTTCTCCCCGTAGTATTCTTCTGGCATTCTCCTAGTTTTATGTAGAACATGATTTAAGAAAAAATAAAATTGTAGTACATTTTTTTGCTAACAGATTAATTTTTATGAGTTAATAGTTATATTCTAATGCTTTAAAACTTGTTTTTTATTCAAAATTAAAATCTAAGGGTAGAAGGTTAACCCTTTAGGAATGATATTACCCAAAATGAATTTGATCATCCTAAATTTGGTGCTAATGCCTCAATTTTGTTCTAATGCCTCAAATTTGATGTTAATGCTTCAAATTTGGTGCTAATGCCTAAAAAAAACTTGTGGTGGAGGCTACTATAATTTTATTTTTTCTTAAATCATGTTTTACGTAAGATTGGGAGAAAGCCAGGAGAACACTACAGGGAGAACCCCTAGCATTTTCCTTTCATATATTTACTGGATTGACTTATTTAGAATGTTACCTTCTAAAATACATTTCATGTTATTCACTTAAAAAAAAATAAAAAAAGGTGTAAGGGAAGCATTACTATATATAATGTCACCTAGGCTAAAACAAAGAAAGTGAATTCTCATTAAAGTTGCATTAAAAGGATTTATGAAAAACAATTTTTATTTATTTATTTATTTTCGGTGTTTGATACATCCAAAAATCGTGGTCAAACAAAAAACATTTTCGGTTAACTAGGAAAACCTTCTTTAATTTCTATAAAATAGTTTCTCTTTTTTAAAATCGTAAAGTGTTGTTCGAGTTTGAGTTTTTCTAGAGGTTGCCGAAAGTCGCCGACTGTCTTTCCCATTGTCAGAGGTCGCCAACCATTGCCTGCCATCATTTATTTTTTGTACGAGCTAAACACTAAAAAATATTTTCAATTGAAATCATTTTCTTGAGAAATTAAATATTTTTCAACAAATAAATGTGTTGAAACAAACAGAATAAAGTTTAGCTGAAAATGCAATAGCCAAAAAACTATAGCTCAAGGGTCCAAAAGTGGACTTTCCTAATGGGAACCCATTGATTTCTATCGATAGAAAATGAGAAAATAGAAAGAAAAATGGATAAATCGATCCCTAGAGGGGGTCAAACCTCCAATTAATCACTTCAAGGGGGATCAACCTCCAACTGCCTTAGGTAAAATTATGTTTAATCTTCCCTTAATTGCCATACGACTTTTACACTAATTTTTTAGAATAAAGCAAGACTTAGGTAAGAAAATCTAAGGTTTAGCTTATTAATTAGCTTATTAGGTAAGAAAACCCAATAAAGTCTTGCCAAATTTGATCATAAAGTGTTATTTCCTCATATTTTAGAGACCCCTTATTAGCAGCCATTTTAGTGTGGCCGCTATTTGGGCCAAATAGCAGCCATTTTTTGTGGCCGCTAATGACTATTTGAATTTTTTTATTTTTTGATATTTCTCTTCCCAATAGTGGCGACACAAAGTGGCCGCTATTGACCCTTTATTAGCGGCCACTTTAGTGTGGCCGCTATTTGGGCCAAATAACGGCCATATTTTGTGGCCGCTAATGGCTGTTTGAATTCTTTTATTTTTTGATATTTCTCTTCTTAGACCCTTTATTAGCGGCCACTATTAGGGTGGCTGCTATTTATCCCAAATAACAACTACATTTTGTCGCCGCTAATAAGCTTTTCAATTTTGTTTTTTTATTTTTATTTTTATCTTCTCAATAGCGGCAACATAAAGTGGCCGCTATTGACCCCTTATTAGCGGCCACATTTTTCTCTTCTTAATAGCGGCGACACCAAAGTGGCCGCTATTTACCCCTTATTAGCGACCACTATTAGTGTGGCCGCTATTTGGTCGAAATAGCGGCCACAATTTTCACCGCTAATTGTTTTTCAATATTTTTTTAAAAAAATTATCATATTATTAGCGGCGACTTAAAGTGGCCGGTAATGATTAGAAAATAGCTGCCACTTCCAAAATTGGCCGCTATTTGTTCAGCATTAGGGGCCACTAATAGCGGTGACATAATTCTGGCCGCTAATAAACTTTCAAAAGTCGCCACTAAAGACCCCTTATTAGCAGCCACTTTTTGGTCGCCGCTATTCGTTTGGTCGCTAATGAGGCCTTTTTTTGTAGTGTAGGTCGACTCATCCCTTAGGTGGATTAGGCACCACTTAAGGCCCTCAATTAATAAAAAAATTAGGGCAATTTTCACTTTAAACTCCTAAATTACCGCACGAGTTTTGAAAAAACCCTTCAAAGTTCAAAAAATCTTAATTTGAACCCTTCAACTTTTAATTGAAGTCAATTTAAACCTATCCGAGCATTGTTAGCAGCATCACCAAATTTTATTCACAAGAATAATCAAAAGTACACTTTTAGTTATTTTAACAACTCACTATTTTAGAGCACTCCAACAGCTTCACTATTTTAACAATCAATTTTCACTATTCCATTTAAATATATTTTCAAAGATGTATTTATTCTTTTTTTAACTATTAAAGGAAAAGAGAGAAATTAATTGTTTAATCAATAGGTGAGTGAATAGTAATTTTTAAATTTGATGAGTACTGTTCACCTCACCACTTTTTTTTAAATTTTTATTTTTAAAGTAGTAAGGCTGAAAAGTGGATGTTCAAGCCATTTTGGTTAAATTGCCTCACCAAAATAACCAAAAAATGGTTTTGGTGAGGTTGTAGTTTTTAAATGTTAAACATGATACAATGCCCTTTATACTACTAAGTTTTTTTTATGTTTGTCAGATTTGTAATTTATGTTTCTTATATTTGCTAGATTTTTTTTTTTGACACATATATTTGCTAGATTTGTAATGTTGTTGGATTCCACTTTTAGAAAACTCTTTTAATTTGTTACGGTTAATTGTCTTATATGTTCTTCCTTTATTATTAATTTATTACTGTTGTTTCCTTGTTACCAACTATAGATTTACTATAAGTTAAATATTAAATAATGTATCTGATGAAATTTTTTTGGCAAAATGATTAGAAAGTGTGATATGAATAATGATGTTCAACTATAAATAATGTGTCTAAAACGCTCATTACCTCAAATGTGGATAGCGGATAGTGTCCAAATGTATTATTCGCATTAACCGTGTGAATTCATATAGCATATGCATTTTCACCCCTAAATTGAACATCGGCCTTATCGTGGGAAAGGGCTCCTCTCCTGTTGATAGGAGCCGGTCCCTTCATTTTGAAGGATAAAATTGTCAAAAAATTACTTTTTGACAATTTTTTGACAAATTTGCCCCTCATTTAGAAGAAACCAGCTCCTCTCCAATCCTTCTCCCTTATCATGGGGCTGTTGATAGTTGTGGCACATTATTAAAATAAAAATAAATGATATAAATATATCCAGGATAATTTTATTTTACAGGAAATTCATGAATATAAATATTTATTCGTAGGGGGGAAAAAAAAAAATCTTATGATCACATATTATTTCAATTCCTTCACCACTCTGATTACCAATCTTGGGTAATCTCTATATATAAATCAATGGGCCTCCATGCGTGGACTATATGCTCTAAGCCTCAACAACTTAAAGGCCATCGTTTGTATAAAATTAAATATGGACTAATCAAATTTTAGCATCCATGAATGTGCGGTCAGTTAAGTTTGTTTGTCGTGGGCATATATATTGGGCGAAAACTTATTTTTATGGGCCAAATTGATTGTTTTTTTTTTGGGTCCAAATTAATGGTTGATTTTTGGACTAAACTGGTGTTTATTGGACATGGTTTTGGGCTAAACAAGTAATGCTAAAAAAACTATTGAGATGAGAGCCGAAGTCGGTTAAGTCAGTTTTTTTGGTTTGGTTTGATTCGGTTAATTAACGAAATACAATTTTTACTACCTACCAAACCAATTACTGACGTTGAAACAGTTTTTTTATTCTAACTACCGACCTCTAGACTAGAAGTCAGTAGACTATCAGTAGTGGTTTGATAGCAATCGGTAGACAACAATCAAATATTCTTGCCATCCTTAGCCCTAATTAAACAACATTTAATCTCTTTCCTTGTATTTTGATGGATATCATGAACGACCTGTTCATGCTCATTCATATACTAGATTAGGATCGTCTACATTTTTTTAAATTGTAGATTCCCAAATTACGTAATTTTGGTTATTTTTAGGCACTAAAACACTTGAAAATGTTATCAATTAAAAATGTGATATATTTCAGTTGAGAATTGAGTATATTTTCATCACGTTCTTACACTTTATGTTGTAAAAAAGATTTGACTAAAAAATTGTCTTTTACTTTTATGAAGAATAAGCGTCTATACAAAAGTGAAGAGAAACCATTTTGGGATGAATTTTGTTTTGTTTTGTTTTTGTTTTTTTTTGTTACCTTGATAATATGCTACATTTTTAATATGTAGCATTTTTCAAATGTTTTGATACCTAAAAACAACCTAAATTGTGTAATTTGAGAATATACAATTTTAAAGAAATTGTAGGGGATCCTAATCCCATGCATACTAGAGTATAGAACGTGTAACTGAAAAAGTGTGAAAACTTTGAAATAATATAAACATATTATCAATCTGGATGGAACATTCAAGTTTAAAAAGTAAAATTAAAGTCCCCAAGAGGTAGCTTAATTGATTGGGCTACGCCTAATAATGAAGCAGTTCGCTAGTTTGAATCCCCTTCTTTCCTCTTGTGACATGTAAAAAAAAATAATAATGATAAATTTATTTTCCTGTATAACTAATTATTATTTAAAAATTTAATACAATTATAAAATAAGGTAAATACAATTAATACAAAAATAAGTGTAATTAGGAGGATAACGAAATGGTAGCGTACGTTATCATACAAAAAAGAAAAAGAAAACGTATCCCACCGACTCAAATTTGAAATTCCTTGAATTACGATCCTCTCTTTGATTTCCAGGCTACTTTCCTTATCTTCCAAGTAATTAAGCCCAACGGTTTCTCTTCATCTTCGATCAACCCTATATATTCATCATATTCCATCTCCCTCTTCTTCAATTCCTTTCCCTCCGACATGGACTTTGAAAACTACTGCCGCGCTTGGCCGCTAGATATTGTAATGCCCGAAGATGACAACAATGCGTCCTCAGACGTGGCCTTCGTCGTCGAGATGGAAGCTTCACATACTTACGTCCCTCACTCCATGCTTGAAGACGATTCCGGTGATCTGCAGCTTTTTGATAACCTCGAGAGCGAGACATTCCGGAAATCATTCAGGGTGAAGCGCGACGCTATTCTGCACGAAACCACGTCCACGTCTACCGTATCCGACATGCTTTTTGAAGTCGGCGTCCCCTTGGAGAACCAAGAATTCATGGTACACAGAATCTTGGATTGCGCGAATGACATGGCGAGACAGAAGCGCTACGCCGGTCGGAAGGTTCTGAGGATGCGTGTGAGGGCTGAGGTGATGCAGTGCGTCGATGACGATTTTGTTTTGGGGTTGCCCGTCGACGACCGGGTTTGTGGGTTGGTTCCAGCGAGTGAGTCGTCGATTGAAGCGTTGGAGAAGGTGGAGGTTGAAGAAGGAACGGGGGAGACGTGTAGCATCTGTTTGGAAGAGCTCATCGGTGGTGCGGCAGCCGCTCGCATGCCATGTTTGCATCTGTTTGATCAAACCTGCATCGTGAATTGGCTGAACAGGAATAATTTTTGCCCGCTCTGTCGATTCAAGTTGCCTGCCCGTGAATGATTTGATATGAATGGATTAGGAATTTTGTTTAGAAAAATTATAATTCTCACTGTTAATTACGAATGTTTTTTAAATGTTTTGATAATGTTAGTTTTAATTTTTTTTTTTAATTAGGTGGATTTTTGTCATCTGTGATATAAATTAAATGAAACTGATCAGGAGATAAATTAAAGTTGTTAAACCATAATGAAAAAAAAAAAAAAAAAAAACTTAATCGTTGAATTTTTTGTGAGAGAAGAATGAAAACAGTTGTTTGGTAATAAGAAAAAAATAGGCTAGTTTTTTGGGGAGAAATGAAAAATATGGGAGGAGGATGTTGCCAAATACACCCATTGATACATAGAAGCAATTCAATTTAATAACCTACTCGACTTTATTAACATTAGTTGAAGTTGGGTATTTTAAGTAATTTCTCATATTAGTTACTTAAAATACGACACGTAATTGATGTAATAAATAAATGTGATAAATAATATTAATCTCTTTAAGTTGTGACCCCAAAAAGATAAAAGAAGACGGGCAAGATCTTTATTCTAATTTCATTTCCATCCTTCACTTGTCATGGTGATTAAAGAGGTCACAGTGAAAGAATTTGGGACTGGAATATTATACTTTTTCAAGAATTGCCTTGAATGACTACAAAATTTTGTGGTCTATATGTCAATAGGCTTTTAATTCCGATTAGGATCCTATATAATTTCAAAAAATAATTGTAATTTCTCAAATTACAAGATTTAGTCCAATTCTTTACATCGAAATGCTTCTGAAATGCAATGTATTAAAATTGTGGCATGTTATCAAGGTTGCCAAAAATAATTTATTTCTGAAAAGACTTATTTTTACTTTTCCGTAGATGCTTCTTTTTCACAAAACCAAAAGATAATTTTTTGCTCAATTTTTTTTTACAACATAGAGAGTAAAAACCAAATAAAATATACTCAATTTTTAATTATAAGATGCCACATTTTTAATATATGGCATTTTCTAAGGGTTTCAATGTAAAGAAACAGTCAAAATTAAATTATCTAATTTGAGAATCTATAAATTCTTTAAAATTGTAAGGAATCCTGGGTGCGGTGTGGTCATTCATCATTCCATTCACCTAATTTTTTGAGCCAAACTTGCCCTATTGAGTTTTGATACCTATACAAGTTTCTTTTACAATTTCACACCATGATTTTATACTAGGAGCATTTTTTTTTTCCGAGGTTGGACAAAGACAATGAATAAATGTTGGCAAAAGAAAATTTAGACCAGCCAAAAGAGGTGTATATGCGGGCAGATATTAACTGCATGTATCCGCTATCCACACACGCAATGCGGTTAGTAAAAACTATGATTCGCATATATGGATATATATAGCAATTTTAGGCTATGTGGACACAATTAGTAATAATATCCACATACTCTTATATATAATATTTATTTTATATATTATATTTAATAAATTCTCCAAAATGACGTCGTTTTGGATTAGGTATATGCTATGTTTACATTGTTTTCAAAAGTAATGTGAAATCAATATATTTCAAAATATTAAGGCTAAAAAAATAAAAGAGGCCCAAAACACTGATAACTACCCTAAATTATTTTCAAAATTGTTTAAAATATGCCTTAATAAAGACCCAATGAATGCAAGAAAGAATAAAATAAGCCCAAAAAGGTCATTACCTAATATACGGATAACGGATATATAATAAACACATTTAATAATCACAATATCCACATGGATATGGTTAGTAATAAGATAATGCGAATGCTATGACAAATAATCACATTCGCATCCACATTTATACTCCTAAGAAGGGTGATTGGCCCCCTTTGGAACGGAAACGGATCATGACTATTTCATTTTTATTTCGTATATTTAAGAGGGTAATATTGTCTAAACAATTTGCCCATCAAAAAATAAGGACAATATTACCCTCCAAAATGTATTAAATAGAGAGGATCCGTTTCCCTTTGGAACCCACAACCAATTATGCAAACCATAATACCTCACCAACAAATACTGAGGAAATGAAAAACCAATGGATCTAAAGTACAAGAAATAAAAAATCGCGAGAACCCTTCAATCATCAAGTTCAAAGCCAGCTAACAGCAATAAAATCCAAATTCTACGAGGCCCTATCCAACTACAGAGCCACGATGCATGTGGATCTCAATAGAGCATTAGCGCAAATGCTTTTTTTAGATGGGAGAAGATGAATTAATTAATCTATGGGTTAAATACCTAATTACTCCTTAGGGTTTTATTTCTTTATTTTTTCCTCCTTAGAGTTTGGTTTTTATCACAGAAGGTCCATGTAGTTTTGATAAAGGACCAAATTGATCATTCCATCCATTAACCGTTAATTGACTTAACGGAAATGATACTTAGACTAATTAAATTTTGCCACATGTCATGTAATTAATTATTTTTTATATTAAAAAAAATTAAAAAATATATTTTTTTCAAAAAATAGAGAAACAAAAAATTTGGGTAATTTTTTATTTTTATTTAGAATATATATATTTTTTAAAAAGAATCAAAAAATTGGGGGTGGCCATGGAGCTAAGAGCCAGGCCACCCCCAACTTCTTTGGGCAAAACTTAAGAGCCAATGGCTAGGCCACCCCCAACTTTTTCAATCCTTGAGAGCCCTCCGCTTGTGGTGATAGTGGCAACCAAGCTCTCTGGCTTTGTTCTACCAATAGACACATCCCTCCCTCACGACTCTGATCCCACCCTTCTCTTCTCTAATGGGTATTCTTCAATTGCCTTTACTATCATTATCATAGGCATTGATTTTTTTTTTTGATTTCTTCAATTCAAACCAAATTGTCGAAACCACCCCCAATTTTTATTTTCTTTCTTTTTTTTTTTGAAAAAATATATATATTTAAAATTTTTTGTTTAAAATAAAAAAAAAATAAATTACATGACATGTGTCAAGATTTAATTGGTCCACGTGTCATTTTCGTTAGTCAACTAACGGTCAATGGATGGAAGGACCAACTTGGTCCTTTATCAAAACCACAAGGACTTCTTGTGATAAAAATCAAACCCTAAGGAGAAAAAAATAAAGAAGTAAAACCCTAGGGGATAATTAGGTATTTAACCCTTAATTTATATATATTAATATATGTGAACATTTTAGAAATTCTTGATTAAAACGTAATGGATAACAATCATATATTAAACTGTTTTGATCATTTAAAATTATAAATCACCATAAGTATGAAAATTGAGACAAAAATTTTAAGCTCAGGGACAGTGGACTGGTTAATATGACAAAAATTAGAAATAGGGTTCTTATATTATTATATCATGTGCTTATTTGATGACGAATATATATATATATATATATATATATATATATTGTGAGCTAGATAGAGAGGGGGAAAGAGAGAGACAAGGAAATGTTCAATAAACGTCAACAATATTATTTTATTCTCCAACTCCACTTAGATAGCATTACATAAGCAACCTTTTATTTTAATACTATTATGAAGGGTTGATAACCGTTTTATAAGCTTTTCTAATGTTTCTCGAACTTTTTCTGAAGATCTTCAATAATTTTTTTGTCAAGTTGGAAGGCCTTGGCGAGAACATCAGGATTGATAGGAGGATCAGATCCAAAAACAGCGTCTGCAATTGTAATGACACCTGCATTTTGGCTGCTCAAACCAGCAAAAGCTACGGCATCAGTTTTTCCCACATTAAACTGAAAGTGAATGAGACCAATTGGGAACACGAAGACATCTCCCTTGTTTAAAACTTTGGTGAATAGGCGATTCTCTGGGTTGGATGTGACAAAACCAACCAACAAAGTACCTTCAACGACTACTAGAATCTCAGTCCCACGAGGGTGAGTGTGGGGGGGATTTTCGCCATATGGTGCATAGTCAATACGAACCAATGATATGCCTAGAGTGTTGAGGCCTTTTATTTGGTCCACATTTACAGTAGTGACATTCGACCCAACTTTATTATTTGTATCTCCAGGATTTTGGAGTCCTTCAAAGAAGAAATCATTGGCATCGGAATCCTTCAAATCCTTGCAGAATTTTCCGTTCACGAACACTACAAGAAACAACAGATTGCAAGATGCATACAAGAGTAAGAAACCAATAAAGATATATAGTAATGCTTGTAAGCAGAAAGAAATGAACATAATTATAATATATATATACCAGCAGACTTGGGGTCATCAATTGCAACACAAATGTCCTGAAGAGGGCTGGGATCGAAGGCAGAGACAAGGGAGGATGCAAGTGACAAGAGAGCCACAATTGCAAGGAAATGGACTCCTTTCATCATGTCTAAGTAAGCTCTGTAATATACTAATATCGCTTTGGTGATGGGTACTGAGAAATATTGAATGGGAAACATGTCTATTTATAGATAATCGCTATATATGGAAAGGGTCAATGTCTGTTCTAAGTCTTGAGTGGTTATGGATTTAATATGACATGGTACCAAGTTCTATAACAACTACTTGCATAATTTCAACCGCGTTTTGTTTATTCTTCCCATGCTTTTTCTTTCTACTCAATTGATTCAAAAATCTCTTTTTTTAATTCTGCTATAACAGGTCTTGAGTGGTCATGGATTTAATATGACAAGGTACCAAGTTCTTCAACAACTACTTGCATAATTTCAACCACGTGTTTGTTTATTCTTCCTATGCATGCATACTTTTTCTTTCTACTCAGTTGATTAATTCTTCTTATCCTTAACTCAACAAACAAATTGACAAATTCAACAAACTTTTTTTAATTGGTCCATGCCACTTCAACGCCGTGATGTATTCGTAAAGGAAGCCCAAGTGGGCCAACCCATATGGTTGCCGACAGGGTCGGCCAAATGTATTTGAGGGCCTTATGCCAAACTTTGAAATGAGGTCTTATTTTTTAAATATTTTATTATTTTAATATTGCAGGAAATTTTTACCTAATAAGCTATAAACAAGCACCAATTCCGCGCTTACAGTGATTTTTTCTTTAAGACTAAAATTACCATTTTACCCTTATTCTTTGTGCTTTATACTTAAATTAAGCAAACTTTTTTTGCCTTTCAGCATTTCCATAGATTGCAAAATAACCATTTTAACCTTATTTAATTGTGAAAGTTTAACATTGGGGTAATTACTTTTTGCCCCCATAAACTACAGTGCTTTAACACTTTTCCCCTATGAACTACTAATTATGATACTTAACCCCATCAAACTACCATCTTATGACACATTCCCTTCTTCCATTAGTCAAAAGGGGTTAAAACTAACGGTCAACGGTCATGTGATTTGCATGTGCCATTTTAAATTTTTTTCCTTTCATTTTTGCCTTCACTTTAGATTTTTGGATTAGAGTTTATGAGGGTATAAGAGTCATTTTATTGATATCAAGTGAGAACAAAAATGAAAAGAAAAAAATTTAAAATAGTTGACCGTTAGATTTAATCCATTTGACTGATGGAAGGGGGAAAGTGTCATAAGATGGTAATTTGATGGGGTCAAGTGTCATAGTTGATAGTTTATGGGGAAAAAATGTCAATGCATTGTAGTTCATAGGGGCAAAAGGTAATTACCCCTTTAACATTTTAAACTTTTGTGGGGAGTTGAATTTTTTGTGGGATTCTCAAATTTTTATTTATTTTTTCTAAATTATTGTTCTTATTTTATTGAGAGCTTCAATATTATAATCAAATAATATTATTTTTTTAAAAACATTTTGAGGGCCTCATGGCCGTTGTGCAGAATGTATGCTAGGGCCTCCATATTATAAAAATATATATATTATTATTTTTTTAAAGCATGTTGAAGGCCTCAAGATAGCATGTTGAGGGCCTTAAATTTGTATGCAATATTTTTTTGGCCTTATTAAACAAATATTTTGGACCTTATAAAATGGGGGCTCTAGGCGCCAACCTAATTCGCCTAGCGGTTGGGCCAGCCCTGATTGCCGACACACTGCCGGTTGTCACCATTGACCATGTTGCCAATCACCGCCAGTATGAGTTGATTTGCATATGTATTCGGCCAACTTTTGATTGCCGAATCAAAAAGTAATTTAATTCCTTAAATTTATGAAAAATCTAATGGAATTTACTACTAGAGCTCCAAGATATTAAAGGAAAAGTATAAATAGCCCTAAACTACCAATTTAGCCTCAAAATTTCAATTGGTATAAAGTAGCCCCATAAACTACCAACCCCTTATAATTTGGCCCCCTCTGTTAGATTAAACTGTGAAAATGGATGGAAAATTCAAAACGACGTCGTTTTGGGATGTATAATTACTAAAGTGCCCTCATCAAATTAAAAAATCACCCTAAAAAATGGCGTCATTTCATTACATTTCAAGAAAATCCCTTCTTCCCCCTTCCCCCCATCTTCTTCCTTTGATTCTGATGAGTCGGTAGCATCATCGTCCGTGACGGAGGATCTGAACAATTTTTGGTTTTTCAGCATTGGGCACCGGAAACTGTTTGGCCAGAGATTTCACGAGGTTACTGGTGATATACGCCGGCGTTTTGTGTACCTCACTAAATCAATCATTTTGAACAGTGTTCAAAATTGCCCAGAAGAGATTGCCACACTGTGCCATGAAGTGTGCTATGTGTTTGTATGGATCACCGACCACCGGTGAATTGGGGAAGGGGGAAGAAAGGGGGTTTTCTTGAAATGTAATAAAACGACGCCGTTTTTTAGGGGGATTTTTTAATTTGATTTTTTATTCTAATGAGGGCACTTTAGTAATCTGCATCTCAAAACGACGTCATTTTGGATTTTTCGTCCATTTTTACAGTTTAATCTAACGGAGGGGGCCAAATTATAAGGAGTTGGTAGTTTAGGAGACTACTTTATACCAATTGAAACTTTGAGAGGCTAAATAACAAATGGCTAGTAGTTTGGGGGGCCATTTAATACTTTTCCCAATAATTAATTATCAACCTTCATTAACAAATGAGTATCATATTCTTGTTCTTTGGTAGCCGAACAAGCAATCGCCACGATGTGGATCTCAATAGATCGAATCAATCTCAGCTTGTAATAAAGATGGCAATAAATTTTGCTTTTACTCAGATTTATGGTTTACGTATAGGGCATAATTATCTCCTACTTGAAATATGTTTTCAATAATTTCTTCACTTCTTTTAGTGTTGTTTTTGCAAAACGACACAATCCCAATTAATGTCATTAACCCTCTCTTTTTTGTAGCGATCCTATCAAAATTACAGTCGGCTTACTCTAATTAATGCATTTAAACATTACCTGGAACCACTTTGTATTGGAGTATAATATCATTTTCCTTGAAGGTAGGTTGATGCAATTTATTTGTTAATGTATTTTAGTTTGAAATAAATATTCTTAAATGACTTAAAAGTGAAATTATTTGTGTGTGTGTGTTTTTTTTTTTAAACAAGCTTGTAAAATTTGATAATATTTTTAGTTTGAGAGGAGAAAAAATGAAATAGAAATCATGTGTTTATTTGGTTAATATTTCAAATATTAGAAATAGGCTCCCTATATGTCATGTGTTTATTTGGGATGAATTTTATATATATATATATAGAGAGAGAGAGAGGGAAATGCTCAATAAACGTCAACATTATTTTTTACTCCAACTTCACTTAGAGAGCGTTACATAAGCAACATTTTATTTTAATACTATTATGGAGGGTTGATAACAATTTCATAAGTTTTTCTAATTTTTATCTCATTCGAACTTTTTTTGAAGATCTTCAATAATATTCTTGTCAAGTTGGAAGGCCTTGGCGAGAACATTAGGATTAATGGGAGGATCGGATCCAAAAACAGCGTCTGCAATCGTGATGACACCTGCATTTTGGCTACTCAAAGCAGCAAGAGCTACAGCATTAGAGTGTCCCTTGTTGAACTGGAAGTGAATAAGACCAATTGGGAATACAAAGACATCTCCTTTGTTTAGAACTTTGGTGAAAAGGCGGTTCTCCATGTTGGATGTGACAAAACCAACTAAGAGAGAACCTTCAATGACTACCAGAATCTCAGTGCCACGAGGGTGAATGTGAGGAGGATTTTGGCCATATGGTGCATAGTCAATCCGAACCAAAGATATGCCTAGAGTGTTGAGGCCTGGAATTTTGTCCACATTCACAGTAGTGACATTTGACCCAACTGGATTGTCTGTATCCCCAGGATTTTGGAGCCCGGAGGAGAAAAAGTCTTTGGCCTCGGCATACTTCAAATCCTTGCAGAATTTTCCGTTGACGAACACTGCAGGAAACAATAGATTGCAAGATACCATGCATACAAGATTTGTAAGAAACCAGTAACGATAGTCTTGCTTCTATGCAGAAATTAAGTACTAATGAACATAATTATATATACAGAAGCTAGATTAAAATAAATAAATAAATAAAAACTAGTATATATATACCAGCATTTTCAGACTTGGGGTCATCAATTGCAACACAAATGTCCTGAAGTGGGCTGGGATCCTCAGCAGAGACGAGGGAGGATATTGCCATTGACAAGAGAACAACAATTGCAAGGAAATAGACTCCTTTCGTCATATCTACTTAAGCTCTCGATATGTGTTTTAATGGTGATGGGTGAGAAATGTTGCTTGGGAAACATGTCTATTTATAGATAATCGCTATATATAAATGGAAAGGGTCAATATTGGCTCTGCTACACCAAGTCTTGAGTGGTTATGGATTTAATGTGACAAGGATGAAGTTCATCAACAACTACTGTAGACTTTTAACCTCCGTTGGTTTATTCTTATCATGCATGCTTTTTCTTTCATCTTAATTGATCTTACTTCTTCTTATGCTTAACTCAACAAATAATTGACAGTTTCTCATCTTAATTTGGCTAGTATTTCAAGTCTTCAACATTGTATTATTTTTATAGTGGTTCTTTCATAGGTTAATGTATGTAAACATTGCATGGGAAACATGTCTATTTATAGATAATCGCTATATATAAATGGAAAGGGTCAATATTGGCTCTGCTACACCAAGTCTTGAGTGGTTATGGATTTAATGTGACAAGGATGAAGTTCATCAACAACTACTGTAGACTTTTAACCTCCGTTGGTTTATTCTTCTCATGCATACTTTTTCTTTCATCTTAATTGATCTTACTTCTTCTTATGCTTAACTCAACAAATAATTGACAGTTTCTTATCTAAATTTGGCCAGTTCTTCAAGTCTTCAATACTGTATCATTTTTGTAGTACGTGGTTCTTTCGTCGGTTAATGTATGTAAATATTGCATGGGAAACATGTCTATTTATAAATAATTGCTATATATAAATGGAAAGGGTCAATATTGGCTCTGCTACACCAAGTCTTGAGTGGTTATGGGTTTAATGTGACAAGGATGAAGTTCATCAACAACTACAGTAGACTTTTAACCTCCATTGGTTTATTCTTCTCATGCATGCTTTTTCTTTCATCTTAATCAATCTTACTTCTTCTTATGCTTAACTCAACAAATAATTGATAGTTTCTCATCTTAATTTGGCTAGTACTTCAAGTCTTCAACGCCGTATCATTTTTGTAGTACGTGGTTTTTTCGTTGGTTAATGTACATAAGTATTGCATGGGAAACATGTCTATTTATAGATAATCGCTATATATAAATGGAAAGGGTCAACATTGGCTCTGCTACACCATGTCTTGAGTGGTTATGGATTTAATGTGACAAGGATGAAGTTCATCAACAACTACTGTAGACTTTTAACCTCTGTTGGTTTATTCTTCTCATGCATGCTTTTTCTTTCATCTTAATTGATCTGACTTCTTCTTATGCTTAACTCAACAAATAATTGACAGTTTCTCATCTTAATTTGACCAGTACTTCAAGTCTTCAACGCCATATCATTTTTGTAGTACGTGGTTCTTTCGTCGGTTAATGTACGTAAATATTGCATGGGAAACATGTCCTTTTATAGATAATTGCTATATATAAATGGAAAGGGTCAATATTGGCTCCGCTACACCAAGTCTTGAGTGGTTATGGATTTAACATGACAAGGATGAAGTTCATCAACAACTACTGTAGACTTTTAACCTCGGTTTATTCTTCTCATGCATGCCTTTTCTTTCATCTTAATTGATCTTACTTCTTCTTACGCTTAACTCAACAAATAATTGACAGTTTCTCATCTTAATTTGGCCAGTACTTCAAGTCTTCAACGCCGTATCATTTTTGTAGTACGTGGTTCCTTCTTCGGTTAATGTAGGTTGCTGAAGATGTCAAATGAGACAGTTTTGTTTGAAAACTTAATTCATCAAAATAATATTAATAAACAAAAATAGTAAGAGAACAACATAACATATATAAATCATTGTGTGACTCTGATGAATATGAATGCTCTGTATTCATACATACAAATTAAAATAGCTTGGTCAACAATAAATTTTGATATTATAATCATAAATAATATTAAAACTTTTTTTAAAAATTTTTATAACAAGCGCTAATCTAAAAGCAGATAAGCAATGTTACATCAGCATAGTAGCATGTGAAATAGTAGTAGTATATTATATAACATTACTTTTTTATTTTATCATGTAGCGTTACAGAAAATAGTATTAATGCTATAAACCATTTTTTTCTCATAGTTATTTTGTAAAACTGTCGGGTCAAATCCAAACATAATTAAAATGGTTGTATTTCCAATACAGCTACATGGGCTAGATCAAGTGTTATATGGAAATTAGTTTAGCAGATTCAATTCATCATCATCCATATATATCAAAGTTTTTTTTTTTTTTGGAAAAGGTTACAATTGGAAGAGAGAATGGACGATTAGTCGAGAATGCTTCTGAAAGGTTGAAAGTGGCTCATTTAACTACACAATGTGCACAATAAAATGCACTACGTACAACTAAAGCAATTAACAAATGAAATTGGAAAAACAAAAGTCCAGTGTTTAGATGCTAGCAACACAGCAAGGACTTTGTCAAAGGTAGCAAAAGATGAGAGACACATGATGGTAGCATAGATAATTTTACCATTAGAGAATTTAAGAACCACAACTACAATTAAGAAACCTCTTTTAACCATAATAGCTAAGAACAACAGCGAAAGAAGCACCAAAAGGAGATTGAATATGAGTCAAAAATAGTCTCCACTAAACAAAGGTGGGTTTGGGGAGAGGGGGGGGGGGGGGGTTGTTTGTGCAGGACATGGCCTGGCCTACCCCCAAATCCTCAAAAATAAAAAAAGAACAAAAAATAAAAATAAAAATAAAAGTATTTAAAGGCATTTGGCTTTGCCCAAAAAATAACCCATTTAGTCTCTCTCCATCCAACTTTCTGAATCCATCCCTCCTACCAAATAATAATACAACACAAGAGAAGGAAGACTAGATCTATTGCCTATTAAAACTTAAGAATCATATTAAAACTTAAGAATCATATATGTGGATGGGCTTTTCCTAGACTTCCTCATATATGCTTTCCAATAATTTCATCACTCATACGTTGGAGTAAAACTAGGACTCAATTTGTATATTTTTTCTATGGTTCAAAGACATATGAACCAAAGATTGGATATTTGGATTCTCATTTGACAATTTATTGGCCGGAAAAGAATGGCGACAATTATTTTCAGCATTTAAACATTTTGTGGAACCAGTTCGTATTTGTGTATAATATCATTTTCCTTGAGGTAGGTTGATGGGATTTATTTGTTAATATGTTTTGGGGGAACCCTTTTTTTTTTTTTTTTAGTTTGAAAAACTGGTTTGAAATGACATAAAAATGAAAATAGTTTTGTGTTTTTAAAAATGTTTTATGTTTGATTATTTGCTAATATTTTTATTTTGAGAAGAGAAAATGAAAGAGTGAAAACAAAAATTTTAACAAACGGTCACGAGAACAAAGATGGAAGATTGGTTAATATTGTTATATCATGCATGTGTTTATTTGATGACCAATATATATATATATATATATATATATATATATACAGAGAGGGGGAAAGAGAGAAACAAGGAAATATTGCTCAATAAACGTCAACAATATTATTTTATACTCCCACTCCACTTAGATAGCATTACATAAGCAACCTTTTATTTTAATACTGTTATGAAGGGTTGATAACCGTTTAATAAGCTTTTTTAATTTTTCTCGAACTTTTTCTGAAGATCTTCAATAATTTTTTTGTCAAGCTGGAAGGCCTTGGCTAGAACATCAGGATTGATGGGAGGATCAGATCCAAAAACAGCGTCTGCAATCGTGATGACACCTGCATTCTGGCTGCTCAAAGCAGCAAAGGCTAGAGCATTGGTGTGTCCCACATTGAATTGAAAGTGAATGAGACCAATTGGAAACACAAAGACATCTCCCTTATTTAGAACTTTGGTGAAAAGACGGTTCTCCATGTTGGATGTGACAAAACCAACTAAGAGAGAACCTTCTACGACTACTAGAATCTCAGTGCCCCGAGGGTGAATGTGGGGAGGATTTTGGCCATATGGTGCATAGTCAATACGAACCAAAGATATGCCTAGAGTGTTGAGGCCTTTTATTTGGTCCACATTTACAGTAGTGACATTCGACCCAACTTTATTATCTGTATTTCCAGGATTTTGAAGCCCAGGAAAGAAGAAATCGTCGGCGTTGGAATCCTTCAAATCCTTGCAGAATTTCCCATTCACAAACACTGCAGGAAACAATAGATTTCAAGATAGCATACAAGAGTAAGAAACCAATAAAGATAGTAATGCTTCTAAGCAGAAAGTAATGAACATAATTATAATATATATATACCAGCAGACTTGGGGTCATCAATTGCAACACAAATGTCCTGAAGAGGGCTGGGGTCGAAGGCAGCAGAGACAAAGGAAGATGCAAGTGACACGAGAGCAACAATTGCAAGAAAATGGACTCCTTTCATCATGTCTAAGTAAACTCTGTGTTTTACTTCTCTTCTATGATATTGCTTTGGGGATGGGTACTTATAAATATTGAATGGGAAACATGTCTATTTATGGACAATCGATACACATGGAAAGGGTATAGATTAGGTCAGCCAAGCCAAGTCTTAGAGTAGTTATGGATTTAGTATAAGAATTGTACCAAGTTTCTTCAACAACTAATGCAGACTTTCTAACCACGTTTTGGTTGCTTCCTCTTTCTTCTTAATGGATTCCTTCAATGCCGTAACATATTTGTAAAAGGTAATTAATTTGGTCATTAAAAACCAAATTGAAGCACCCGATTGAAACCCACTCTAAAACCATGGATGATGAGTAGGAGTCTAGATGAAATAATTTTAAAAGTCACTCTTATGTCACTCTAAAATGGGTGCGGGTTAGAGCATGACGGATTTCCAAACGAATAATTCTAAAAGTCACTCTATGAATAAGGTGGCTTTTAAAATTACAATTTTATTAAAATTTAATAATAATCAATCACAAGTCTAATAGTAAATTTAAAAGTAATATCATTTTCAAAATAACACGAGAGATATAAGAGTAACATGTAGTATTATTCAATCCATACACATTAAGGCTTATTATGGTTTGAAAATAATAGAATGACGTATGACTTCCGCATTAGAATTAGACTAATTATGATGACATGCATTGACGAATGGAAGTACTATAAAGACTTTTTTTTTTTTTGAAATGAAGTACTTTAAAGACTTGGAATAGTAGCCTTTTATTTTTGATATCCTTTACGTTTTGTATTCAGAAATTGTTTGGCCTACTTTTTTATTTTTAATTAGGTGGGTTTGGTATATTACTCTTGGTCGGTAAAGCAGGCAGGGACGAGGAAGGAGCACCCCCTAACAACACAATGACAATTTTTTTTTTTTTTTGAAGGTAAAAAAAAATTTTATGGTTCAATTTTTTGCTTTTTGCTAATGGGCCCCTGCCCATTCTCAAGGCTGGCTCCGTCCGTGGCAGGTGTCCTCGATTAATTGGTCATAGTTACATCGATTTTTGTCATCGTTTTTAATGCATGTACCACCTATAATGCATCTCCTTCTAGACCTTTCGGTTCCATCTTATGCCACCTCATCTCTTTAGCATAAACTATTGCTCGTAAAGGAACAACATATTCCGCAACAACTAGATCAGTAATGCAGTCACAAAGTGGCTAATACCTGTCCCATAGAATCACATATAATCACTTATATGCCCATCTTCAAATCTTCTTACTATGCATATTTACCGCAAGATTCCAGTTCCCTTGTACTCGTCCTGAAGCAGCCTTCTAGCTATGGCACGCCCCCTTTACTCGTCTCCCTGAAGGAGCCTTCCAGCTATGGCACGCCACCGTAGCCTTGCCTACCTTTTCATATGATTTGACCTAAGCATCTTTGTATTCCTTAAGCGATTCTATAGCCTTCCTTACAATTTGGTTTGGATGGCCAAAATCACCCCATGGATTAAGGAATTTCAATTTTGCAACAAGTTCCATGCATGCAACCACTCTCATTGCTTCAAAATCATCTTTTAACCCAAATCATTGTGCATAGAATCTATAAAGGATATTTAGTTCTGTGCACAACTCACTACATATTTGAAGCCTCTTGCCACACACACTCCACGCATCTTTAGCTGATGCTCTATTGTTTTCTCCTTCAACCCATATACGAGACATAATGGATGGATTAAACACTATTTTTTCTTAAACAAGTTTGCTTCTGTTGGCAGTACATTATGATAGGCCTTCCACACGAAATTTTTTATACCATCAGGAACATTTATCTTTCATATGCTCTTCCATGTGTCTGTATTACACGTTGAATAAGAGCACTCCCCTCTATCAAACTTAGCACGGGAATTTGCTAGATAGTAGGCACTTCTTATCGTAAATTCTTGTAGAAAATTTCTTGCTAGATGGTGAGCACTTCTTGTAGCAAATTTCTTAAAAATCAACCATTAAAAGTGACATGTCTTTAGCATACATGAAACACGAATTTTTTACAAACCAATTTGTAAGAAATTTCTTTTAGTTAAACTGACTGTCCCTTGTCAAGTATTATGTTGGTCAAAGGATCCCAATCTCGGACTACAATATAAAAAAACATATCCACTTGCCAATTGAGATGATCACAGGAGATATCTAATATTATTACCTGTGAGAATAAAGTAGCTCCGTCTAATATTTAAATAAAAATAAAGAATATAAAGATACCAAATAATTTTATTTTTCCCTTATAGGAAATCCAAGAATATAAATATTTATTAGTAGCTAGCCCTCATAAGGTGTTTTGGGGGAAGATATTCCTACATCAGGATCCGAGAGTATATAATTAGGGAGCCCCTACTATGCAGACCATCTGCAAAAGGGGTAGTTTGCAGCCTCTAATCCTATCTTGACACCTCATCAAGTGCAAACAGTTAAAATGAGAACAAAGCAGCAAACTAAAAATATTAAAACCCCAAAATGCCCCTGGATTCCAAATCGACAGACCCATGCCTAGGTCTTGCCGAATCTCTCCTGGCCGGTCGTCGATTTCTCGTGGATCGTGGACGGTTGTCCACTCTTCTCGTGGATCGTGGGATCGTTTGATCTCGGCCGGTCGTCGATTTCTCGTGGATTTGGATCGTCGACGGTCATCTAGACATGGATTTGGATCGTAGATTTGGATCGTGGATGCTCGGAATCTCGGCATCGAGTCCAATCGGGAGCCTCGGTCGTGGCGCCGTGGGTCTAGCCTCAATCCCAACCGTGACTCCTCCGGCGAAATACTCCATTTCCGGCGAAACCCAAAACACTGAAAAATGAAAATCCA
Organism: Carpinus viminea; assembly: GCA_013348765.1. Lineage (NCBI taxonomy): Eukaryota > Viridiplantae > Streptophyta > Magnoliopsida > Fagales > Betulaceae > Carpinus > Carpinus viminea. Next base: position 60,270,206 of record CP054667.1, read on the forward strand.
ACCTCAAAAATCGATTCTAATGCCTCAAAAATCAATTTTAATGCCTCACCAGTCGATTCTAATGCCTTAAAACTTATTTTGGATTCAAAACTAAAACCTAGAAGGGAAGATTAACCCTTTTGGGGATTTTGTCATCCTAAAATCGCTGGAGCCATCAGAAAAAACAAAAAAAAAAAAAATGGACTCACCGGAGCAAGACCCACAACTGAGACCTAGTGAGTCTCGATGGCGGCACGCCTTCTACACCAGCTAACGTCTTCTTCCTTCTCTTCTTTTTTTTTTTTTCTCTTCCTTCTCTGCTTTCTCTTTTCTTTCTAACGAAAATCTTTCTCTGCTTTCTCTTTTCTTTCTAACGAAAATCAGTTGTGGTTGGTTTATATTTTTCTTGTGCAATTTTTCTTCTTTATGGTGAGGTGTCATTGTCCTACTGGGTGCTGCAAAACCCATGTTTTGCAGATGGACCATATCGTAGGTTTTCCCATATAATTAATGGTTAGGATTTTTTAGAAAAAATCCTAGGACACAAATGAGACGCATGTCATAGTAATTAAAAATAGTAGTAAAATATTATTTAGAATTAAAAATAAAATAAAAAACCAAATAATAAAAAAAAAAATGGGGCTGACCTCCCATTTTGGCCATAGTTAGTTGCCGACCACCCCATTTTTGCCCTGGGGGTTGGCCCCCACCAAGGGCCATAGAGTGGCTTCAATCGCCTCAAATCAGCCGGTCTATAGCTGCCAAAGCCAAAAATGGGGTGGCCAGCCACTCCATTATTTTTTTTTTTAAAAAAAAAAATTAGAATATTTTATTATTATTAACTAGTAGGACACGTGTTCCTTTTGTACCATAAGATCTCAGAAATCCTAGCCATCAACTGAAATCTCTCGGCTCCGGATCCAATATTCCCAATACAGCAAATTCAAGCATTTATTTGCTTAAATAATGTTTCGGTTGAGATGAAAGCTGCACAATTCAAGTGGGAAAAAAAAAAAAAAAGACACCCTCATGCTGTTTAGCAGCATTGTTACACAGAACAAATCAACAAGGTAGATCAAGTGTTAGATATGCAAATTACTTCTGCCGATTCAATTGATCATCCTCATCCATATTAAAGTTACTGCTGCAGTAATATGTCAATAGACTAATATTCCTTCTCAGAGTTCTCCAAATTGCACCTGACTGATGAACTGTTTGCCATGGCATTGACTAGAAAATAAATTAAAAAACTGTTTGCCATGGCCCTAATAATTTCTTCTTATAACTGAATCGATCCTGACATGCCCAAATACCCAAACCATATAATCCATACTGATACAACAGGGTTCACCCACTCTTTAAACTCAATGATTACATGAGAAAATTATAACTATAGTGTCTAAGGCAGAAGAGACTAGATTCAGAAAATTTTAACAGGGAGTCATATATTTGGAATCAGCTTCCACTCATTCCATGACAACCTTAGCCCCAAGAGCTTTCATCTTCTCAATTATTTGTTCACCTTCTTCTTTTGATACACCCTTTTTGAAAATTGAAGGTGTCTTCTCCACCAAGTCTTTCGCTTCCTTGAGACCCAAATCCGTTAAACTCCTAACCTCCTTGATTACCTTGATCTTTGCGGCAGCTTCATACGATTCCAGTTTCAATTCAAAAACAGTCTTTTCTGGTTTCTTCTCCTCCTTGGCGGAAGTTGCAGCCTTCACTGCAATTCCAGCCACTCCAGCAGCTCCTGGTTTCATGACTCCCACTGTTGGTGGTTCCTTCATTCCCATTTTTCTCATCATAACGACGCCCAACTCGCAAGCTTCAGCCAATGTGAGTCCTGAAACTTCGTCTACAAGCCTAAAGACACGGTCCGTTGGAGGACTACGATGCTCCGTAGGATCGAAAGTAGCTGGATCAAAATCAGTTGGGAGCCTTCTCTGATCAATCTCAATTTCTTCCTCTTCTTCCTCCTTTGCGGGTTGACCAAAACTTCGAGTGAACCCATTGAAGTTAATGGGATTTAGTGCTACCAAAGATTTTCTGGATAACCCATTAGGTAAATTATGCCTTAATCTCAAAATGAAGCTCATTTTCAAGTTTATATTCTACTAATGGAAAATCAACCTATGCTCTTTGAGTTCTCTCCGGACAACAATTTGGCCTGGAATTCAAAAAATAAATAAATAAACAGGATAATGTTAAATCCTAAGCATTTGCTTTAATCTAGTTTAATAAAATAGGAAAGAAGATATTTACAAAGCTAAACTGGACATAAAATTAAGCTTCAAAAGAAAAAACAACAAGAAGAAGATATAATAGCTCTAAACCTCAAGAAGGGAAGACATGTAAAAAGTTTGACTAAAATGTGGAAAAGGGGGAGAAGGGAAATACAGCATCAAAGTGTGTTCCACGTTAGAATCGTTGAAATTTTGGTAATAATAATCTCTAGTCATCAAAACAAACATGACAATAAAGGATTGTATGAAACATATTCGAAAAGTCAAACAGAAATAGCTTCAACTTGTATACTACTATCACATCTTCTATAGCCCACAACTCACGAAGAGGTGCTCAAAACATGTATATTTAGTAAAACTGGAACAGAAAATTCTAAAGAATGTCCATTCGTAATAAAGATAACAGTATATGTTTGTAACTAATGAGTATTTTAATGAAATAAAAGGAATATAATAATTTAGGTAGAATATCAAAATCAAATAACAAATAGGATATTTTAGGACAAAGTTTTCCTCCAAACTGGGTTGAAGGAATTTCCTTAAACCTGGTCTATAAAAGTGACATGTGTCCCTTAACATGTGAGATGCACATATTTTTTTAATAATCAAGACAAAGTTGTAATAAATTATTAAAAACTTATGTTCATCTCACATGTTATTAAAAAAGGGGATAAGTGTCACTTATATAGATCAGGTTTAAGGAAATTCTTCCAACAGTCCAACCCAGTTTGGAGGAAAACTTTGTCCATATTTTAATTAATCCATCTAAAAAGATTGAGTTGACGGTTAACCAGCTCAAGTGCAGGAAAAGGTAGATGTAGTCTAATCTTCTCAGAGACAATGAGAAGTTATTGTGATTTATATCACAGACATTTTGGTTGATGAAGGGTTAAGAGAAGCTATTGACAAAAATTTACAGCATTTGTTGTCACAAGGCTGCGTGAACTTGGGCTTTATCAGCCAAATGACATTGACAACGATGGTGGTGCATTTGGAACAAGAAAGATTTTGAGGTGAAAGAAAGATATCATGCAGATTGGTTAATTGCTCTACTTGTGTTAAGATCATACGCTTGCTGTATGTAGTCATTGACATTCCAAAGTTTAAATGTTTAAATCCTTGAAAATATCAGATTTGATATAAACTCAATGCTATGAAATGCTACAGCATGCTCAGAAACAAGTGAAATGGTTTGATGGCCTTGATTGCAAAGTAATGCTGCAGGAAATTGTCGAATCCAAGTCTACTCATCCTCTATCCTACCCTCTGCACATTTCTTTTAGCCTAAAGTACCAACTTTTGATTGACTAAAGCAAAACCCATAATAATTTCTTTTTGGAATCATGATGCTATTGATCATATGTTTCCTGCACGCACTTTCTCATTCACAAAAATCATTCCTGTTTATACAATGAAAATATGGCTACTGAATTAACAACTGATTTAAGGCTTGGCTTGTTTCGAAGTAAAATGTTTTCCGTCCGAAAATATTTTCTGACAGAAAACATTTTCAACAACTAGAAAACAATTTTCGGTGTTTGGCTTCTATGGAAAATGAGCAACAGCTAAAATGGCTGGCAACTTTCAGCAACCTCCAGCTGAGGTTTGGCAAACTCTGACAATGGTCCGGCAGCTTATGAAATTTGAAAAACCAAAAATCATTTTCCAAAGCAAAGTAAACTTTTTTGGTCAAACCGAAAATTATTTTAGTCGCACCCAATCACCGGAAAATACAGAAAATATTTTCCAGAAAGTATTTTATGCTAAAACAAACGAAGCCTAAGACTTACACCCTAACAACTAAGAACAAGTTATATATACGTACTTAAACCCTGTCTACAAGTGGTTAATTTCATTTTCTTTACTTCTATATAATGCACTCTTCCTCTGAAACTTTTCTGTCGGTAAATTTCCCTCAGAGAGTCTAGGCTTCATTTTCTTACTTCCTTATCAGCTAGAGCTTTCCGTGTCCCCTACTCAGGCTACCCTCCGTAAGCCTCCATAAACCTCCTCTGCCCGAGAACCCATTCAAGGACATGACTGCCAAGGACTGCGGTGCGGTGCCTTTAACCAAAACCTAACATCTTAGTGCCAATGAGCTCTCCCAAATGCAAATTACTAAACTAGAGCAATCTGCAAATTACTAAACTAGAGCTGCTAGTCTTTCCTAATGCAAATTTTCCCAACAGATTCAAGATTAGCTACCACGTTTGACTTATCAAAATAATTCCCAGTGCTTATCAAGGATACCCAAACAAAATTTACAAACTTATTTAGAAAAAACCAAATGAAGTTTTTATTTTTTTTATTTTTGTTAACGAGCAGATAAAGGAAATGGGGAAAAAGATTCAAACTTTTTCTACCCAGTTTTCACCATTTAAAACCTCTCTCTCTCTTTCTCTATTAATGCCCGAGGGATTGACATTCAATTCGAAAAGAAGAAAAAACCTCACATTCCAATTTCTGAAATAACAAACACGCACGTACAAATCTATCCAGAAACTACAAGAGAAATACAAATATCAGAATTACCTAAGGGGAACGCCAAAGAAGACGTCGTCTAGGACGGTAGGCTGTTATCGGCGATCGGGGCTTCGCCGCTCCGCCGTAATGTTTTGTCAGAGCAGTGGTGGCTTGTGTGTGTGTGCGCGAAGCTACTGATTAATGATTATCAAGCTCCAGTTTCGGGGTTTAATTTTTATTTCCAAACGACGTCGCCCAGTCATGCAAAGCCGCAAAGCTAAACGACGTCGTCCGTGGGCCGCAAAGCCCATTTTGAGTTGCTCCTTCATAATAAGGAAAGTGGCTCTCACGCGCTCTCCACTTTGCGGCATCGTAGTTTCAGATTCACAGTGAGACAGAGAAGAGAGAAAATGGAAAGTGAAGGTAAGGTGGTGGTGGAGATGGTGGGAGGGAGATCAACAGTGACAAGATGCTTCTCAAAATATCCCCTCAAATTCATAGTTCCCAATAAGGTTGACTTTTTCTTCTTGTGTTCAATCTTGTATTATATGTGGGCAATTGATTTTTCATCAGAAACAATCTTAAACTGAGGCTGAGGCGGTTAGACATTTTCTTTTTTGCTCTTTTCCTCAGGTGGGTCCCTCTAGTACTGATGCTGTTTGGATTTATAGCCTCACCTATGGTGGTGGCATTGTCTCTGTATGTTCCATCTATCTTACTCTTTTGTATCACATGATAATCAGTCTTTATTTGGTTTTATGGGTTATAATTTTCTCTTGTATTGGGTGCAGGGAGATTCTATTTCATGTGAATTAACCGTTGGAGATGGTTGCACCGCTGTCCTTACGACCCAAGCTTCAACAAAGGTTGATTTCTTTTGCTTCTCTCAACTTGTTTTGCATTGTGTTAGTAATTTGATTTTTGAGTTTTAATCCTTCTTTTGGGTTTGTGGGTTTTGAATTGTATTAAGTTCCGGGTTAAGTACATTACTATGTTTGTGCCTGATTTTGCTGTATTTCATTTGATTCTTGTTTTACACGGATAACCCAGCATGGTGCTTTGCCCTTCCATAGGTATACAAGTCCATGGGATCCAAGTGTTCTGAACAAGTCTTGGAGGTAACAATCTTGCCTTAAGTTGACAACTTGTTATTGGAGTTCAAGAAATAAAAGAATAAATGTGTTTAAGCTTTTTTTTTTTTTTGGTTAAAAGGCTCCTTATTCCATTATATATATGTTTTACTTATAAAAAAAAGGCTCCTTATTCCAAAAAGTAAAAGATTTTGAGATAAGTCGTGATTTAACAGGTATCATAATAATAGCTCTATAGTGTATCTCCTATTTCAATTAAAATATTTCATGTGTTTGGCCTTTCACATGAGACAGCTTGTTAGAATATTAATTAATGATTAAGTTACTTATCAAAAAAAAATTAATTAATGATTAAGTTTACTATTTATCCTAAAGTAATTTTGCAGGATAAGTGGTGATTTAATATTTTAAAATGTTATTTTTCTACTTTGAACTTTTGTTGCAGTTATGGTGCATATAACTGTTAATTCATTTCTAAGAAGTTAGCGTCTAGGAGGTTTCCCTGTTGAAATCACGAGAGGATATGCATTGAAATACAGAGACACTTCTTCAAGAAATTTTCCTTTTTGACTATTGGTGTGAAGAACGGTTTCAAAGTGATAGTGGTGAATTAATGTGGTGCTTTCAAAGTGATAATGGTGAATTAATGTGGTGCTGTAGACAAGAGTTGGGAGTGGTGCTGTATTGGCTGTCGTTCCAGATCCAGTGACATGTTTCTCCACTGCAAGGTACTCTCAGAAACAAGTCTTCAGGGTGGCTTTAGACTCAAGTTTGGTCATTGTTGATTGGATTACCAGTGGGCGCCACGAAAGCGGAGAAAAATGGGATTTCGATCTTTATAAGAGCACCAACCACATCTTCTTAGAAGACGATCAACCTTTGTTTCTTGATACAGTAATGCTATTTTTTCTGTTTTATTCAGTATTTGTTGGATTAGTAATTTGCTGTTGCTTATTTAAGATAATTCTAGGAATAATTTTTTAATAATGGGCGAGTCTGGAAAGCTGTCAAAATTCCTTTTTATTGGCTATTTGTTATGAAGGAGCCATAGTATGGCAATTTAATCAACTTACCTCTCCCACTTCCATAATGATCATCTAATCTTACATTATTTCTGATCTTTTCCCTACAATTTTTTTATTGACTGACTGCATGTGTGACTTTTCCAGCCTTTCCTCCCTCTTCTGAAATCTTCAACTTGCTCTAGCTCATAACAAGCTATTAGGTTGCCTTTAGGGCATTTTGGTTTTTACAGTATTTAGTTTGGTTGTAGATTCTTTTCTTAGCACTTCATCTCACATGGTTTAACATTCTAGAGCAGGTGCTTCTAGAGCGAGGAAGTATTACCTCTATTGCAGAACGCATGCAGGACTATCAAGTCATTGCAATGGTTGTTATCTTGGGGTGAGTAATGATTTATAACTCATTCCCGGCATAGTTATCCTGTATGTTATTGTATAATTTGGAATTTGTATAAATAAATTAATGTTAGACCTTATGGTTGGTTTGTTGTAGGCCAAAGATGAACCACATTCAGAGCCAAGTTCAAGAAGATGTGAAGAGGATAATGTCTGATCAATTACGTGTCCCATCCACTTCCTTGGGCCGCCAAATAATAACAAAATCTGATCATTTCTTGATGAAACCAAGCTTTATTGCTTCTGCTAGTGTCTTTGGTCCTAAGGTAATTTTGACTGAATTTGCTATCACATGGTGATCACTGAATTTTTTGCTACAACTGTGCTTCTCATGTTTTCTTTAACCGTGAATGAGAGCTTGCAGCTTGCTTACTGAGCTAACTAGTAAAAAATAATTGTTTTCTTTTTTGTAACCTGCCCATATGAGAAGTGCTCACTTTATTGACTTCAGTTCAAATAAAACCCAAAATTCTTGTAGTGTAGAATAGTGACTTCTTGACTTATATCAAAAGCTTAATCAAGTGATTTGTAATTCAGTAAATTTTATTTCACTTAATTTGAATCTAGTGTAAATGTTTCATTTTGTGGAATGCTCAATGCACTTTTATGGGTTTTGCATTATTAGTTTTAAGTTCAATGTAACTTTTTATGTGAAGGACTCATGAAATGTTAACTGAACATTATCTTTTTCTTCAGCATATATATAAAACCTATGAACTTATGTATATAATATGCTTTGGTAGTTTTCAGGAACCTGTTTAGTTCACTTTTCATGTTTCTACTTTGAATTTATGTAACAAGGATGCAGAGATTGGTGTACTTGTGTGCATCAGTCACGAGGCTTTTGACACGAGACCTTCATAAAACTCTCTTATGCTAAGTCAATAGGTACAAATACAATTGGCTATTTGCAATGTCTAAAATCACAAAACAGCAGTGACTTCGTTATGTGGCTCAAAAATAAGGGTATAGTGTATTTTAACTGATCTCTCTCCCCATAATTATTAATTTACACACCCTTGGATGTTGACCTTAGGACTTCACTCTTCACTCTATTCTTAAATGGGAGGAGGTATCATATGAGTTAGATCTCAATGGTTATGTTGATCGAGATCTCAATGCAATTATCCTTTTACTCCCTTTATCCCCTTAAAGTTGGGCTTATTTATTTGAAAGTACAAATGAAAAGTTTGTTACATTTTCCTGAGCATTTAACATAAAAATATTGTTTAAATGTCATATTGCTGGCTATCTGAGTTAAATGCTGGCCGCGGGTTTGCTGTCTGTGCAGGGGATAGGTCTTGTTGTTCGTATAGCTGCCACGACAACTGAATCTGTTTATAGATTTCTGCAGCATCAATTGGCTTGCTTGGAGCCACTGCTCGGTGTGTCACCATATCGATAAAAACATGAAGGGAAAACATTTTTTTGAAATCCTTGGCTCCATTGCAAGTATGAAAATTTTCCATTATTTTTCTATGGTTTTGTACTGACCACAGGATGTATGCGCTTCTAATTCTAAATAAATGGTTTTGTTTGACCAATAGATCGTCGACTGATTTTCCTTGGCAGACAATCAATTTAGATTTAGGCTCCTTTATCAAATTCCAGGATGATGATTTTTAACCATCTACTAAATTGTTTTTTCTAGAAGGGCTGATGTCTAAATTTGGCTTGTAAATACCATCTCTGCGGATGTGCTATGAAAAAAAAAGGGTTCTTTTTCAAATGTCACCCCTCTCTTTTAGTCTCCATTTTTTCATTCATCAGTTTTATGAACTATAAAACGAACAGCATAAATGCAAGTATCAAATTCCTAATAAATTGTATGAAGAACCTTGGTGTGGTTACTTAACTCATTCACACCTCTAAAGAGGAGGAATGGGTAAGTGAATGAGAAAAAATGAGTAGCTGAGTCTTTTTCTATTGTCTGAAAGCTGGTGTGGGTTTTTAGGCGTTCAAAGTGATCCAACTACAATGAATAATGTATAAGCAGTCAATATGTTTTAGAGTCTTGTTGTCAACAAAAGAAAAAGGCCAATTTGATCAGATCTTTTATTCAAGAGTAATGCTAAATACTATAGTTTTATCAAATATTCATCCAACAATGTTTATGTGGCACTGTGACAACCCTTGGATCAATCATTGTTGAATAAAAAAAAAAAAAAAAAAGATATAATAGTTGGTTGGGATTGTTACATCAACATCGTTGGATGAATGTCGAATAAAATTAGAGTATCTAGCATTTCTCTTTATTTAAATGTGGGCATTGGGAAGTGCATTTGAATAAATATCCTTATCATTCCACTCCCACCTTGCTGGAATCATCTTTTTCTTGGTATCAAACATTCATAATTTGCCCCTTTTTGATATCCAAAAATAAAAAATAGGAAAGGAATGCTTTTAATGAGGGGAAGCATTCTCTGATCTTACCATGTAAAATTAGAATTAAGGTCACCTTTCCTTCCACTCTTATTACATTTAAGGCTGTCATGATCTTGTCTCGACTCTTCTTTCTTTCATGTAACTTTTTCCCATAGTTCTTGTGCTTGAACCCATCTTGTTGAGACCAATTTTTCTCTAGTAGGTTCGTGTGGGCATTTGACATCATAATTATTTATTGCCCATGCTATTGCTTATGCTGTTCATTTTCTTCTGATCTTCTAATTAGAGGATTTTCGAACTGTACATAATGCAACACTTGTCTTATTGTGATGTCTTGACAGGGGTTTTTTGGATCAGTCTCAATCTGCTCCGAACCCCGGCCCAGGTTAATCTTGATTATCTGGATGTTGAGAAAATAAATGTAATATTGTTCGCTCAGTTATTTGAAAAGTAACTCTGAATTATTGGATTTCCCAAAATTTGATGATGAACTTCATGGAAGAATGAATAAGGGAGAACCTGTCTTTATTGGCTGATTCGGTAGATTGTCGTCATATACAGGCTAAAGTATAATAGAGCATTCACAATCTACAACCAGCTTCGTATTTCTTCTCACCCAAGTCATTGTTCAAAGTTTAGGTGGATTTTAGTTTTTGGAGCATGTCTACCTAGCTAACTTGCTGTGTAGACATGTTCAAAGAAAGCGATTTGTTTGGCCCATCATTTCCTTTCCAGTGTGCCAAGGGTTGCGCCCCTCTGCGCTCCTTTAATGCTATTGAATTTTCAAAAAAAAAAGAAAGTGATTTGCTGTGGTTAAACTACATAGCCAAGGGGCATTTGTACAGCTCTACAGAACAATGCTCTTTGAAACAGGTTAGACTGGAAGAAAGGGATTTGTGGACAAAGGTTTTCCACCACTTTCTAAGTAAGAAACTAGAAATTAGAGTTGTTGCACAGGGGTTGCTCCTTTTTTCCAGAGAAGAGAAGGTGGACTTTCTGATCTGATCTGATCTGATCCCATCAACCTGCCTTCTCCTTCCACATTATGAGAAGCTTCGGCTTGAATGCCTTCTTCAGTAGTGTGAGCAAAAGTTGGATTTGGATTTGGTTTTGGATATGGTATGTTCCATCTAAAAAACTGATGTTGAGACCGAAAGAGGCCATGGCCATCCTACTAAACGTTTTAAAAAAAAAATTTAAAAAAAAAAAAAAAAAAATTGACTTCTTAGGAGAAATGACTGAATTGAGTAAAGCGTTTGTTCTAATGGCCCATGCAAAGTCGCTTGTCTTTATGTGAAGATTGAATTTTATTTTCTTTTTCTTTTTCTATTTTTAGTCGTGCAACAGTGAGTAAGCAACTACAAACAAGATTTAAAGTTTAAAATTTTTTGACTTATATTTCTCCTCTCTTACAACTGCACAAGTTTCTGTAATTTTGGGTAGTACTCATTTCATGGAAAATTCAAAAATGAAAAACGAAAGGATCATAATAAATGAAGATAGATATCAATGGGGCAAATAATTGAATATCAAAAAAGTTTTTAACACTGCAAAGAAATGACCATAAATGGGGCAAATGATTGAATATCAAGGGGCATCCCAACTCAAGAATAAAAATGCACCAAAGATATCGACATAATTGAATAAATCCTGACATACTTAGAATATCCCAAAACCTATAATTAATATACCATCCTTTCACCCACTCTTCGATCTAATACATTACATGCATGAGAAAGACCAACCTCACCCATTCTAACTTCAGTTGAAGTTGAAGTAGAAGTAGTAGAGCCGCAAACATTGAGAATATGTGGATCAAACTCAACTAAAATGAAATCTCGCATGGCGCATGGAATGTTCTTCCACGGCATATGGCTTCTAGGTTTTCTCCAGCATAAGAACATTGTGGTGATACCTCCACACCTGAAACAATATCAATTATGGCGGAGGACTAAGAATTGACTTTTTTAATAACGCAGAAAATACATTTCCTAAAGCTGTTACAGCTTTTAGCATGTGAATGCACTTTATATGCTTCAATTGAACTACAAGAATGGATACAATATAAAGCAGGGAATTACCTGTTAAGTACAAGGGCACTGAATGTGTTAAGAAGCCACCTGCAGCAACTACCCAACGACTGTGGAGTCGGAGAACAAGAAGCCTAGCGCTGTCCGGGGTGTCAAAATTTGACCCATTGGCATTTTTTACTGGTGCAAACTCTTCTTCACGTAATACCTGGATATATTGGGACAAACAATTAGTCCAAGTACAAAAGGTAGCATTTTTTGATATGCAGCAGATATATAATATAAGAAAGTAAATTACTGGAATCACAGTGAGAACCAGAAGAACAAAGTAACCTCAAAAAGTGCAGTTGAAGGAGCATAGGGAAATGCATCAAAAATATACTGCTCTAGTTTTAATCCCATTGTTTGTCCATGTATAGAAGGAATTTTCTTCTCAGCAAGATGGTAACTGCACTCACAAAGAACGTGCACATTAATATCCTTGTAATAGTAGAAACTCCGGGTGCATACATACAGAATTAAGTGCTGAACCACAAAACAAAATTCAGATGGAGAACCAGTGAGTTAACACTAATGTGAAATGCAATACATTCTACCAGTTACTTTCGTCCATGCAGACATATCCAACATACTAGAGTTCACTGATATATATCAAAATGGAAGTTCAAGACATGAAAGCTAGCTCAGGTTCTTCCTCTACTTGCACTACTTATATGCCTCCAAGGACCCCCAGCCTTAAAGGACCTATAAGTTTAATGTTGATGGATCTTCTTTATCCTCAGGCTTCCAAACGAAATGGACTACTATTAAGCTAGACATAATCACGGTGACAGGTTCAATCAGCATTACTTGATAAAGTTAGACAGAGGGTATGCAGAGAGAGGTCAAAACTCAGTTCTAGAAGGAAAATTATGGGTTTTACTCTAATGGAAAGACAAATGCATCAGCTAGCTCCATACATAAACTACTCCAACTCCCAGACTACCCGGTATATGGCATTAATTGATAATTTAATGGCTAGGTAGAGTGCAACTAAAATTTTGCATCTGTTTTGCATTAAAAAAAATGGTCTGATTACAGGAATGACGAATATCGTAACCATGCTAGATGAAAATCAAAGAAACAAGAGAGAGAGAGAAGAGCATCACTAACATGCTATCTTTCTCGAGGCCACTTGCCACTTGGTTTAGAAAATCCAAGCTAAACATGTGTAAGCACACCTGAAAAGCAGGAATTGACAAGAACTCTAGAATGAGACGAGCTTTGGAAAGATTGCAAAACCATTGACAATGCAACTATATAGCACATGACAAAGCCAAAATGCTCAGCAAAATATGGTGCCCTATGGTACCAATATCAAATTTCACTAAAAACATTGAGAAGAAAGCCATGCATACTTGTTTTTAGTATTCAATATACTTCAACAAACAAACTTAATATACACAATTTGCAAAATTCACAGCTGATAGAGCATCAAACTTACAAGTATGCTTATTAGACATTATATTATTATTTTGTTTTGGGAGGGGGATCTGCTTGTCTACCAGATGGGGAGAGTTCTTGGTCAACCAAATAGAGCAACGTCTCACAAAAAAGTAGGCCTTAGTACAACTGGTGGAGAAGAGCAATTAAGTGTTGTCATTATAGAAAAGAAAGGTATATTTCAATTATATAAGAGGACTAGCACATGCCGCCAACCAATGTAACAAGGGGAGGGTCACCCTAGTTACATAAATCATAATTTTCACAAAAACTTCTAAGAGTCCAGGATTTCAAAGATAATAAAAAGCAGAATGTAAATCCACAAGCACAATATTTATTATAAATAAGCAATGGTAGATCAAACAACGTGGCAACAGACATTACATTACTCCAACAAAAACGAAGACGTCCAGTCTCCTGATTGATTGCAGAAGCCAGTGATGTGTCCAACTCACTGTACTCAACTACAGTGAGAGGTCCACCTTTACCTCGCCTTACAAAAACGCCAACCTTTTCTTGGGGATAAGCCTGTAACCAAATAACTCCAAAAATTAAGATGCAACGCCACATCCTACAAGTTTATACAAATAACAACCGAACAATTATGTGTAAAAATAAGCTACTACAGAGCATCATGACATTGTTCAAGAAATACAAATTGAATTGCAGTCAAATACATGCACTATATATTCACTTATGAAACTCTATAGGACAGAAATTTACTCCAAACTAGTTTAGAAGAAATATCCTTCAACCCATTTAAAATATTGCCAAGTGTATAAACATTTAAAACGTTAGTCTAAGTTAGTAAATTGCTATTAATGACCTGAAAAATTTAATATGCGTTTTAAATGCTTATAAACACTTAGCAGTATTTTAAATGGGTTGAAAGATATTTTCTCAAGATTGGTTTGAAGGAAATTTTTGTCCAACTCTATATGTGCTCACTTCTTACAAATTATTGACAATTAGCATTTAACACAGTAATGTTAATATACGATTTATAATAATTAAAACAAGGCCGCCTATAATAGTTTATCAAAGGCTAGCAAGCACAGACATGCCTAGGGGATAGTGTCCCCATGTCTGACACCCTGACGAAGACAGCACATATAGGACACACCTCCAGAAAAGATGAACAGAAGTTGAAGATAGCAATGCCAAATAAATTAAAACATGCACAAAGAAAATGGCAACCATAGAATATAAACATATCCCACTCCTACATGAATTTAGAAGTGCAATTGTAAGCATTCATATTATTTTCATGGTTTCCCAATGACTTCTTTGTGTCCCAAGGAAAATCACACAATGATGTATACTTCATTCACAAATCAGATGAATTACACATTCTCTATCTCCTGACAGATTGAATCACTCAAATACAATATCCAGTAAATATTCAGAACAAATTCAAAGTTCATATGAGGGAAATGATAACTTCAAGCAGCACAACAAAAGCAGCAAAAGCTATAGCACAATCCAAATTCAAAAGCTCTCTGAAAAATCGACAATTTTAAATAATAGAGATGGCTAAAACAATTGAAGTTCCCATGTCTTTTCTAAAGAGCGGTTACCTTACGGACAACTTTTGCTGCAGCAGCTACGCCTTTATCCATGAAATAGCCCAAGAAAGTTGGATCAGCCACTCGGACCTGCATTCAATATGCTAATTAACATTAACCAAAAAAAAACAAAGCCAGGGAACTTTAACCAACAGAGGACAAGTTAAAGAAAAAAAAAATTTGACCAGTGCATTGTCTACTCCGTAGCAATCCACATATTTAATCCCTCTCGTGGCCATATCTTCTAACAACCTTGAAGATTTTAGAGCTGATCAACATATTAGGGCTTCAATTAAACGAATGAGTGTGGTCCAAACAATAAGAGATAAAAAAGATAGTCAAGTTCAGCAGTTATAATCAACATGCAAAGTGGAAGTTTTAGAAAAAATACCTGAATATACTCCACCATTTCCATCTGGAGCCTTAGATACCTGGATTTAAAAAATTAAACTCATGTAATGACGATATTGGCAGAATGGATAAGTAACTTATAAACATAATAAAACAAAATGAATAGAAGTAATCCTAGTAACAGTCAACAATTATTAAAAGCTTCAATGATGACACTCATTGAGAAGCAAAATGACATGAAACAAAATTTTTGAGGACCCAAAACTAGCGTATTTGCAGAAGACCAACGAAACTTTAAAAAGTCCAATTCAGTTCGTCTACAAAAAAAGAAATCATACCCTGTATGGAGTCTCCATAATAAATCTGCCATCTTTTGAAACACAAGGTATAGTGCCTTGCTGAAAGAAGGTGACCTACATTAAGAAGCGTATCCTTCAACGTAAGGAGAGAACAAAAAATAAAGAAACAAACAAACCTGCAGGGGGGGGCTTTCAATGGAAAAAAAAAGAAGAAGAAGATATTAATAGAAAATAAAAATAAAATTCTTACTTGGTCAGCTTCCAGACCAAAGAATTTATGACTTTCAAAAAATTTGCGTGTGGCATCATCAGTGAATGGACTGGTCATTATGTACCAATGTATTTGCACTGATCCAGCAGAACCTGCAGGTATTATTATAATAGAATGTCATATAGCAAGGGTTTTCAGTCGTTTAGCTAATACTTCAAAGGAGGGAGAGACAGAGAGAGCTTTACCCTCATTTGTAGCCTGAGCAGCTAGTCTTTGAACACATAATATTCGCTCAGCTTGCAGTTGAAAAAGTGACTTAGCAGATGGAAGCCCAATATCTAAATAAAAGTAAAAATAAAAAAGAAGAGGTAAAAATAACAGAACCACTTATTTCAAAACTATTCAGAGGGAAATACCAAATTGAGAAAATTCTTAAAGATCAAATATATCCAAAAAATTACGAACTGCCACAAAATTCTCGATGGTAAGCAACGATAAGGCTAATTTATTCTATTTAGGAGAAGTAATTAACGTAAAATAATAAATAAAGAATACTGACCAAAAAAAAGAGGAAGATCAATTATTATATATTCTGGTCTTGCAATTCTAAGGAATTTTTTCCAATTTTTTTATATTGACACTTTACATGTTTTTAACAAATAACAGAAGCCATCATCCAATTATCCTTTCAAAGTAAATTTTCAACTAAAGATATGACCTTGAACACCAGAAGGTGAAAGACGGCATTGGCAAAGGCCACCAGGAAAAACATGAAGTCTGTGCTTGAACTAGAGATATGATCCATGCTAGAAAAAGGCAACTCTTTTAGCCGAAAGCAGAGAGCAATGAATTTGTTTGTAGTCAGGTGCTCTATTTCTAGTAACAAAATTTACTCCCTCTGCCCCCAATATCATTTGTCTACCTCAGGAAATCCACCTCTTTAAAGGGACATCATTTTATGCATTATCTTTCAAATAAAAAGATAAATGTTTCCAAGACTACCCCCCCTAAAAGGTCGAGCAACTTAGAAGAGTAATCTAAACCAATTGACTTTCCAATAAAGCAAAGCCAAATTAGGAAAGTTATTCAATTTATGCCAAGTGATTTTTCAAACTGGAAAACATTTTGAGATATACAAAAATGAAATACCAGACAAATAGCATTGGAAGGACTATTGAACTTTCCTAATAGTTTGACAAACAGGAAGAGAGGGAAAAAAATTAAAGAATTTTGTAACTATCTTAATATGCACACCTAGCATTCTCTAAACATTTCTAGTTCTTATTTAGCAACTATTTTGATTGGTAAGATAGAAAGTGGAGATGCAAGGTATTGATCCCTCTTCTGTTTCAAATTCCAAACCACCCCTTTAGATTAGACATATCCGGCACAGCAGAAAATTGTTCCAAAATGAAGTTAACTTGATATTTACTCACTGAAACACCCTTTTGGATCTGAACTTCCAAGTCGAGTTCCCTGAATTTACATTTAAATCATGAGAAAATGCGTGCAATAGTTAGATTAACACAATGCTAGAGGGAGAAAAAAAAATTAAAACGGAGAGAGAGACATATGTAACAACAAACAAGTAGACATTAAAGTATTTGAACAATGGAGGCAATGTAACATGCATCCTGATAAGATCTAAAAGATTACTAAACACCTTTTCCTGAAAAGCTTTATGCTGATCAACCAATCAACCAATCTATGTAACCTTGAACCACCAATATGCTAAAAAATGTCCATTATCAGAGAGAATTTGGGAAAAGAGGGGGGTTCAGGTTTATTCACAATCATCAAATTAACCTTTTACAGCAGTCAAGTACACCATAGTAACACAATGTTTCAAAAAACAAGAAAGAGCAAACTTCTCCAGTATTAAGAGAGGGTAGAACTATGAAGAGTGAGGACTCAATCAAGTTCCTCATTATTCCCTGTAATATATACAAATACAAGAAATTGGATTCAGCTCTACCGTGAAGAGGAAATTTCTATGCATACTTGGCCTTTTTCATTGGGCAATTGCCGACTTTCTTGAAGAGCTATGTTTATAAGTATTTAATGAATGCTCTCTTGTTTCCAGAAGTTTTTTCAGAAAAAAAAAAAAAAAAAAAAGGTGCCTAGGATAACATATTAAGGCTTATAAAAAAATAAATAAATAAATAAAATATGGCTTATATTTAAGAAGGACGAGTTTTCTGTTAAAAGATTTCTATTCCAACCTGGAAAACCATAAGGGAAATAATATATATTTTTTCATGAATTATATGATCAAACGTAATCTAGAAATATTAAAGCTAATGATTGATGAAAATCGCTGTACAATGTAACTGGATGACTCAGGAAGGTGGGGATAAAGGGGCTCAAGTTTGGCCTAGAAATGTCTTAGTGATTATAATCTTAAAGCTCCAGGGAGAACACTTCCTTTCTAGCTAGATTTGATTGAATAGGATTCTTATTGTGTCAGACTGGAAGGTATCCTATCTTGTAATTTTAGTTATTGAAAAGGATAAAAATACATAAATAAATGAAACCTCCCCAGGCCAAAGTTCTTAAACAAAAAATATGAACTAATATAAATATTCCCAAAAGTGCTCTCTTTTAACACATTGGGGCCTAAGCATTCCAGCTTTCACATTTAACGATCTTCAAGAGAACAAAAAATATGAACTAATATAAATATTCCCAAAAGTGCTCTCTTTTAACACATTGGGGCCTAAGCATTCCAGCTTTCACATTTAACGATCTTCAAGAGAATCATTTTCTGTAGTTGCTTCCTACTACGAAAAAATGTGGAATTCTAAAAAGCAACTTTATTACAAATAATGATTATCCACAGAAAAAGCTAAAATCATTGCTTCAATATCATTAGTGGACTTATTAATCAACAACTTTCATGAGGGGACATCCAGAAGAAACGAATGTATTACCGACTAGAAAGTGAGAAAGAGAGAATTTCACAGAACAATTAAAGGTGACTACTTTTACACTATTAAGTTAAGCATAATAATCATCAAATTGTTTTGAGTAACCAAAACCCCAAAAAGCAACATCATACAAGAATTATGGTTAGAGAGAGATTTTTCATGAATACTCACGTAAACAGAATTATTAAATAATCGATTATTTTTAGCTGCATGATAAAGTTAAACACAAAGTAAAAAGCAATTCACACAAAAGTAAAAGCAATTCTCACAAAAGTATGGTGCATCAACCATGTCTTATGGTTAAACATATTTATAAATAAAAAATAATAATTACAAAAAATAAAAAATAAAATAAAATAAAAAAGAGGAAGAAGAAGAAGAAAAGAAAAAGAGAGAGAGGGAATAATAAGAGTAATACCTGGCCACCAGATAAAAGCAACACACCCAATTTTCCCTCCGAGATGGCCTTCAAACCCATCTTCCACCATCGCTCTCTGTGTTCAAGTGATCGCTCCTCCACCGTCGACACGCTGCCCTCCGGCACTGGCTCTATAGCCGCTGCCGGTAGCCCTGAAATCTCAATTCAAATCGAGTAATCCACACATCAAAACCTACCAGAATTGGACTATAAGTATATATGGTCGCATGCATGTATATACATGAACATACAGTTACAGAGAGAGAGAGAGATTCTGACCTTGAGATCGAAGTGAACAGCGAATAATCCGATCGATCCTTGGAAGATCCAAACTCTGAAGAAAGCATCATAAATCACAACAAATTCATATTTTAAAGGCAGTGATATAAAAATTAATTTTCGCAGTATAGGACGCCGATTTGATCACAGATCAACCAAATTCACCAAAGACTCATCACCAACCCCCCGTTTGGTTGCAGATAAAATACAGACAACCAAACAAACAAAAACCGCAATTTCTGAGTCACTAAATTCCCATCGTTTGGCGCCAGAGAAAAGCAAAACCTCAATTCAGCCATTACGCTCAATCATTTGACGAGCCATTCATTTTCCAATCGCTTATCAGCTTTCTCGGGAACCAAACAGGAAGGAGCAGCAGAAGAGAAGCAGAAAGGAAAGGAAAACACAATTCTAATGCGAACAAACCAAGTCAACAGAAACACAAAGATAGTAAGAGATCCAGAGGAGAATGAAATGACCTCCATGTCCTTGACGAGAAGGTCGCGTTCCTCGGGGGAGAGCTCGTCCCAGAGGGCAAAAGCGTCCTCCTGGCCGTAGTCCTTGAGCCTCTCCAGCAGAGCCTGGGGCGGCATCGTTGCGTTGTTGGTCTCCACCCCCACCGCACCCTGTGGTTCCCTCATTCTCTTCCCCTTCCCAGATCTCTCTTTGCTTCTTTTTTCTTTTTCTTCTTCTTCTTCTTCTTCTTCTTCGGTTCGTATCGGTAAGATTTGGTGGTTGAGCTTATAGAGAGTGTGAGCCGTGAGGAGAGAGCAACAGTGTAACCGCCAACTATGTTCCAAATCACGCAAATGCCCTTCGCCTGAGTTTTAATTACTGGAGCATTCCACTTCCTATGGTGTGGTGTGATTAATTAAGACCAAAACCATCTAAATACATTTTACCAACAATTTAGGTGCTTAAATTGTTAGCAATAAACGGGTAATTATGGTGGGTCGTTATTGTTGTTAACAACTGTTTCATTAATTAATTTTTTCTTTATTGAAGATAAATATATGACTTAAATTTTCTTTCCCTTGAAATCTCAGTTTTATGATGCCCAAAATCGTTAGATGATTATTGTTAAAACAATGTTTAGATGATTATTGTTAGAACAATTTCCGACATGGTGTGAATTACACATTTAAGACCTTGAATAGGACTTTTTACCCAAATTCTCTCAATAGAACTCGAGCTAACACTTGAATTATATCTTCTACTATTTAATTATTAGCTTTGTAAGCCTGTCATTGCCTAGCTCAAAATCTGAAGGGGAAATTCGTTAATATTGTATTAATTATAAATACTCGAGTCTTATCTATTTATAAATATTTTATTATATTTATGAAGCAAGCCTCAATTTTGGTAGGCTTGAGCACAACTAAGAAAGAAGCATTTTTTTTCCGAGCCGACACAGAGCTATCTAGGAGAATAGCCTAATTTCCAGACTGCCCCTGGAAGACATATTTCCTTTGGTACCAAAGGATCCATTTGTTCTGGTCAATAGATCGATAGGCCCACATAGCCAAATCAGATCTAACCATGTGTAACTCTTATTTTACTATTATTATTATTATTACTTAAAGAATAAAATTAATTAATTGTTAGGTACTCTCTTAGTGTTTTCTCTGTGTCCTTCTCATCATATGTAGGAATTATTTTATAAAACTAAGCGAGAAAAATAATAATTTTCTTTTTTGTTTTTTTATAAAATAATTTTCACGTACAATCAAGAAGATGCAAAAACACATTAGAAGAACACCTATCATTCTCCAAAATTATCCACCAAATGAAAGCTCTTGTGGATAATGCCGTCTTCCTTATCTACCATCCAAACACCAAAATAATATATATTCTATTCAACACAAAGAATATAGTAACTCTTTCATATTACCATGATTTCCTCTATTATATATATATATATAGATTCCTCTATTATTTATTGGACAAAAATTTCCTCCAAACCAGTTTAAAGAAAATATCCTCCGACCTATTTAAAATAGTGATAAATGTCTATAAATATTTAAAAAGCACATTAAATTCTTAACATCATTAATAATCGTTTACTAACTTACACTAAATTTAATGTGTCTTTTAAATATTTATAAATACTTGTCACTATTTTAAATAGGTTGAAGGATCCATTTAAAAAAAAAAAAAGGTTGAAGGATATTTTTTTCATACTGGTTTGAAGAAAATTGATGTCAATTTTTTTAGGCCTTTCTCATCAAATGAGAACTTTTTTTCATCAACCAAAGAAGGTATTAATCATGAACTTGTATGCTTGGGTAATTAATCACAGTTATACTGTAAAACTTATGTTGAAATAAATCTGATATTACCGACAACTTTTACAAGGTTCCTCAGAAACCCAAAAAAGGAAAAAAAAAAAAAAAAAAAAAAAAAAAACGAAGAAAAGAAACGAAAAGAAAGTTATGATTTACAATTTTACATCTGGGTAAAGGTGAATTTTTCTTTTCTTTTTAATTTTTGGTTCCCCTTCCTGTGGCAAGAAATGTAGCAATTAATTATAAAATCATGTCCCTTTTTCCTTTCCTTTCAATGCATTAATTAAGGGGAAGTTTTGATCTTCATTTAATTATCATTTATCCCTAACTGACTTGATCTTTTTGGAAACTTCTGGACTTGTTTGTGAGAATATACAAATAAATAAAATTTAATGTAACTTGTATTTTAATAAATAAAAGGGTATTATTTGACATAGTAGGATACCAACAAAATAAAAGAATAATAACAATAACAATAATAATAAAAGGTTTTTAGTAGGATGAGGGTCCATAGTGCATGCCTCCCACCCGGCAGATGTGGATAGAGATATGAAACCAAACTAGCAAGAGGATCTTAAAGGGCCACTAGTGCAGCCAATTAATTGACAATCGTCTACTAATAATCAAGGTGATGGGTGATCGATTAGATTCATCAACTTGTCGCTTTACTTCGCTATTTTTTTTTCTCTATTTTTTTTTTCTAATTGAATAGGAGAAAAAGGCTACAGGAAGCTTTACTTTGCTATTATTATTGATTGGTTGGTTGCCTTCTTTTGACGCAATGAATACCTTTCATTGAGCTGTATTTAATGATAACAATTTGTGTTAGCGTGTCAACTTTAACTCGATTCATCAAATTAAATAGGTTAAACTTCTCAGCTTTAACTCATTAATTTGTGTCGAATTCAAACATTGTATAAAAAATTGTTGACTCTAATTGAATCATGTACGTATAAGGAAGTTAATGTTTGGTGTTTTAGCTTTTTTCTAGTTTGGTGAAATGGTGATAAGTCTAAACTTTTTGTTGAAGTAATCAAGCAATTGCATTAAAATTGTAACAACCACAGCTACTAAACCCATTATGATGAGCAACGACCTCTAGGGTCTCATGATTTCAAGAGCCAAAAACATTATTTGGAACTTTTTATATAATAGTGAACACAAATTATTTGGAGATATGATTGGATTCCCTTAATCTGCAAATTATTATTTTTGGATAAAGCGTGATAATATATAAAATATATCAACAATAGTAATACACAGCACTATAATTCTCTCTTTTGTTTTTTTTTAAAGAAAAAAAATTGTATTTTCTCTCCTTCCAAACAAGGATTGGAATGAAAGTACTTATGAAATTCAATATGTGTATGTGAGGCATGTTCACTTAAAAAAAAAACAATTGCATAAATTAAGCTGGATAATCCTATACCTAAACCCTATATAAAATATGGTTTTTTAAATGGATCTGTGAACATAAATTGTCCAAAATGGAGCCCCATAAACCATATCGATGCCATCTAGGTAGGGATTTACAACAATTATATTCCTAAATTGCTAATAATTTTAGTATGTAATGTGAGAGAATTCATATAAGACTAGGGGTGACAATTCATGTTTGCGTGGCTATGTCAAAGCAATATTATAAAACTATATAGGTCAACTTTAATCTAACCTATTTAATTAAACGGGTCAAACTCTTCAACTCTAACCTTCTAATTTTGTATTAGATCATGTCAGAAATTATTAGCCAATATGTCATGTGTCGGGTTTGAGTTGTGTTGAGCCATGGGTAAAAGACTATATAATTTAATTATAATCTGACCCATTTAATTAAACAGGTCAAAGTTCAACCTTAACCCTTTAAATGT
This sequence comes from Carpinus viminea, assembly GCA_013348765.1. NCBI lineage: Eukaryota > Viridiplantae > Streptophyta > Magnoliopsida > Fagales > Betulaceae > Carpinus > Carpinus viminea. The sequence goes on from CP054667.1 coordinate 60,293,500, forward strand.
TGAGTTCGTATCAGATTTGTGAATCATATCAAAAATTGTCAACCCTATATAAGACCCACGTGTTATAGATAATTTTGGGATATCGAGTCAATTACTCGATCCTACAATTGAATCCTATATATAGAGTCTCTCCCAATAATTTAGACAAATAATTACCATGAATCCTCAATTATCTCTTATCCATGATGATGATGATCGCATGTTAGGGGATATGCCACCCTTTTTGTGTTTGCTTAATGTTTACCTTTTGGTGATTTGTTTGTGTTTGAAGCAAAGACAAGGAATATGTTCATATGAGTCCACTATAACCCTGCGTGAGCATCTTCTTCCTGCGTGCTCCTAAAGCAGCGTACATGTGAAGACAATTTGATGATCAACCTAAAAGAGATCATTCAATTGCTTTACAAAGCCTTTATGTCATCATGTGGTATTTTGTCTTTATAAACCACGTGCAGCTCCACACTAGAGATGATAGCCATGACAGAAGAATGGATGCATTGGATTGAATCTGAAAATAAATAAATGGGGTTTTGATTATTATTCTATAAAATTTAATCTGAATCATGAAATGAATATTCCGTATTTCACTTGAAAATAGAATATTATCAAGCGAAAAATGATTCTTTTTTTTTAACTAAAAAGTTAGGAGAAAGCGATCAGAGTGGCTATTCTATTTGAGCATAATCATAGTATAATTTGTCCACCGGAAACCAATGATAGACTGGAGGGGTCTAGACAGTAGAAACCGTAAACGCTCCTTTAGGCTTGGTTGATTCAAAGTTTGATCTAACCCCATTAGGACATCAGTGAGACCCAAAATGATTTACACTATCGTCTATATTGACAATTCTTCTTTATGCTTGATTTGCTTTCAGAAAATAAACAATAAGAAAATAAAAGACCAACTAGAAATCAATTCCGTTATTCTTAAGGATCTGTGAAAGCAAAATCGAAGAAAACAAATAAAACTTCATCTCACAGATCTCTACTAAAAGCAAATCTAAAGAGAATACATTCTTTTTTAAAAAAAATAACAAAACCCAACACACACTCATGCATTCCACATACCACCACCCGATAGTCACGCACCGCTAAAAAGCATCCCGAAGATCATTGACATATACACCCTGGTTGATCTACGGAAGAGGCAAGAAAAAGGAAGGGCGAGTGGGAAGGAGAAAGGGGGCGGGGAGGAGAGACTCCCAACTCTCTCCCCCCCCACTTTTTTCCCTCTTATTTGTTTAGTTCTTTTAGGCCACTCAATTTTTAAAATAATTATAACAAGAAGGCATTTGGGTGATGGAAAGCCATTTCGTTGGATTAGGTTATGGGCTTCAACCTCATAGCTTTTGGGCCACTTGCTCTTGTTTAGGTCCAGATGACTCAATCTTTGTCTTCCACTTCCATTTTTGAAAAGTAAATAAAGAAATAAAGAAAACAGAGAAATTTTATTTTATCTTAAAAATTTTAAAAACCATGGAAACGCGAGGTATCGATCCTCGTTCCTTTCATCCAAGCGCTGATGAAGGCTCTACCAATTGAGCTACGTTCCCTTGTGCTACTATTTGATAATTAATATTTACTTGAACGCTATACAAAATAGGTCAAAGTTACTTTTCGATGGCAATTTAACAATTTATAGAACATAGTAAAGAATATAGTTGCCCTAGTTAACCTGTGAGAATTTTCAAAGACAGATACTTATGAAAATTATAATAAAGAGGAAAATATGCTTTAGTTTACTGTTGTGGAATTGGGGCATTACAATGGTGATACCACCCCCCCCAAAAATGAATAATAAATGTGTTCCTCAAAACTCTTTGTTTACAACACTTACAATCTAAAAATACGGAGAAAGAAAAATATCAAGGCGTGGGTTTGAATCTATGCAGTAAATAATCTCTACATATGCCTGATTAATATTAGTCATTAATGTCCTGGGTTAGGCTATGGTTTAGTCAAACTTGAAGAAGTGCTCAGTTCATCTTGTCTAAGCCTCTTATGTGTGGTTCCCAGTGGTAGGTGCTACTATATAGTCATGCCCATGTAAAATAGTCACAATTAGTCTCCCACTACCCTTTTGCTTAAAAAAAAAAAACCTTATAATCTAAGCAGTGATGAAGGGATAAATCTCAAATCTTATGTTGCAGCTTCCACCAATTAACAACTCTTCCTCCTTCTTTCCCATTACAATAGTGAGGAAGTTCACCAGTTATACCATCAAGACACTTGAAACAATCACTTCCAGAAAGGTCCCTAGTGCATTGGGCCAAGCCATAGAGCTTCCTCGATTTTCCAAGCTCTAGCTGTCCAACTGCATACAATTTCGGAGTCCCATAAGCCTTTTTTGTGAGTAGGCTAAACAATTCCTTTGTTCTTTGGTTAATGGTTGTGGGATCGCTAACATTTCGCAAGTTCCACATGTAGAACTTGTTTTTACTTTGGCCATGGAAATCTTTGTTGAGGGTCAGAAGACAATTATCGTACCATATAATTGCACCCTTGTTATGTGGGCAACGTTTGCCAATTTCATTGCTTGCCTCATTGAAGCAATTCCTGCAATCTGTGGCTTTAACGTCACCGTGGCAAAGAGCAAGTCCATATGTTTTGTACGGATCTTGACCCACTGAACCAAATAGGAGGTGTTTGGCTATAAAGACTACCCATGAGCTTTCTTAGGTTTGATCCGTAGGGGTCATTGGCGGTGAAGTTCTCAGAGCTTGAACAAAAATTGAAGAGAGGGCCAGCTCCAAAAGTGTTTTGGACAAGGAGAGAAAATGTTAGCAAGGAGATCGAAAAGGAAGACATTTTTTGGTCAAAAAATGAGGATGTTTTTTCCAATATAAGTTTTGTAGCATAGTAGTTATTTATAGTAATTCTCATCCTCAACCCATGCGGTAGCTAGTGTTGTTTGTGTGGAGAAGACCTTGTCAAAATCGAACCACCTTCTCAATTTGGAAAATTCCAACATTTATCCTGAAAAAAGAAACCGAGATAACGAAAGTTGCGCATTGTCTACCCTAGTATTCGCAAGTTTGGAAAATGTTCGATCATTTCCTAGTGTTCTATAGTGTACGGCCTCCAGAAAATTATTTCTCTCACTTTATATATGTGCAATTTTCTATCAATTATAACCTCCCTCATCTAATAAATGGACCAAATCGAAATGAAACGGGAGTTGATCTGAGGGCATGCACCAACAGACACAAAATAGTAATTTAAGGGCACTGATAAGTTTTATAAATGGTAGGTTGAGGATATTTTGTAAATGATAGTTTACAACAATCTGGATAATTTCAAGTCCAAAACACGCACATGGACTATTTTATGCCCACTTTAATGTTAACAACTAGTGGAGGAGCCATTTTGTAAAAAAAAAATGATAGTTTAACAAGGTAAAGTATGACAAACCATAATTTGATGGTAATTAGTGCTAATGAGGTGTCAATTCTTTGAAGTACTAAGTGTATTTTCCTCTGTTTTTTCTTTTCTTTTCTTGTGATTAGATTAAAGGCCAAAACGTATGAATGCATTAATCCCACAACAAATACTATCAAGAAACAACATATTTTTATTGAACAGCATATATATGTTGATGATCGAAACATGCAACATATAAAAAGGAGGTAATATTGCAACCCTCCAAAACGGAGAAACATAAATTAAGGTGTTCTTACAAAGACTTCATTTTTGTTTATAATGTATATATAGACGATACTAAACTCTAGAGTCTAGAAGTCTAGAAGTCTAGAACACTTATTCATCAAAATAAAACCCTATAGAACACTTATAATCTAAGCAGTGACGAAGGGGTAAATCTCATATCTAAAGTTGCAACTCCCACCAACAACTCTTCCTCCTTCTTTCCCATCACAGCAACGAGGAAGTTCACCAATTATTCCATCAAGACACTTGAAACAATCACTTTTATAAAGGTCCCTAGTGCATTGGACCAAGCCGTAGAGCTTCTTTGATTTTTCGAGCTCTAACTCTCCAGCTGCATACAGTTTTGGAGTCGCAGATGCATCTTTGGCCAGCAGGCTCAACAACTCCCTTGTTTTTTGGTTGAAGGTTGTAGGGTCGCTAACACTTCGCAAGTTCCACAAATAGAACTTGTTTTGATTGTCAATTTTGCGAAGAAAATCAGTGTTGATGTACTTCAAAAGACAATTATCGTACCAAACGATCGCACCTTTGTTATATGGGCAGCGTTTGCGAATTTCGCTGCTGGCGTCATTAACGCAAGTCCTGCAGTCTGTGGCTCCAACGTCACCACGACAAAGAGCAAGCCCATAAGTTTTGTACGGATCTTGACCCACTGAGCCAAAACCAAAACCCTGGGGAGGGGTTTGGCAGTAAAGATTGCCCAAGAGCTTTCTTAGGTTTGATTCATAAGGGTCATTGGCGGTGAAGTTCCCAGAGCTTGAACAGAAATGGAAGAGAGGGCTGGCTCCATAAATGGTTTGGAGAAGGAGAGCAAATGTTAGCTGATAGATAGAGAAGGAAGACATTTTGGGTAGTAGGATTGAAATGAGTATGTAGTTTTGGAAAGATCTGGAGAAGTACGTACGTAATAGTTATTTATAGTAAAAACCTAAGCAAAAGAGTTGATCAAAGGGTTGGCGGTTTCCTTTCTGAATCTTCAAGTTGACAAGAGATTGTCAAAAGTGAGATGTACGTGTTCTTTTGAAAAGTCAAAAATGGGTATGTTAAAATGCATTTAAATTATAAATAAATAAGTGCACATAGTCAACCTTTGTAATCCAAATATTATATAAAAAATGTTAGGTGCTTTTATAGTGTTCTCTCAACTGTGATGTAGGATTTAAAATTACCGCTGAATTTGAAATTATTATTAACTTTTTAATTTATTGGTGATTTTAAAAATCATATCACAGTTGAGAGACACCAAAAAAATACTAAAAAAATAACTAGCATTTTCCTTATTATATATATATTGAACATGCATGGAAGTGCCTACCCATCCCCATCCCCATCCCCATCCCCATCCCCATCCAAGAGGTTTATTAATGAAGTCGGAAATATATAAAAAGTAATGTTGATAAGTAAATAGATATAGCCAAAACTGATGCAGCGCAACTTAGTGGGCTGCAGCGAAGAATAACAAATATGCAGTGGATAGATAATTCTAGATCTTGAGACTATTAATGATCTAAAAACTCTTCTTGAAAATCTAGATACTCTCTAGCATTTTGAAGGAAAAAGAAGAATAAACTCAACTCTGAGTATTCTCATTAATCAATATCAATAAATAAACAACTATCCTATTCTTAGGGTTCTAAGTATTTATTTATACCCCTAAGACTCCTAGTCCTAAGATAACAATGAAATAAAGTCAATTTAAAAGTTTACGAAAAAAAACTAAACCAATTAAAAGACTAACAAAGAAACCTAATTTAAATAAAAGACTGAAAGATAAGATAAAATAAAATACTAACAAATAAACCTAATTTAAATAAAAGACTAATAGATAAAATAGGTCATTCTAATTTACATAAAAAACCCACTTGTGAATAATCATAAAGGAATAACTTCAATTCGGATGTGGCAAAAAAGTGGGTTTTTTTGCCCACCATTCACATGCTGCCACCTCACACAAAGAGAAAAAAATGCAAAAAAAAATTCTACTTCCTACCGCATGAGAACACGACGCACAGAAGAGAGAAAAGAGATGCAGCAAAGAAAGAAAAGAGAAAGAAGAGAAAGGAGGAGAAGGAAGAAGGAAGACCACGGTGCAGAGCGGCCGGCCACCGAGACCCTTCGTTGGGTCTCGTCTGCGAGACCCACGGTATGTTTTTTTTTTTTTTTTTTTTTTTCCTTTCGGTGATTTAGGGAAGGATCTCGCCGGAAGGATGAAACCCACGGCTGGGTCTTGCCGGAAGGATCTCGCCCACGACCAGACACCTAGTGGCCGACCCACCTCGCGGCCAACCCACCTCGCAGCCGACCCACCGACCACTAAGACCCACGGCTGGGTCTCGCCGGCCGTGGGTTTGGTTTTTTTTTTTTTTTTTCCTTCCGGTCTGATTTTTTTGTTTTTGTTTTTAGGATGATAAAATTTCAAATAGGATTAACCTTCCCCTCTAGGTTTTAGTTTTGAGGCATTAGAAATGAGTTTGTGGCATTAGAATCGATTTTTGAGGCATTAGAAACAATTTTTTAGGCTCGTAGGATTTTTTTTAGTTCGCCAAAGAGACAAAAATGGCCACTGGGGGTGGCCGGATCTCTCCCCCTGGCCGTTGGGGTGGATCGCGGCCACCCCTAGTGGCCGGATCTATCTTTTTTTTATTTTTTTTTTGTTCGCCGGAGGTGGGTGGCAAATGGCGGTGGGTGGCGGCGTCCGCGCCGGAGGTGGGCAGTGGGTTATTTATTTGGTGGCTTGATTTGTTGATTAGGTGTTTTGATTTTATTTTTAGTTTGTGCAATTCTCTTAAATGGGTGAGGTGTCAACTAATGAATGGTGGACAAAAAAATGGGATTTTTTACCATAACCGAACAGCAGCACCACCCTAACCATAATCATTAATCATTCAAACAATTGACTTTTTTGGTTACATGCATGTTCTAGATCAGAATGATATGGCTTTTTTTTTTTTTTTGACATGTCCACACAAGGGTGGGAGAGGGATTCGAACTAGAGACCTCCTCTTCATTAGGCGTAGTCCTATCCGATTGAACTACCTCTTGGGGACATGATATGGCTTCATTGAAACTCGTGCAGTTAAAGGAAAAATTAAATGCTTTAATTTGAAAATTAAAAAATTAAAAAATAAAATTCTTGGTATATTTTGGATTTCATGCCGCTCTTCTTAAGTCGCCGTTGTTGTTGTCCTTGGGCTTTTTTTGTTTTTTGTTTTAATTTTAATTTTTTTTATTGGCTTTATGACTCTATTTTTTTGGTTTCATAAGTTTAGTCTAGTTGTTTTTGTTAGAGTATAATATTTGAAAGGCCGGCAAAATAGATACTTGACACGAGCCGTTTACGACTTGCGGATATCCGTTACACGATTAGCTTATACACAAACACTACCTGTTTAGTAATTGGGTTTGACACGATTATAACTTGAAAATAATCGAGTAATCCGACACGACTCGTTTTACCCGTTTAAAATAATCGAGTCATATTGGATAAACATGACCCGACACAATTCATTAAAATAACCGTAAAGAGGTGTACAGACCTGAGCTTAGGGGGGACTAGCAAGAGTGAGGAACGAAATCCAGGAGAGGAGGCGCATCATCAGACACAACAACGAAGCAGTGATTCAAGAGCCTACAGTAGTCGGAGGGGTTGTCAGGCCTCACCAAGAAGGCAAGAACAACGTCACTTCGGCGGCGCCGGCATTGCAGAGGAGGCATCGCGAGCCCTTGCAGTGGGTGGAGGAGGAAGCAGCACCTCAATTGCACTCGCCAGCATGAGAGCTCAGTGCCGGAATAAGCGCCAGAGGACCTGAGGGACCCAAGTGGGTGTCAATTTATAGTGGGTCCGTTTGGGTCAATGGATGGGGGTAGGCACTAGGGTCTGGGGGTGCACTAGTCAGTTCAATCATCAGTGGACTCACGACTTATGATTTAGTTTTAGGTTTTAAGTATTTTCTCTTTAACCAAAAAAAAAAGGTATGGTGGGTCAACCCGTCAAAACCAAATACTGATCGGGTCTGGCGGGTCGACCCACCAAACACTCAAATTTTCGGGTCTTAAATGAGTAGACCCGATTAAGACCCGAACCCGATAAGCCCAAACCCATTACTTATTTTTACGTGTCGTGTTCGTGTCGTTTTCATGGGTAATGTAAAAATTGCCGGCCTTAATTTGAATGGCACTAAAATTAGGAATTTAATGAAGATTAGATTGGTTTAATTTTAAAGATTTGATTATAATTTGATTCTTTAAATTAGGGGATTTGATGAAGATTAGGTTGATTTAATTTAATTTAAAGATTTGATTATGATTTGATTCCTTAAATTCGGAGACTTGATTAAGATTATATTTATGAGTAAGCTAAATAGAACATTTTGTATTGTAAAAAAATAATTGAATAATAGTATAACTTAGCCCTTTGGGCTTTATCATGTGAATGTAAGTCATAGTATAACTTAGATTGGTTTAATATAGGCTCCTGATCAGATTTTGACGGTGCCTTTCCCGTTCTAACTTTCTTTCGGCTGTTATTATTGTCTGCAAGCAGGAGTTCAAGTAAGGACGGTTAAGGGACCTCTCGAATTTTGCATCCCTTTTTGTATCTCTTTTGCTTCATATGTCGTCATGCTGTTCTATGCGACCCTTACAGAGAGGATAATGCCATTTTTTTTTACCAATTTCTTATTATTTAATTGATTACATTTTTTGGGTCGTAATGTTTGTTTTGTATTTATTGTTGGATTTTTTTTTTTGGTTCTTTGATTCCATGAAAAAAAAAAAAAAAAACAAAACAAAAATGCACAGTACTATATATATATATGATGCATGTCAGCATCAAATTACCTCAGGCTGGCATGGGGTTTTGTTTATAGGATTCCCGGTGTAATTTTTTGACCAAGAACTCCTGTTTATAGATGTAGAAAGTGGAGCACTGTTCACCACCAATTATAGAGCACTTCAACGCGCGTGCTTCTAGATTTAAAATTACTTTCTCTATTTTACCTGTAAATTTTTTTAAATCATTCCTAGCCATCTTATTATTTTAAGGGTTAAATACTTAATTAGTCCCTAGGGTTTGGAAACTTTATTTTTTCCTCCCTAGGGTTTGGAAAGTGACCAAATTGGTCCTTGTGGTTTTGAAAAGTGAGTTAAATTATCCGTCATGACCATTAATGACTTAACTTGACGACATATTGACTAATTAGAAGTTGACATGTGGCCAATTAATTAATTTTTTGAAAAAATTAAAATATATATATTTTTCAAAAAAAAACAAGGGTGGCCTGCCACCCCAAATTTTCTTTTTTTTTTTTTGAAAAGATATTTTTAAAAAATAAAAATAATAATTAATTGGCCACGTGTCAACTTCTAATTAAGTCAACTAAGGATGGACTAACTTGGTCACTTTTTAAAACCATAAGGACCAATTTAGTCACTTTCCAAACCCTAGGGAGGAAAAAATAAAATTTCCAAACCCTAAGGACTAATTAAGTATTTAACCCTTATTTTAATTATTTACTTTTATTATTTTATTTAAATATTATACTTCAGAGATTTTTTTATTGATTTTCTAACTTTTATATCTTTGAATATTTGTATTATCTAAACAATCATATTTTTAAATATTTGTCTTTTTCTAACGTTGGTTTTCATCGACGGCTTGGCTTGGCTTGGCTTGGCTTTGTGTTCCTCCAAGTTCTCTTCCAACGTGAGCGTTTAGGCGGGTTGAGAATGTGAGAAAAAGAAATAAAAGGTAGGGAAAGAGGTTTTAATAAATTTTTATTTTGTTGGTGAATAAACAGTAAATTTTCACCTATTAAACAAAACCCACTAATTTACGAAGTTTATTAGAGAGCATATTTCTTTGACCTTAATTTAATCATTTGGCTTGTTCTAAGGCTGTTTCGATGAGTATATTGGGGATGCTTTGTATTTCAAATTCAATATGCTTCTAGAGGAAATCAGCCAGTGCCTTCGAAGGGCACTTCAAAGTGCACAAATAAAAAAACAAAAAACAAAGGCAAATGATTTGTTAAATGTCATTTCTAAAAGAAAGATCGATCTGAGTGTTTGGAAACATTCAAGTCAAACATTCATGAGTAGGCATAATCAAAGCGTTTAATTTACATATACCAATGATTACTGGGCCACTCATGAATATAATACATCCAACACATAATTCAAAGTCAGAGCAATATATATTTTATTTCTCTTTATATAATTGTAATTAGCATGCGATACCACTTAGTTTGATCATTACAAGTGGCCAGTTAATTAGGCATTTGCAACTAAGAGAAAATTAATTATTTTACCTAAAATTAAACAATCAATCAATAAAAATCGATCGTATGAATTACCCCATGGTAGTGATCTTCATTGTGATGTCAAGCAAGTCCTTCTAGCTATGATTAAATAATCTAAAAATTATTAACCTTCTAATCTTCTTCTTTTTTTTTTCTTTTTTTTTTTTCAAATCTTCTTTGTTAATATAGTAAAGTGAAGAAAAGCTTATTTTTTGTATTTCATTATTACATTTTTTTTCTAGAAAAAAAAAAAAAAAAAGAGTTGTTAAGAAAGAAAGAATAGTCAAAAGTTATGCTCATTGGTGCATATAAGTCCGAAGGAAACCAATTAGAGCACTAGTTGCTTAATTTGGCCCTCATATTAGTCGAATTACAGTAAGAGGGCCATCTCCATATAATGTTTCTAAAGTTGTTTCGCTAAGGATGCTCATTATAATTAGCGACACAAAAACAATCATTGATTATAACTATTATTAGCGGCAATAATAGTTGTCGCTAAAGGTGCATGTTTTCAGCAACTGTTGTTGCTAAAAACTAAATTTCTTCTCTAATTCTCCATCATAGTCTTTCTATTAATTATTTGTATAACGATTCTCAAACCAACAATAACTAATCAGATTTCAGTGAAATACAAAAAATCAAGCTTCAAATGATCATCGAGTGCCCTTCTCAAAATATGAATTAAAATAAATAAATAAATAAAAAAGGCCACCTTTTAGATTCTTTTTTCTCCTTCCTTTCTTTCTCACCCTTTCTCTCTACTCTTCCCTTTCTTCTCTGCAACCAGACCTCTCTCAAGCCGATCGACGCACGTCCTCTCTGCGCGCGTCTGTCTCTCTGTCTCTCTCTACAGGCTGAACACCCCCGGCCCCTAGTTCTCTTCTTCTTTCTTTATGGTTTGGCGGCTGATGCAGTGATAAAATAAAGAGTTAAATGCATTTTTGGTACTTGGGTTTTAACGCCTTTATTTTTTTTTTACCTAGGTTTCATTTTGTATCAAATATGGTACCTTTGTTATCGATAAATACAGAGTTAGTATCTCCATCTGCATTCCGTAAAAAAAACTAATAGATTTAATTTCAAGTCAAACCAATCACAATATGCCATGTGTCACATGACCCAATATATATATATATTTTTTAAAAAAAAAGAATTAAAAATATATATATAACTTGAAAAAATAAAAAATAAAATATTTGAGGGGTGGCTCGAGCCACCCTTGCTTGGTTTTGGGTGGTTTCGCTACTCAAAGGGTAACCCTCAAAATTTGTTTCTAGGGTTTAGGCATTTTACTGGTGGGGGAAAGGCCTAAACCCTAAAAGCCATTTTTTGAGGGTTACCCTTGGGGTAGCCAAAAGCACCCCTAAGCCAAACAACGGTGGCTTGACCACCCACAATGTTGTAGCCTAGTGTGGGTGGTTTCAACTACTTCAATTTTACAAGTTGGGGGTGGTTTGGCCACCCCAAACTAGCAAGGGATGGCTAGAGCCACCCATTTTTTTCATTTTTTTTGTAAAATTATTTCTATTTTTTTTTTTTTTAAGTTTTAATTTTTTTATTGGGGCATATGACACGTGGCACATTGTGATTGATTTTAGGTGGAAATTTGGTAGTTTTATTCACAAAAGATGGATGGAGGTACTAGCTTTGCATGTACCAATAACGAAAGGTCACATCTATTCTATAAAATGAAACCTAGGTGAGAAAAAAATAAAAGAGTTAAAACTCAGGTACCAAAAAGACATTTAACCTTAAAATAAATTAAGTTGTAGTTTTAGATCTAGGGTTGTCTATTGGAAATAATTTTGGATGATACACAAATTTTCATTGATAACAATCAAATAAATAAAATACAAGAGATAAAAAGTAGAATATAGAAAGATCTCACAATACTATAGAATTACGCAAGAGTCACTTAAAGGTTAATTTGTGCCTCCCAAGTGTATAACTCAGTGCGATTGGATCCCACACAACCTCTCAAGATTAGACTATAGCGTCTACCTTTGTTAAGGACGTACTTCCAATAACGAAAAGTAATAGAACAACTCTTTTTCCTCAAAGTAGATAAAATACAATACCAAAAATAGTTGATAGTGAGGCAATAACAAATGAAAAATAAACAAACGGTACAAAACAGAATGTGATAAAATATCAAAGCCTTTTAAACAAAAGAAGTGATCACACTCTAATGCTCCTTTTTGGTGACATATATATATAGAAAACGTGCGGGCCGGTGATTCTCCAAAATGTCATAAATAACAAAATAATGACCAAAAAACTGAAAACCGTAAAACACTTATTAATGAGCAAGAGAAGAGATTTTCGGCAGCCACAACCCACAAGTAGTCCCCGCGGCTGCCAAATATTTGACGTGGCTTTATATATATATAAAATAAATTATAAACTTACTAAACTATAACGATCAAAACTGAAAGATTTGTTATCAAAAAGCTATAAATATATGTTAATGACCAAGGCATAAACGGTAAAGAAAATCAATGAGTTTAACCACTCATGGTCAAAAAACGTAATGGAAAACTAAGGGTCCGCTTTGGGAGTGCTGCTTTTAAAAAAATAATCTGCTTTTAAATCAAATCAATTTTGAGTGTTTGGGATTGCATTTTGAAAACCAAATTTTAAAATCGTAAAAATCAGCATTTCAATAAGGATTAAAGTGATGCTTATTTGAAAAAGTACAATTAAACCATAATCACGATTTCATTTTAAATGTAATATTTACCTATTGGTCCGAAAAATCTAGTTATATGCTAATTTTATCCAAACAAAAAAAACTTTTACACTGCTTTACCAAACGCATGCGATTTTAAAAAGTGGCGATTTCAAAACACAATTTTTAAAACTAATTTTTAAAATCGCACTTATTAAAATCGCACTCCCAAACGGACCCTAAATGGTCTTTAATGACCAAACGGTCACAATAGTAATTTCTAAGAAACCACTAGTTGGATATTAATCAAAGAATAAAAGGACTTAAGAGGAAATAAAAGAAAACAATTGTTTGTAGCACGTATATTACAACAGTGTCTTTGGAGCTAAAATGAAGAAACAACAAAAGGTCAAGATTTGGATCAATCAAACTCAATTTGAATTGATCAAACCAAATTTGGATGAACTGAACTCAAATTGGATCAATCAAATTTATGAGACACAAAATGGTTCGCCTGCAAAGGTGTTCAGACAAGGAAAAGTCCATCTAATAAGATCGCACATTTGGATCAATAAAAAATAATAGGTTAAACGAATGAATGCAATCCCACAACAAATCCTATCAAGAAACAACAGAAATTTTTATTCCACAACAATTGTTGATGATCGAAACATGCAACATATAAAAAGGAAGTAATATTGCAACCCTCCAAAACAGAGAATCATAAAAGTGTTCTTACAAATCAAGACTTTAGTTTTGTTTATAACGTATATATAGACGATGCTAAACTCTAGAACACTTATTCATTAAAAATAAAATAAAAAAACCTCTAGAACACTTATAATCTAAGCACCGACAAAAGAGAAAATCTCATATCTTATGTTGCAACTCCCAGTAACAACTCTCCCTCCTTCTTTCCCATCACAGCAACTAGGAAGTTCACCAATTATACCATCGAGACACTTGGAACAGTCACTTGCAGAAATGTCCCTAGTGCATTGGGCCAACCCATAGACCTTCTTTGATTTTTCGAGCTCTAACTCTCCAGCTGCATACAGTTTTGGAGTCGCAGATGCATCTTTAGCCAGTAGGCTCAACAACTCCCTTGTTTTTTGGTTGAAGATTGTGGGCTCGCTAACATTTCGCACGCTCCACGTATAGAACTTGTTTTGATTATCAATTTTGCCAAGGAAATCAGTGTTGTTGTACTTGAAAAGACAATGATCTTACCATATAATCGCACCTTTGTTTTGTGGGCATTGTATGAGACTTCGACGGTGGCCTCATTGATGCAAGTCCTGCAGTCTGCGGCTTCGAGATCCCCACGGCAAAGAGCAAGGCCATAAGTTTTGTACGGATCTTGACCCACTGAGCCAAAATCAAAACCCTCGGGAGGAATGAAATGACCTCCATGTCCTTGACGAGAAGGTGGCGTTCCTCGGGAGAGAGCTCGTCCCAGAGGGCAAAAGCGTCCTCCTGGCCGTAGTCCTTGAGCCTCTCCAGCAGAGCCTGGGGCGGCATCGTAGCGTTGTTGGTCTCCACCCCCACCGCACCCTGTGGTTCCCTCATTCTCTTCCCCTTCCCAGATCTCTCTTTGCTTCTTCTTTTTTCTTCTTCTTCTTCTTCTTCTTCGGTTCGTATCGGTAAGATTTGGTGGTTGAACTTATATAGAGTGTGTGAGGAGAGAGCAACAGTGTAACCGCCAACTATGTTCTAAATCACGCTAATGCCCTTCGCCTGAGTTTTAATTACTGGAGCATTCCACTTCCTAGCGTGTGGTGTGATTAATTAAGACCAAAACCATCTAAATACATTTTACCAACATTTAGGTGCTTACATTGTTAGCAATAAACGGGTAATTATGGTGGGTCGTTATTCTTGTTAACAACTGTTTAATTAATTAATTTTTTCTTTATTGAAGATAAATATATGACTTAAATTTTCTTTCCCTTGAAATCTCAGCTTTATGATGCCCAAAATCGTTAGATGATTATTGTTAAAACAATTTTTAGATGATTATTGTTAGAACAATTTTCGACACGGTGTGAATTGCGCATTTTTGAGACTTTTTAAATCTACAATATATCTTTGATCATATTTTCTAGTATGATAATCAGAGAGTTGGAGAGTGTCATTTATACCTAGTGTAGGGGTCAATTTATAGGCTAAAGAGTTAAGGTATGCTTGAATTATATCTTTTTATTTGAATTGATTTGAGAATCCCAAAAACTAGAATTGGACATATGCTATTACTCTAATTAAGACCTTGAATATGATTTTTTTACCCAAATTCTCTATAGAACTTGAGTAAACACTTGAATTATATCTCATGCTATTTAATTATTAGCTCTGTAAGCCTGTCATTGCCCGGCTCAAAACCTGAAGGGGAAATTCGTTAATATTGTATTAATTATAAATACTCGAGTCTTATATATTTATAAATATTTTATTATATTTATGAAGCAAGCCTCAATTTTGGAGGGCTTGATCGAGCGCAACTAAGAAAGAAGCATTTTTTTTCCGAGCCGACACAGAGCTATCTAGGAGAATAGCCTAATTTCCATACTGCCCCTGGAAGACATATTTCCTTTGGTACCAAAGGATCTATTTGTTCTGGTCAATAGATCGATAGGCCCACATAGCCAAATCAGATCTAACCATGTGTAACTCTTATTTTACTATTATTATTATTATTATTTAAAGAATAAAATTAATTAAATGTTAGGTGTTCTCTTAGTGTTTTCTATGTGTCCTTTTCATCATATTTAGGAATTATTTTATAAAACTAAGCGAGAGAAATAAGAATATATATATATATATTTTTTTATAAAATAATTTTCACGTACAATCAAGAAGATACAAAAAAAAAAAAAAACCTAAAAGAACACTTATCATTCTCCAAAATTATTGACCAAATGAAAGCTGTTGTGGATAATGCCGTCTTCCTCATCTACCGTCCCAACACCAAAATAATATATATTCTATTCAACACAAAGAATATAGTAACTCTTTCACATTACCATGATTTCCTCTGTTGATGCACAGTTTCCGACTGGTGACGTGGCACGCTAATTTGACTTCTGGATTGATTGCTTCGTGTATGAATGCTGCACAAAAAAAAAAAACAATAGGGTCGAAGAGAGACCGGGGGTGAGCCGGCGGGGTCACTCCGATGCCTAAGTCAGTGAAATGTTGTAAAGAAAATGGGAAACAACCAAAGCTTGAAGTGTGCTTGAGTTGCCTTACCTTTGCATTTGATGGAGACTTGTATTATATAGGCATGAAGTGACAGTCACCTAGTCAATGACTGGCTCTTCCCTGATTTGCTGCGAGGCAGTTTGTTATCAGGAAATCTATGCAGTTACTCGTTCCTTGATATTGGGAGATCAAGATAGGATTTAGCAGTTGTCATTTGAATTTTGAATTGAGGTTGATAGACTACCAGATCCCGGGTTTCCAGGTGGTGCTCGACGTGGAGTCCTTGAATTCGAGAGCCTAGGACCTTTAGGTCTCGGAGGCCTCGAATTCAAGTAATCGGTATTCAGGGAAGATTTCGAATATGGGGCCTCGAATTCGAGAGCCTAGGACCCTTGGGTCTCGTAGGCTTCGAATTCGAGCCCTATGTCTTCAGAGAAGGTCTCGGACGTGGGGGCCTCGAATTCGAGAACCTGGGACCTTTACGTCTCGGAGGTCTCGAATTCGAGTCCTTAGTCCTCAGTCTCGAAGATGCTGGGCCAGAAGCGGTCGTGGGCTCCAAACCGGGTCAGTGCCAGTTGGGCTTTTAGGAGGTTGATCCATGATCCAACATCCTCTATTATTATTCTTTTATATATATATATATATAGATTCCTCTATTATTTATTGGACAAAAATTTTCTCTGAACCAGTTTAAAAAAAATATCCTCCAACTCATTTAAAATAGTGATAAATGTCTATAAACATTTAAAAAGTATATTAAATTCTTAACATCATTAATAACCATTTACTAACTTATACTAAATTTAATGTGTCTTTTAAATATTTATAAATACTTGTCACTATTTTAAATAGGTTGAAGGATATTTTCTTCACATTGGTTTGCAAAAAATTTATGTCATTTTTTTTAGGCCTTTCTCATCAAATGAGAACTTTTTTTCATCAACTAAAGAAGGTATTAATCATGAACTTGTATGCTTGGGTAATTAATCACAGTTATACTGTAAAACTTATGTTGAAATAAATCTGGTATTACCGACAACTTTTACAAGGTAGGACAGAAACCAAAAAAAGAAAAAAAGAAAAAAGAAAAAGAAAAAGAAAAAGAAAAGAAAAGAAAGTTATGATTTACAATTTTACATCTGGGTAAAGGTGAATTTTTCTTTTCTTTTTAATTTTTGGTTCCCCTTCCTGTGGCAAGAAATGTAGCAATTAAATATAAAATCATGTCCCTTTTTCCTTTCCTTTCAATGCATTAATTAAAGGGAAGTTTTGATCTTCATTTAATTATCATTTATCCCTAACTGACTTGATCTTTTTGGAAACTTCTGGACTTGTTTGTGAGAATATACAAATAAATAAAATTTAATGTAACTTGTATTTTAATAAATAAAAGGGTATTATTTGACATAGTAGGATACCAACAAAATAAAAGAATAATAACAATAATAATAATAATAAAAGATTTTTAGTAGGATGAGAGTCCATAGTGCCTGCCTCCCACCCGGCAGATGTGAAACCAAACTAGCAAGAGGATCTTAAAGGGCCACTAGTGCAGCCAATTAACGGACAATCGTCTACTAATAATCAAGGTGATGGGTGATCGATTAGATTCATCAACTGTCGCTTTACTTCGCTATTTTTTTTTCTATTTTTTTTCTAATTGAATAGGAGAAAAGGCTGCTTTATATTATTATTGATTCTAATTGAATAGGGGAAAAAGGCTACAGGGAGCTTTACTTCGCTATTATTACTATTATCATTGGTTGGTTGGTTGCCTTCTTTTGACGCAACGAATACCTTTCATTGAGCTGTATTTAATGATAATAATTTGTGTTAGCGTGTCAACTTTAACTTATTAATTTGTGTTGAATTCAAGAATCGTATAAAAAAATTGTCGACTCTAATTGAATCATGTACGTACAAGGAAGTTAATGTTTGGTGTTTTAGCTTGTTTCTAGTTTGGTGAAATGGTGATAAGTCTAAACTTTTTGTTGAAGTAATCAAGCAATTGCATTAAAATTGTAACAACCACAGCTACTAAATCCATTATGATGAGCAACGACCTCTAAGGTCTCATGATTTCAAGAGCCAATAACATTATTTGGAACTTTTTATATAATAGTGAACACAAATTATTTGGAGATATGATTGGATTCCCTTAATCTGCAAATTGTTATTTTTGGATAAAGCGTGATAATATATAAAATATATCAACAATAGTAATACACAGCACTATAATTCTCTCTCTCTTGTTTTTTTTTTAAAGAAAAAAATTGTATTTTCTCTCCTTCCAAACAAGGAGTGGAATGAAAGTACTTATGATATTCAATATGTGTATGTGAGGCATGTTCACTAAAAAAGAAAAATTGCATAAATTAATCTGGATAATCCTATACCTAAACCTTATATAAAATATGGTTTTAAATGGATCTGTGAACATAAATTGTCCAAAATGGAGCCCCATAAACCATATCAATACCATCCGGGTAGGGATTTACAACAATTATATTCCTAAATTGCTAATAATTTTGGTATGTAATGTGAGAGAATTCATATAAGACTAGGGGTGACAATTCATGTTCGCGTGGCTATGTCAAAGCAATATTATAAAACTATATACGTCAACCTTAATCTAACATATTTAATTAAACGGGTCAAACTCTTCAACCCTAACCTTCTAATTTTGTATTAGATCATGTCAAAAATTATTAGCCAATATGTCATGTGTCGGGTTGGAGTCGTGTCGAGCCATGGGTAAAAGACTATATAATTAAATTATAATCCGACCCATTTAATTAAACAAGTCAAAGTCTTCAACCTTAACCCTTTAAATCTTGAGCTCGTATCAGGTTTGTGAATCGTATCAAAAATTGTCAACCCTATATAAGACCCACGTGTTATAGATAATTTTTGGCTATCGAGTCAGTCAGTTACTCGATCCTACAATTGAATCCTATATAGAGTCTCTCCCAATAATTTAGACAAATAATTACCGTGAATCCATGATGATGATGATTGCATGTTAGGGGATATGCCACCTTTTTTGTGTTTGCTTAATGTTTACCTTTTGGTGATTTGTTTGTGTTTGAAGCAAAGACAAGGAATATGTTCATATGAGTCCACTATAACCCTGCGTTAGCATCTTCTTCCTGCGTGCTCCTAAAGCAGCGTACATGCGAAGACAATTTGATGATCAACCTAAAAGAGATCATTCAATTGCTTTACAAAGCCTTTATGTCATCATGTGGTATTTTGTCTTTATAAACCACGTGCAGCTCCACACTAGAGATGATCATAGCCATGACAGAAGAATGGATGCATTGGATTGACTCTGAAAATAAATAAATGGGGTTTTGATTTTTATTTTGTAAAATTTAATTTGAATCATGAAATGAATCTTTTGTATTTCACTTGAAAATACATTATTATCAAGCAAAAATGATTTTTTTTTTTTTTTCTAATTAAAAAGGTAGGAAAGAGTGATCAGAGTGGCTATTCTTTTTGAGCATGCTCATAGTATAACTTATCAACTACAAACCAATGATAGACTGGAGGGGTCTAAACAGTAAAAACCGCAAACGCTCTCTTAGGCCTCATTGATTCAAAGTCTAATCTAACCCTATCAGGACATCAGTGAGACTCAAAATAATTTATATTATAGTGACCATTCTTCTTTATGCTTGATAACTCATCTGTCATCGGTTTATGGTTTGCTTTCAAAAAATAAACCATAAGAAAACAAAAACCCAACTGGAAATCAATTTCATTATTCGTTAGGATCCGTGAAAACAAAACCCAAAAAAAGAATAAAACTTCATCCCATAGATCTCTATTAAAAGCAAATCTAGAGAGAATGCATTTTTATTTAAAAAATAATAATAAAACCCAACACACACTCACACATTCCACGCACTACCACCCGCTAGCTACACACCGCTAATAAACACCCCAAGATCATTGACATACACATCCTGGTTGATCTACGATGGAGACAAGAAAAAGGAAGGGCGAGGGGGAAGGAGAAAGGGGGCGGGGAGGAGGGATTCCTAAGGACCTAACTCTCTCCCACCACTCTTTTCCCCCTTATTTGTTTAGTTATATTAGGCCATTCAATTTTTAAAATAATTATAACAAGAAGGCATTTGGGTGATGGAAAGCCATTTCGTTGGATTAGGTTATGGGCTTAAACCTCATAGCTTTTGGGCCACTTGCTCTTGTTTAGGTCCAAATGACTCAATTTTTGTCTTCCACTTCCATTTTTGAAAAGTAAATAAAGAAATAAAGAAAACAGAGAAAATTTATTTTATCTTAAAAATTTTAAAAACCTTGGAAACGCGAGGTATCGATCCTCGTTCCTTTCCTCCATGCGCTGATGAAGGCTCTACCAATTGAGCTACGTTCCCTTTGTGCAAAGATCAGATAATTAATATTTACTTGAAGGCTATACACAAAATAGGCAAGACTCACTTTTATATGGTTATTTAACAATTTATAGAACATAGTAAAGAATATAGTTGCCCTAGTTAACGTGAGAGAATTTTCAAAGACAGATACTTATGAAAGTTATAATAAAGTGGAAAATATGCTTTAGTATACTGTTGTGAAATTGGGGCATTACAATGGTGATACTGCCCCCCCTCAAAAATTGAATAATAAATGTGTTCCTCAAAACTCTTTGTTTACGACACCTATAATCTAAAAATACAGAGAGAAAAAAATAATAGGGTGTGGGTTTGAATCTTCGCAGTAAATAATCTCTACATATGCTTGATTAATATTAGTCATTAATGTCCTGGGTTAGGCTATGGTTTAGTCAAACTTGAAGAAGTGCCTGCGGTTCATACTGTCTAAGCCTCTTATGTGTGGTTCCCAGTGAGTAGGTGCTACTATATAGTCATGCCCATGTAAAATAGTCACAATTAGTCTCCCAGCCTACCCTTTTTGCTTAAAAAAAAAAAAAATCCTTATAATCTAAGCAGTGATGAAGGGATAAATCTCAAATCTTATGTTGCAACTCCCACCAACAACTCTTCCTCCTTCTTTCCCATTACAACAGTGAGGAAGCTCACCAGTTATACCATCAAGACACTTGAAACAATCACTTCCAGAAAGGTCCCTAGTGCATTGGGCCAAGCCATAGAGCTTCCTCGATTTTCCAAGCTCTAGCTGTCCAACTGCATACAATTTCGGAGTCCCAGAAGCCTTTTTTGTGAGTAGGCTAAACAATTGCTTTGTTCTTTGGTTAATGGTTGTGGGATCGCTAACATTTCGCAAGTTCCACATGTAGAACTTGTTTTTACTATCAATTTGGCCATGGAAATCTTTGTTGAGGTACTTCAGAAGACAATTATCGTACCATATAATTGCACCCTTGTTATGTGGGCAACGTTTGCCAATTTCATTGCTTGCCTCATTGAAGCAATTCCTGCAGTCTGTGGCTTTAACGTCACCGCGGCAAAGAGCAAGCCCATATGTTTTGCACGGATCTTGACCCACTGAACCAAGACCAAAACCCATAGGAGGTGTTTGGCTATAAAGACTACCCATGAGCTTTCTTAGGTTTGATCCGTAGGGGTCATTGGCGGTGAAGTTCTCAGAGCTTGAACAAAAATGGAAGAGA
Source organism: Carpinus viminea (assembly GCA_013348765.1). Lineage (NCBI taxonomy): Eukaryota > Viridiplantae > Streptophyta > Magnoliopsida > Fagales > Betulaceae > Carpinus > Carpinus viminea. The sequence continues at coordinate 60,314,951 of CP054667.1, forward strand.
GGGCCAGCCCCAAAAGTGTTTTGGACAAGGAGAGAAAATGTTAGCAAGGAGATCGAGAAGGAAGACATTTTTTGGTCAAAAAATGAGGATGTTTTTTCCAATAGTGTAACATAGCAGTTAATTATAGTAATTCTCATCCTCAACCCATGCGGTAGCTAGTGTTGTTTGTGTGGAGAAGAACTTGTCAAAATCGAACTACCTTCTCAATTTGGAAAATTCAAACATTTATCCAAAAAAAAAGAAACCGAGATAACGAAAGTTGCGCATTGTCTACCCTAATATTTGCAAGTTTGGAAAATGTTCGATCATTTCCTAGTGTTCTATAGTGTACGGCCTCCAGAAAATTATTTCTCTCACTTTATATATGTGCAATTTTCTATCCATTATAACCTCCCTCATCTAATAAATGGACCAAATGAAATGAAACGGGAGTTGATCTGAGGCATGCACTGACACAAAATGGTAATTTAAGAGCATTGATAAGTTTCATAAATGGTAGGTTGAGGATATTTTTGTAAATGATAGTTTACGACAATTTGGATAACTTCAAGTCCAAAATACGCACATGGACTATTTTTTATACCCATTTTAATGTTAACAACTAGTGGAGGAGCCATTTTGTAAAAAAATGATAGTTTAACAAGGTAAAGTATGACAAACCATAATTTGATGGTAATTAGTGCTAATGAGGTGTCAATTCTTTGAAGTACTAAGTGTATTTTCCTCTTTTTATTTTATTTTATTTTCTTATCTTGTGATTAGATTAAAGGCCAAAACGTACATAGTCACTCAATAATAGTGGGTTAAACGTATGAATGCATAATCCCACAACAAATCCTATCAAGAAACAACATATTTTTATTGAACATTATATATATGTTGATGATCGAAACATGCAACATATAAAAAGGAGGTAATATTGCAACCCTGGCCTCCAAAACGGAGAAACATAAATTGAGGTGTTCTTACAAAGACTTCATTTTTGTTTATAATGTATATATAGACGATACTAAACTCTAGAGTCTAGAAGTCTAGAAGTCTAGAACACTTATTCATCAAAATAAAACCCTATAGAACACTTATAATCTAAGCAGTGACGAAGGGTAAATCTCATATCTCATAATTTGATGGTAATTAGTGCTAATGAGGTGTCAATTTTTGAAGTACTAAGTGTATTTTCCTCTGATGCATTAATCCACAACAAATACTATCAAGAAACAACATATTTTTATTGAACAGCATATATATGTTGATGATCAAACATGCAACATATAAAAGGAGGTAATATTGCAAAAACATAAATTAAGGTGTTCTTACAAAGACTTGTTTTGTTTATAATGTATACATAGACGATACTAAACTCTAGAGTCTTCTGGAAGTCTAGAACACTTATTCATCAAATAAACCCTATAGAACACTTATAATCTAAGCAGTGACGAATTTCGTTGCAACTCATACCAACAACTCTTCCTCCTTCGTCCCATCCAATTATTCCATCAAGACACTTGAAACAATCACTTGTAGAAAGGTCCCTAGTGCATTGGACCAAGCCGTAGAGCTTCTTTGATTTTTTCGAGCTCTAACTCTCCAGCTGCATACAGTTTTGGAGTCGCAGATGCATCTTTGGCCAGTAGCTCAACAACTCCTTGTTTTTAAGGTTGTAGGGTCGCTAACATTTCGCAAGTTCCATATAGAACTTGTTTTGATTGTCAATTTTGCCAAGAAAATCAGTGTTGATGTACTTCAAAGACAATTATCGTACCAAACGATCGCACCTTTGTTATATGGGCAGCTGGCGTCATTAACGCAAGTCCTGCAGTCTGCGGCTTCAACGTCACCACGACAAAAGCAAGCCCATAAGTTTTGTAGGATCTTGACCCACTGAGCCAAAACCAAAACCCTGGGAGGGTTTGGTAGTAAAGATTGCCCAAGAGCTTTCTTAGGTTTGATTCATAATAAATGGTTTGGAGAAGGAGAGCAAATGTTAGATAGATAGAAGAAGAGATTTTGGGTGGTAGGATTGAAATGAGGATGTAGTTTGGATGAAGATATGGAGAAGTACGTACGTAGTAGTTATTTATAGTAAAAACCTAAGCGAAAGAGTTGATCAAAGGTTTGGCGGTTTCCTTTCTGAATGTTCAAGTTGACAAGAGATTGTCAAAAGTGAGCTGTGTTCTTTGGAAAAGTCAAAAATGGGTATGTTAAAAATGCACTTCAAATATAAATAAATAAGTGCACATCGTCAACCTTTGTAATCCAAATATATATATATATATAACTGAACATGCATGGATCGGAAGTGCTTACCCATCCCCATCCAAGAGGTTTATTAATCAAGTCGGGAAGAGTTGATCTTTCCGGCTGCCAATTTGAGTCGACTACGCGTCAGTCATTTTGCTTTTTATTTTTTTTAAAAAAAGTAAATAAATAAATTAAAAGAAATATTATAAGGAAAATTTAAATTTGAAGTATTAGAATCAAATTTGAGACATTAACATTAAATTTAAAATGATCAAATCCTTTTTAAGTGATACCATCCCTAAAGAGTTAACTTTTTATCTCAAATTTTAATTTTGAATCAAACAACAATTTTTAAGATATTAAAAATTAAATATTAACTTATAAAAATTTAACTAACAAAAAAAACAAAATCTTATTTATTTATTTATTTAATATATGTCCTACGGCTGCCAAAATTTTGACAGCCGCATTGCAGGACTCAATTGAAAATATAGAAAAAGTAATGTTGATCAGTAAATAGATATAGCCAAAGGATTGGGATAGCGAAAACCCACTTGTGAATAATCATAATCATTAATCATTCAAACAGTTGACTTTTTTGGTTACATGCATGTTCTAGATCAGAATGATCTGGCTTCGTTGAAACTCACGCAGTTAAAGAAGAAATTAAATGCTTTAATTTGAAAATAAAAAATAAAATTAAAAAAGAAAAGAAAAGTATTTTCTTGATAAAGAGAATCTTCTATACGGTCAAGGCAGAAATAATGGAGTTTTTGCCTTTCACTCAAATTTTGACATCTCATATTATTAAAAAAAATGTACAAATGTAGAATAAAATCAAAAAACCCAATCAACTAATCAACCAACCAAATAAATGATCGCCGCCACCTCCTGCAAATGAAGCCGCCTCACGCCTCCCCTCTCGACGACTTTTCTAGCGAAAAAAAAAAAAGATCCGGCCACTGGTGGTGGCCATGATCCACCCCAAGGGCCAGGGGGAGAGAGATCCGGCCACCCCTAATGGCCATTTTTGTAAACCCAAAAAAAAACAAAAAAAAAAATTCCAACTAGCCTAAAAAATCGTTTTTAATGCCTCAAAAATCAATTTTAATGCTACAAAACTCATTTCTAATGCCTCAAAACTAAAACCTAGAGGGAAAAGTTAACCCTTTTTGGGATTTTATCATCCTAAAAACTAAGAAAAAACCAAACCCACGGCCGGCGAGACCCAGTCGTGGGTCTCGGTGGCCGGTCATCCACTTGTTGCGAGGTGGGTCGCTGCGAGGTGTCTAGGCTCAGAGTGACGGCGAGGGATGGTGACGGCGAGGGCGAGGTGAGGCTACGAGACCCACGGGGTCTGCGAGACCCACAACCGGAAAAAAAAAAAAAACAAACAAACAAACCGTGAGTCTGCGAGACCCACGGCCAACGAGATCCGGCAAGAAGGAAGAAGAAGAGTGAGAGGAGAGGTTGTTGGCAAGAAGAAGAAATGGGAGAGAAAAAGAAAAAAAAAAAAAAGGAGTAAGAAGAAATAAGAAAAAAAAAAATCAAATGTTTTAGGATGTAGGATAGTTTTGTGCAATATTTTTCTTTTATGTGAGGTGTCAAGTTGTGATTGGGAGGCAAAAAAACACCCTTTAAGTACAGTCTGAATTTAAGTTATTCTCTTCTTGGTATATTTTGGATTTCATGCCGCTCTTCTTAATTAAGACGCCATTGTTGTTGTCGTTGGGCTTTTTTTTGGTTTCTTTTTTATAGATATTGTTTCGTTTCTGCTTTTGTTTCTTTTATAATTATGACTCTATTTTTTTGGTTTCATGGGTTTTAGTCTAGTTGTTTTTGTTAGAGTATAATATTTGAATAACAGTAAAATTAGGATTTTTTTTTTTTTTTTGACATGTCTACACAAGAGGGAGGAGGAAGATTCAACCTAGTGACCTCCACTTTATTAGGTGTGGTCCCAGCTGATTGAGCTACCTCTTGGAGACATAAAATTAGGAATTTGATGAAGATTAGATTGGTTTAATTTTAAAGATTTGATTATGATTTGATTCCTTAAATTAGGGGATTTGATTAAGATTATATTTATGAGTAAGCTAAATAGAGCATTTTGTATTGTAAACAAATAATTAAATAATAGTATAACGTAGCCCTTTGGGCTTTATCATGTGAATGTAGGTCATAGTTTTATTATTTTCGCTTTTATCTTCTTCTTCTTTTTTTCATTTGATTATTAATTTATTCAATTTTTCCTCTACATATATAGGCTCCTAATTAGATTTTGGAATTTTAGAGTAATGCTACAAGTCTATTTTGTGTCCATCTTAAGTTCATCTAAGAATGATGTGGCTATCAAAATCACCATTAGACTTATAATTGATCATTATTAGATTTTGATCAAATGGTAATTTTAATAGCTACATCATTTTTAGATGGACTTAAAATAAATACAACATAAACATCTTGAATTACTCCAGATTTTGACAGTGCCTTTCCCGCTCTAACTTTCTTTGAACTGTTATTATTGTTTGCAAGCAGGAGTGCAAGTAAGGACGGTTAAGGGACCTCTCCAATTTTGCGTCCTTCTTTGCATCTCTTTTGCTTCATATGTCGGCATGCCGCTCTAGCAATGCGACTCTTACACAGAGGATAATGCCATTTTTTTTTTTTTACCAATTTCTTATTATTTAATTGATTGCATCTTTTAAGCCGTAATGTTTGTTTTGTATTTTTTTTTAATTTTTTTATTGGTGCTTTGATTCTATGAAGAAATTCAACGTGCTTCTAGATTTACAAATTACTCTCTATTTTACCTATAAAATTTTTTAAAGCATTCCTAGCCGTCTTATTATTTTAATTATTTACTTTTATTATTTTATTTAAATATTATATTTCAGAGATTTTTTTATTGATTATCTAACTTTTATATCTTTAAATATTTGTATTATCTAAACAGTCATATTTTTAAATATTTGTCTTTTTCTAACATTGGTGTTCATCGACGGCTTGGCTTGGCTTTGTGTTCCTCCAAGTTCTCTTCCAGCGTGAGCGTTTAGGCGGGTTGAGAATGTGAGAAAAAGAAATAAAAGGTAGGGAAATAAGTTTTAATAAATTTATTCTATTGGTGAATAAAAAGTAAATTTTCGCCCATTAAACAAAACCCACTAATTTACCGAGTTTATTAGAGAGCATGTTTCTTTGACTTTTAATCATTTGGCTAGTTCTAAGGCTGTTTTGATCATGAGCATAGTGGGGATGCTTTGTATGTCAAATGACTCAAATTCAATATGCTTCTAGAGGAAATCAGCCGAAACAGCCTTGGATCGTTATTATCTGACATTAAAAATTAAAAAAGGCAAATGATTTGTTAAATGTCATTTCTAAAAGACAGATCGATGTGAGTCTTTGGAAACATTCAAGTCAAACATTCATGAGTAGGCATAATCAAAGCGTTTAATTTACATATACCAATGATTACTGGGCCACTCATGAATACATCCAACACATAATTCAAAGTCACAGCAATATATATTTTATTTCTCTTTATATAATTGTAATTAGCATGTGATACCACTTAATTTGATCACTACAAGTAGCCAGTTAATTAGGCATTTGCAACTAAGAGAAAATTAATTATTTTACCTAAATTTAAACAATCAATAAATAAAAATCGATCATATGAATTACCCCATGGTTGCGATCTTCATTGTGATGTCAAGCAACTCCTTCTATGAGTAAATAATCTAAAAATCATTAACCTTCTAATCTTCTTCTTCTTCTTCTTCTTCTTTTAAGTTCAAATCTTCTTTGTTAATATAGTAAAGTGAAGAAAAGCTTATTTTTTGTATTTCATTATTACATTTTTTTTCTAAAAAAAAAAAAAAAAGGAGTTAAGAAAGAAAGAATAGTCAAAAGTTAGGCTCTTTGGTGCATATTAGTCAAAGTTGAAAAATATGTCCCAATATTAATCCTTCTACGACCTTCAAAGGAAACCAATTAGAGCACTAGTTGCTTAATTTGGCCATCATATTAGTCGAATTACTGTAAGAGGGCCACGTACATCTCCATATAATGTTTCTAAAGTTGTTTCGCTAAGGATGCTCATTATAATTAGCGACACAAAAACAATCATCGATTATAACTATTATTAGCGGCAATAATAGTTGTCACTAAAGGTGCATGTTTTCAGCAACTGTTGTTGCTAAAAACTAAATTTCTTCTCTGATTCTCCATCATATTCTTTCTATTAATTATTTGTATAACGATTCTCAAACCAACAATAACTAATCAGATTTCAGTCAAATACAAAAACTAAAGCGTCAAATGATCATCGAGTGCCCTTCTCAAAATATGAATTAAAATAAATAAATAAAGAAAAAAGGCTACCTTTTAGATTCTTCTTTCTCCTTCCTTTCTTTCTCACCCTTTCTCTCTACTCTTCCCTTTCTTCTCTGCCACCAGACCTCTCTCAAGCCGATCGACGCACGTCCTCTCTGTGCGCGTCTGTCTCTCTGTCTCTCTCTCTACAGGCTGAACACCCCCCAACCCACCCCAACCCCCAGGCCCCTAGTTCTCTTCTTCTTTCTTTTTTATTTGGCGGCTGATGCAGTGATAAAATAAAGAGTTAAATGCATTTTTGGTATTTGGATTTTAACGCCTTTAATTTTTTTTACTAAGGTTTCATTTTGTATCAAATATGGTACCTTTGTTATCGATAAATACGGAGTTAGTATCTCCGTCTGCATTCCGTCAAAGAAACTAATGGATTTAATTTCAAGTCAAACCAATCACAATATGCCATGTGTCACCTGGCCCAATAATTTTTTTTTTTTTAAAAAGAACTAAAAATATATATAACTTGAAAAAAATAAAATATAAAATATTTGAAGGGTGGCTCGAGCCACCCTTGCTTGGCCTAGGGTAGTTTCGGCCACTCAAAGGGTAACCCTCAAAATTTGTTTTTAGGGTTTAGGCATTTTACTGGTGGGGGAAAGGCCTAAACCCTAAAAGCCATTTTTTGAGGGTTACCCTTAGGGTAGCCAAAAGCAGCCCCCAAGCCAAACGGCGGTGGCTTGACCACCCACAAGGTTGTAGCCTATTGTGGGTGGTTTCAACCACTTCAATTTTGCAAGTTGGGGGTGGTTCGGCCACCCCAAACTAGCAAGGGATGGCTAGAGCCAACATTTTTTCATTTTTTTTAAAAAAATTATTTCTATTTTTTATTTATTTTAAAAGTTTTAATTTGTTTTTATTGGGGCATATGACACGTGGCAGTTGTGATTGATTTTAGGTGGAAATTTGTTAGTTTTATTCACAAAAGATGGATGGAGGTACTAGTTTTGCATGTACTGACAACAAAAGGTCCCATCTATTCTACAAAATGAAACCTAGGTGTGAAAAAATAAAAGAGTTAAAACTCATGTACCAAAAAGACATCTAACCTTAAAATAAATTAAGTTGTAGTTTTAGATCTAGGGTTGTGTCCGTTGGAAATAATTTTGGATGGTACACAAATTCTCATTGATAACAATAAAATAAATAAAATACAAGAGATAAAAAGTAAAGTATAAAAAGATCTCACAATATTATACAATCACGCAAGAGCCACTTAAAGATTGATTCGTGCCTCTTAGAGTGTATAACTCATTACGATCGGATCCTTTGACATGTGACCTCCCAAGATTAGACTATAGCATTTACCTTTGTTAAGGATGCACTTCCAATAATAAAGAGTAATAGAATAACCATTTTTCTTCAAAGTAGATAAAATATAACACAAAAAATAGTTGGTAGTAGGGGCAATAACAAATGAAAAATAAACAAAGGCTAGGGTACAAAACAGAATGTGATAAAATATCAAAGCCTTTTAAACAAAAGAAGTGATCACACAGATGCTCCTTTTTGGTGACATATATATATATATATATATATATAGAAAACGTGCGGGCTGGTGGTTCTCCAAAATGTCATAAATAACAAAATAATGACCAAAAAACAGAAAATCGTAAAACACTTATTAATGAGCAAGAGGAGATTTTCGGCAGCCACGAGTAGTCCCCGCGGCTGCAAAATATCTGACGTGGCTTTATATATATATAACAAATTACATAATTCTCTCTCTGTAACTCCACAAACTCTCTCCATAACATTAGGTTTTAGTTTTGAATCAAAAAACGAGTTTTGAAGCATTAGTACCAAATTTAGGATGACCGAATCCCTTTAAGGTGATACCAATCTTAAATGGTTATCTTTTTACCCATAGATTTTTGTTTTGAATTCAAAAACGAGTTTTGAGGCATTAACACCAAATTTAGGATGACCGAATCTCTTTAGGGAAACATCATCTCTAAAGGGTTAACTTTTCACTCATAGGTTTTAGTTTTGAATCAAAAAACGAGTTTTGAGACATTAGTATCAAATTTAGGATAATTGAATCCCTTTAAGGTTATATCATCCCTAAAGGGTTAACCTTTCACCCTTGGGTTTTAGTTTTGATTCCAGAAATGAGTTTTGAGGCATTAGAACCCAAATATTAGCTCATGAAAATTTAGCTAATATCACTTAAATATCTCAAAATACAATTTAAAAAGTTTCATCAAACATATAAAATGCAAAAAACATTAAAAAAAAAAATCTGTTTTTTTTTAAAGAAAAAAAAAGGGTAGACGCTGGTCTCCAAAAAAAAAAAAAAAAACCCAAAAACAAAAACAAGAAACAAAAAAAAAAATGATCCACGCTGGTCTTAAAAAAAAGAAAAAAAGAAAAAAAAAGAAGAGAAAAACAGAACATGGCCTACATTGGGCTGCCGCACTATGGCAGCCGCATAGGAGGTCTCAATGAGCAAGTGGCAGGTCAAAGTCCATAAAACTTATTAAACTATAACGATCAAAACTGAAAGATTTGTTATCAAAAAAGCCATAAATATATGTTAATGACCAAGGGCATAAACGGTAAAGAAAATCAATGAGGTTAACCACTCATGGTAAAAAAACGTATAGGAAAACTAAATGGTCTTTAATGACCAAACGGTCACAATAGTAATTTCTAAGAAACTACCAGTTGGATATTAATCAAAGAATAAAAGGACTTAAGAAGAAATAAAAGAAAACAATTGTTTGTAGCAAATATATTACAACAGTGTCTTTTGAGCTAAAATGAAGAAACAACAAGAGCTCAAGATTTGGATCAATCAAACTCAATTTGAATTGATCAAACCAAATTTGGATGAACTGAACTCAAATTGGATCAATCAAATTTATGAGACACGAATGGTTCGCCTGCAAAGGTGTTCAAACAAGGAAAAGTCCATCTAATAAGATCGCACATTTGGATCAATAAAAAATAATAGGTTAAACGAATGAATGCAATCCCACAACAAATCCTATCAAGAAACAACAGAAATTTTTATTCCACAACAATTGTTGATGATCGAAACATGCAACATATAAAAAGGAAGTAATATTGCAACCCTCCAAAACAGAGAATCATAAAAGTGTTCTTACAAATCAAGACTTTAGTTTTGTTTATAACGTATATATGGACGATTCTAAACTCTAGAACACTTATTCATTAAAAAAAAAAAAAAAAACCTCTAGAACACTTATAATCTAAGCAGTGACAAAAGAGAAAATCTCATATCTTATGTTGCAACTCCCAGTAACAACTCTTCCTCCTTCTTTCCCATCACAGCAACTAGGAAGTTCACCAATTATACCATCGAGACACTTGGAACAGTCACTTGCAGAAATGTCCCTAGTGCATTGGGCCAACCCATAGACCTTCTTTGATTTTTCGAGCTCTAACTCTCCAGCTGCATACAGTTTTGGAGTCGCAGATGCATCTTTAGCCAGTAGGCTCAACAACTCCCTCGTTTTTTGGTTGAAGATTGTGGGATCGCTAACATTTCGCACGCTCCACGTATAGAACTTGTTTTGATTATCAATTTTACCAAGGAAATCAGTGTCGTTGTACTTGAAAAGACAATGATCGTACCATATAATCGCACCTTTGTTATGTGGGCATTGAATGAGACTTTCGGCGGTGGCCTCATTGATGCAAGTCCTGCAGTCTGCGTCTTTGAGGTCGCCACGGCAAAGAGCAAGCCCGTAAGTTTTGTGCGGATCTTCACCCACTGAGCCAAAACCAAAACCCTCGGGAGGGGTTTGGAAGTAAAGATTGCCCCAGAGCTGTCTTAGGTTTAGCTTATAAGGGTCATTGGTGCCGGTGGTGAAGTTCTCGGAGCTCGAACAGAAATGTTTGAGAGGGGTTAACGATGCTCCATAAATGGTTTGGAGAAGGAGAGCAAATGTTAGCAGATAGATGGAAAGGGAAGACATTTTCAGTAGGTAATGATCAGAGTTGATGTATACTTTAGATGAAGCTATGGAGAAGTAATTAAGCAGCAGTTATTTATAGTTAATTGAAGGGGTTGGCTGTTTCTTTACCTACTGCTAAAGTTGACTATAAATAGTCAAAAGTTAGGCTGTGTTAGCCTTTGAAAAAGTCAAAAATGGGTATGTTAAATATGCACTACTTCAATTAACAACTTATCCAAAAAAAAAAAGAAAATAAACAAGTGCACATCGATCGTCAACCTTTGTATTCGACTGCAACGAATGGAAGTCTGAAAGGAATAATTTTGAGAAAGAAAGTTGTAATAAAGCAGGAGTGCCTAGCTAGCTACCTATACAAGCCGAAAATATAGAAAAATTCATGTTCAGTTAATAAAGTTTTAACTGGCGGCCGGTTCTGAATGCTTGTGAGTAATCATAATCACCCAGTTGATTTTTTGGTTTACATGCATATGTTCTAGATCAGAATGAGATGGCTAATTCGTTGAAACTCGGGTTATTTAAAGAAGAAAATGCATTGAAAATAGAAGGGGATGAAGTTTCTTGGTATATTTAATTTTGATTTGATGGAATCCAGAAATTAAGGCAAGTTGTGAGTAGTTGTGACATTTGTGGGGACAAAGGTACGATGAGATGGGCTGGTCAATTGTTTGTACATGGAGCCACGAAGGGGATTGGACAAAAAGCTTTATGGTGCTACTTTATTCTAATTAGTAGGCAGATTGCGTCTAATCCATGCCTGCTTTCTGGTGACTTTAATGTCGCGCAAAAATATAACACTTGTATAATGCAAGAAAAGTTCATTGTTTTAATCGGAACACAAACTCTATCCATAATCCATATGACAATTTCTAGAATAAACAGTGGCAATCTCTCTCTCTCTCTCTCTCACACACACACATATATATATATATATATATATATATATATATAAAGCTAAAAATCCATCAATGATTTATGTTGTTAAAAATTTCATTATTTGTTGCCAAAAAAATTCACATAACACCAGGAGGTTAATTGGCTCAATTGGTGAAAGTCTTGGTCTTTAAATACTCCTCATGGTTTAGATCGAAGCCTATTGAGTTCAAACAGCCTTTTGGGATCAATCCCTGGGCAAAATTTGTGACTCAACCAGTCCATGTTGAAAGGGGTGGAAGGCATGGGTCTTGGATTTACCTGACAGGTGGACACACAAAGTTGTCATACCTTAGAGAGGTTCTTGGTCATTAAAAAAAAAATGACATAGCAAGCAGGAACATGAATATATTGTTGGTTCTAAAAAATATGTATCTATATATATATATATATATATATATATATATATATTTAAAAATGACATAATTTTGGTGATTGTTCTAATTGTTTACAAGTGGGGGTTCGAAAAGGGTTGAGGGACTTCTTGAGGTTCATGCTCATTTTATTTCATATACAACTTTATGCGGCCCATAGAGATTTTACATTGATTAATTATACATATTTTTATGCAAAATGACTAATCAAAACTCACTTTACTTTAATAAGTTTTAAAATACATAATTACACCTGGTTATCTATTTTTTTTATATCATTTAGATATTATTATTTTTATAATGATTGTATTTTTCTTAAATATCATATTTTTCAACTTTTGAAAAAAGATAACTATGGAGAGAGATAGTATATTAATGAGATGAATGTGTAAGTAGTGACGCTACATGTAGCGGTGCATTGTTCACAAATGCGATAAAAATGTATTTTACATTTGAGATGCATAATCTAATATAAACGATTGTACGTGAGTGCTCTTTTTTTTAACCATTTCCTATTATTTTGTTATATTTTTTGCACTATAATTTTTATCTTAAATCTGTTTTTGAGGAGCTCACCCCTTTTGGGTGTTTTTTTTTTTTTTTTTTAAATGCACACAGTATAGCATCAAATTATTTCAGTCTGGTTTTGTATACGTAGAATTTCCGGAGTAATTTTTTGACCGAAAGTGGGAGCAAGTCACCACCCTTTATAGAGCAATTCAACGTGCTTCTAGATGTAGAAAGTGGGAAGCAACTCCCAATTATAGATAATATTGTCGGGAAAAATTACTAATCATTAACTAATTAAACACCGCCTAGATTTACAAATTTTAGGAGCCAAAATAACTAAAGATTACTTTCTCTATTTTAGTTACCATTTTAATAATCACATAATTTTTTAAGACTAAGTAATATATGAACTTATAAAATTAATCAACCAAAAAAGGCAAATGATTAATTTGTTAAATGTTGACCAATCGATCTGAGTGTTTGGAAACAGTAAAGTCAAATATTTGAGTAGGCATAATCAAAGCGTTTTACATATAGCAATTAATGATTACTGGGTCACTCATCATGAATACATCCAACACATAATTCAAAGTCACAGCAATATATATTTTATCTCTTTATATACTTGTAATTAGCATGTGATACCACTTAATTTGATCATTACAAGTACCCAGTTAATTAGGCATTTGCAACAAAAGAGAACATTAATTATTTTACCTAAGATTAAACAATCAAAAAAAAAAAATTGATCTTATGAATTACCCCATGCCCATGGTAGCTGTTCTTCATTGTGATGTCCAGCAACAAGTCCTCTTGTTGCATGTGATTAAACAAATTAAAACAAATTAACCTTCTAATCTTCTTTGTAGATAAATTTATGTTCTTTTGTTAATAGTAAGTGAAGAAAAGATTATTTTCTGTATATCATTATTACTTTTTTTTTTTCAAAAAAACAAAAGGAGTTAAGATAGAAAGAATATTCAACTGTTAGGCTCTTTGGTGAAGAATAGTCAACTGTTAGGCTCTTTGGTGCATAAAAGTCAAAGTTGAAAAACTTTCATGTTTCCAGAATGTATATTGAAAAACAGTTGCTTTGGCCTTCATATTAGTCGAATTACTGTAAGATGGTCACATCTCCATCATCTTTCAAACCTGATTTAAAGTCTAATATAAAATAGGGATAAACTACAAGACATGAACTCTGTAGTTTTGAAATACCCACTTGAACTTTTCTCTCAATTTCACACTGAACTTTCAATTCTTCTCGATTTGGATAATTAGGGCACAAAATTTTCAAAAGACCAAAATACCCTGATTTTATTTAAAAAATTTAAAAAAACATTTTGGAAGTTGAAAATTTTAAATAGTGAATTTTAAACGGTGACTTTTGTATAAAATTTCATCTTCCAAATTTTTTATTTTTTAAAATAAAAATTAGGGGTATTTTGGTCTTTTTGAAAAATTTTGTGCCCTAATTTGTACGGATGGGTCCAAATTGAGAGCAATTGAAAGTTCAGGGGGTGAAATTGAGAGAAAGTGAAGTTTAAGGGGGGTATTTCAAAACGGTTGGTAGTTCAGGGGGGTCTTGTGAAGTTTCCCCTATAAAATATATAAAAAAAAATATAAAGCGGAATAATAAATAGACACAAAAATTACGTGATTCGGTCTATATACCTGCGTTCACATGGTAAAGTTCAAAGGGTTATATTTTACTCTAATTTCTCTAAGTGATATTTACAATATAACTTGCTTCTATTCACAAGAGAATTATGTTATATACAAATAAATTTTTATTGTAACTAAGTAATAGTTTTTAACAGTAGCTATATGATAGTCTTTAACCATATATGTGATAGTCTTCAACTGTAGTTATGTGATAATTTTTAACTGTAACTAAGTGATAGTCTTCAGCTGTGATTTTGATTCTTGAACTCCATAATATGTTCTAATATCTCCTCAAACTTAAGATGGAAAGTTGTGATAACTTGAGTTTAATCTTTGGTTGTGACGAAGGCATGAGATAGTGGCCGGAAACTCATTGTAACTGGTGGTAGCCGATGGATGTTACTGGAGTTGGTGGCTCCTTAATTTGAACATAAGCTGTTGTTGAACTTAGACTTCGGCGATTGTGGCCGGCATCGGCTAATATGGTCGAGACTTGAATATTGACAACTTTTAGCTGGCATTGATTACTTTGACCCGAATTTTGACATTGGCAACTTTTGGCCAGCAATGGCTACTATTGCCAAAATTTGGATACCGGCTACAATGGTTGAAATGGGTCAATTATGGGCCTTAAATGAGCCATATTGGCTAAACATATGCCTCTTTGGGCAATTTGTTTTTCATTGGAACTAGTTTTGTTCCTTCATCCTTCTTCTCTCTTTTCTTTTCTTTTTTCTTTTTTTCTATTTTTTTAAAATAAAAAAATAAGGGGAAACTTCAGAAACCCCCCCTGAACTTCCACCAATTTACAGAAACCCCCCGATACGAAAAAACTCTCAGATACCCCCCCTGAACTTCTAGATTCTCTCACTTAGGACCCTTTTGATGGTAAGTTATCCAAACTACCCTTCACTCCAAAACTCACTGCTTTGGACTCCCCAAAACGACGTTGCTTTTGCCCAAAACGTAGTTTTGGGTATTTTAGGTTTTAGTTTAGTTTTTTTTTTTTTGAAAAAAGAAGGAATTAAAAAAAAAAAGGGAATCATGGTGGCTCCAACCACCTTGCCCAGAATTGGGTGGACCACCCCATTTTTTGGCTAAGGGTGGCCGAATCGGTCAGAGGGGTGGGCTGGCCACCCAGCCATTCATTGGTCCACACTGAAGGCCAAAAAAGGGAAATGGGTTTTGGCCTTTGGTGGCGGACCACCCCTAGGGCCGGGGTGGCTTTAACACCACCTGTCGGGGTGGCCGGGCCTCAGCCCTAGGGGTGGTTCGGCCACCCCCAAAGGCCAAAACCCATTTTTCCCTTTTTTTTTTTTTTTGTTGGGTCTTTAGGTGGCGGACCATCTGGCTGGGTGGCTACCACCACACGCCAAAATGGGTGGTCCGCCACCCAATTTGGGCAAGGGTGGTTGGAGCCACCGATTCCTTTCTTTCTTTCTTTCTTTTTTTTTTAATTCCTTCTTTTTAAAAAAAAAAAAACCTAAAATGCAAAACTACGCCGTTTTGGGCAAAACGGTCGTTTTGGACGAGCCCAAAACGGCGTAGTTTTGGAGTTGAGGGTATAATGGGCATATATATATTTATATACCCATTATACCCTTAAAGTGTAAGTGAGAGAAATTGTGTTCAGGGGTATTTGAGAGTTTTTTCAGACGTAGTTTTCTCAGAATCGCCAAGAAAAATAAAATAAGGAACTCACAACAAGTGCACACGTAAAATGTAAGGCTAGGGTAAAGAAAGAAAGTTGAGGAAAGAGAAAAGGCGGGGGGGTTCATGGTTTCCTAACAAAGTCTGGGCGACAAGAGCTGATTGTGGCGAGTCGTCAACATGGCGAAGCATGGGTTGTGAACAGCGCGGCTGGGTGGCATGTTCTGGGTGGTGGTTGGCTCTGGCCAACAGGTGGCGGCGCCTATGGGTCGCAGCCTAGTGGAGGAGATCTTCAGGGTGATGCGGAGGTTCTGGAATACCAGATACGTGGTACGGTGGACCGTTTTGGTGCCCCGAATTTTTTTTTTTTTTTTTTTTACAAAAAAATAATAAAAAAATATATTTAAAAATAAATATTGTATCAGTGTTAATCATTTTGATAATACACCCGCACTTTAAAAATTGTTTAAAACCTTTTTTATAGAAAAAAACCACCAAAATATCCAATCTCTTGATTCAGACCGAACGTTTGACCCTATACCACCAAATGTTCGATAAAACCTAACATCAAATGTTCAATCATGGACCACACAAACTCTCGACATGCAACCCTAGAACAATTGAATAATAGTACATCAAACATTCGAAGCACAATACACTAAATGTTTGAGCCCGTTAGAAAAGTAATTTTGATTTACTATCCACCATTTTAACCTTATACACACCCACCTCTCCTATAAATTAAGACCCTCTTCAACCCTCAGACTTCATCACTCACCCCAAACACCTCTCGAGCCTAGAAAGAGAAAGGTTCTAGAGAGAGAAGAAAAAGATTTTGAGGTTGTTTTGGCTTGCCATTTTCAAGGTAATTTGTGATAACCTAGGCTTGTTTTCACATTGTTTATATTTTGACCATATGATTTTCATGCTTTTAGCAAGTTTTCAATGTTTTATGACGAGTTTCTACAATTATTTTTCCTAAAAGCAAATAGGTTTTCTAATGTTATAAACAAACTCTTATTTTCTTAGATTAATATGTTATTGCATGTATTTTATGCAGGGAATTGGTTATGCAAATCAGCAATTGCACAACGAAAAAATTTTAGTTCCCATCCCAACGTTGACTTTAAGAAGAAAATGCGAAAATTAGTTGCTAATCATATATATATATATAAAAGGGACATGTGTCCCTTAACATGTGAGATGCACATGTTTTTTTAATAGTCGGAACAAAGTTGGAATAAATTTTATGAAAAACTCATGTGCATCTCACATGTTATTAAAAAAATGGACACATGTCACTTTTCTAGACCAGGTTGAAGGAAATTCCTCCAATCCAGTTTGGAAGAAAACTTTGTCCATATAAAAGCCGAGTTTTGACATAGAGACTGCTTAGAATTGTAACACGTGTCCATATTTTTTAATATCTAAACTTTTTTTTTTTTTGGGTCTTAACTCTACCTCCCATGACCTATCAACTTCTCCCTTTATCTCCACTTAAATATGTCTTAAATTTCTCTTTCTCTCTCCAACAAATATATGAACCGGTTTATTTATTTATTTATACTTAATTCTACCTCCCACGACCTATCAACTTCTCCCTCTATAATGCTCATTTTATCTTATATATATATATATAAAAGCCGAGTTTTAACGTATAGATTGCTTAGAATTGCGACACGTGTCCATGTTTTTTTAATATAAATGTATGAAAATGTATGTTTAGATAGCCTTTTAGTGAGACAATTAAAACATAGGAGTTTTATTTTTAATGCATTGAATTTTCTTAATGAATAAAACAAAAGCTTTTCAAATTCTCTCTTTCTCTCTCTTTATCTAATTTTCTTTTCATCTTTTCTTACTTTATGTTTAATTATCTTAATGAATAAAACAAAAGGTTCACAAATTACCTATCTTTATTTTTCTTTTAATTTTCTCTTGCTTTTGCTTTATTTATAAAGCATTAAATTGTCTAAATAAAGAAAACAAAGCTTTTCAAATTCTCTCTTTCTCTCTCTTTATCTAATTTTCTTTTCATCTTCTCTTTTATTTTTTTTTATTTTTTTTTCTCTTGCTTTATGCCTAGAATTGTGACACGTGGCGTTTTAGATGTTAGCCTTTTAGTGAGATAATTAAAACATAAAGGTTTTATTTGTAATGCATTGAATTGTTTAAATGAAGAAAACAAAAGCTTTTCAAATTCTCTCTTTCCATCTCCCTCTTTATCTAATTTTCTTTTCATCTTCTCTTATATATCAATATGAGACAATTAAAACGTATATGTTTTATTTGTAATATATTTAATGGGGTTTGCTAAGGGTTCTCCCCATAGTGTTCTCCCAGTCTTATATAGAACATGATTTAAGAAAAAATAAAATTATAGTACCGTTTTTTTGCTAATTGATTAATTTTTATAAGTTAATAGTTAGGTTCTAATGTTTTAAAACTTGTTTTTGGATTCAAAACTAAAACCTAATGGTGGAATGTTAATCCTTTAGGGATGATATCATCCAAAATAGATTTGATTATCCTAAATTTGATGCTAATGTCTCAATTTTGGTGCTAATGCCTCACAAATTTGATTCTAATGCCTCAAATTTGGTGCTAATGCCTAAAAAAACCGGTGGTAGAGGCCACTACAATTTTATTTTTTTGTAAATCATGTTTTACATTAGACTAGGAGAACGCCAGGAGAACCTATGGGAAGAATCCCTAACATTTTCCATATTTAATTGTCTTAATGAAGAAAACAAAAGGTTCACAAATTTTCTCTCTTTATTTTTCTTTTATCTTCTCTTTATATTATTTGGAATAATGTATTTAATTGATATCTTAATGAAGAAAACAAAAAGTTTTATGTATTTAATTTTCTTTTTATCTTCTCTTGCTTTATGTTTATATCTTAGTGTGAGACAATTAATTAATATATTTAATTGTCTTAATGAAGAAAACAAAATATTCACAAATTCTCTCTCTCTCTCTTTATTTTTCTTTTTATTTTCTCTTTCTTTCTCTTTATATCTCAATGTGAGACAATTAAAACGTATGAGTTTTATTTGGAATGCATTTAATTGATATATTAATGAAGAAAACAAAAAGTTTCCAATTTCTATCTGTTTATTTTTCTTTTCTCTTCTCCTACTTTCTATTTATATCTCAATGTTCCTTTGCAAATTCCACACTCAATTTAGGAAAAGGAAAAAATACAAAATTAGTCCCTGTGGTTTACTTGATTTACAATTTACTCCCTGTGGTATCAAAACGAACTCAAAAGTCCATGTGGTATGTAAAAAAAACAATTTAATCCCTACAGTTAAATTTCATCCATTAACTTAACGGATTCTGTTAGCGTGCCATGTCACATCCAATTAAATTATGATACATGTCATGTTTTATTTATGACTTTTAAAAATTACACTTGGATTTTTCACGTCATATTATTATGCCAACTAATATTTCAATCTCAGCCTTTTTTTTTTTTTTTACATTAAACACATTGAGTAAAATATTTTTAAAAACCCTAATTCTACCAAATTATTGATCTAAAAACCTAATTCAAAAGAAAACAAATTATTCTTCTTCTTCCCTCATCTTCTTCTTCGTCTCTTTTTCTCTGCCTTCTTCTTCTTCTTCTTCCTTCTCTTTTCTCCCTTTTTTCTTCTCCTTCTCCTTCTTTTTCTCCATTTTTTTTCTTGTCATGGTTTTTTCTCCATCTCTTCTTCTTCATTTTTTCTTGTCGTGGTTTTTTTTTTTCTTTGGCTCTTCCTGCCTCTTCTATTTCTTCGCTATGCTCTTCTCCTATGTCGAAATTCCTCTTTTCTTGGCAACATTCAAGAGGCGTATAGAGAAAAGGAAAAAAAAACCTTTGCAGACACCCCGATAAGATATAGAAAAGACAAACGAATTGAATAAACCAAAATAGCAATTTGAAGTTTTTGTTGGTTGATGTCACATACTTTTGTGTTATAGAAGAAGAAGAAGAACAACAAGAAGAAGAAGAAGAAAATGGAGAAAAGAAAAAGGAGAAGAAGAAGAAAGAAAGAAAGAAAAAATGGAGAAGAAGAAGAAGAAGACAGAAAAAGAGAAAGAAGAAGAGGAGGAAGAAGAATAATAATTTGTTTTTGAATTAGGTTTTAGATCAATAATTTGGTAGAATTAGGGTTTTAAAATATTTTATCTTATATGTTTAAAAAAAAAAAAAAAAAGCTGAGGTGGTGGCATAATTATATGATGTGGAAAATCCAAGTGTGATTTTTAAAAGTCATAAATAAAACACGACACGTGTCATAATTTAATTGGATGTGACATGGCACCCTAACGGAATCCGTTAAGTTAATGGATGAAATTTAACTGTAGGGACTAAATTGTTTTTTTTACATACCACATGGACTTTTGAGTTCATTTTGATACCACAGGGAGTAAATTGTAAATCAAGTAAACCACAGGGATTAATTTTGTATTTTTCCCTTAGGAAAAAGACAAGAGAGAGGGAGCGTTTCCAATCGTTGTTTCTCAATGAAAAATTATACTACAGTTATTTTATTTCATTTATTATTATTATTTTTTGTGCTAGAACATTTTTTTTTTCCATTATATTAGTATTGTCATTTTATATGTTTTTTTTTCTTTTCTTTTTTTATCTTTATTTTCGGTGATCATGTTCTTCCATTTTTGTTTTTGTCCATTATATATATATATATATATATATATATATATATATATATTTTCTATTTTCTATTTTTCCTTCTTTTACTTTCTATTTATATAAATCGATTCCCAAAAAAGACAAGAGAGAAAGAGTATTTATTCGTTGTTTCTCAATAAAAAATTATACTACAATTATTTTCGTTCTTTATTTATTTATTTTTCCTATAACAGTTAATATACTACAATTAATATATTTAATTGTCTTAATGAATAAAACGAAATGTTCACAAATTCTCTCTGTCTCTCTCTCTTTATTTTTCTTTTTAGGGAAAAATACAAAATTAATCATTGTAGTTTACTTGATTTACAATTTACTCCCTGTGGTATCAAAATGAACTCAAAAGTCCCTGTGGTATGTAAAAAAAACAATTTAGTCCCTACAGTTAAATTTCATCCATTAACTTAACGGATTCCGTTAGTGTGCCATGTCACATCCAATTAAATTATGACACGTGTCATGTTTTTATTTATGACTTTTAAAAATCACACTTGGATTTTCCACATCATATAATTATGCCACCACCTCAGCTTTTTTTTTTTTTTTTTTTTTGTTTTCTCGTTAAACATATAAGATAAAATATTTTAAAACCCTAATTCTACCAAATTATTGATCTGAAAACCTAATTCAAAAGAAAACAAATTATTATTCTTCTTCCTCCTCCTCTTCTTCGCCTCTTTTCTCTGTCTTCTTCTTCTTCTTCTTTTTTTTCTTTCTTTCTTCTTCTTCTTCTTCTTCTTCTTCTTCTTCTATAACACAAAAGTATATGCAGTTGACATCGAAAACCAACAAAACTTCAAATTGCTATTTTGGTTTATTCAATTCGCTTGTTTTTTTCTATATCTTATCAGGGGTGTCTGCAAGGTTTTTTTTTCCTCTGCTCTATAACGCCTCTCTTGAATGTTGCCAAGAAAAGAGGAATTTCGACATAGGAGAAGAGCATAAGCGAAGAAATAGAAGACAGGAAGAGACAAAGAAAAAAAACCACGACAAGAAAAAACGAAGAAGAAGAGATGGAGAAAAACCATGACAAGAAAAAATGGAGAAAAGAGAAGGAGAAGGAGAAGAAAAAAGAGAAAAGAGAAGAAGAAGAAGAAGAAGAAGAAGACAGAGAAAGAGACGAAGAAGAAGATGAGGAAGAAGAATAATAATTTGTTTTCTTTTGAATTAGGTTTTAGATCAATAATTTGGTAGAATTAGGGTTTTTAAAATATTTTACTCAATGTGTTTAATGTAAAAAAAAAAAAAATGAGGTTGAAATATTAGTTGGCATAATAATAATATGATGTGGAAAATCCAAGTGTAATTTTTAAAAGTTATAAATAAAACATGATATGTGTCATAAGTTAATGGATGAAATTTATAGAGGATTAAATTGTTTTTTACATACCACAGGGACTTTTGAGTTCGTTTTGATACCATAGGGAGTAAATTGTAAATCAAGTAAACCACAGGGACTAATTTTGCATTTTTCCCTTCTTTTTATTTTCTCTTGCTTTCTCTTTATATCTCAATGTGAGACAATTAAAACTTATGAGTTTTATTTGGAATACATTTAATTGATATATTAATGAAAAAACAAAAAGTTCCCATATTCTCTCTATTTATTTTTCTTTTCACTTCTCTTGCTTTCTATTTATATCTCAATGTTCCTTTGCAAATTTCACACTCAACTTAGGAAAAAGACAAGAGAGAGGGAAAGTTTCCAATCGTTGTTTCTTAATGAAAAATTATACTAGAGTTATTTTCTTTCTTTTATTATTATTTTTTTTGCGCTAGAACATTTTTTTTCCCATTATATTAGTATTGTCATTTTATATGTTTTTTTTTTTTCATCTTTATTTTCGGTGATCATGTTCTTCCATTTTGTTTTTGTCCATTATATATATATATATATATTTTTCTATTTTCTATTTTTCCTTCTTTTTACTTTCTATTTATATCAATCAATCGAAAAAGACAAGAGAGAGAGTATCTATTCGTTGTATTCTCAATGAAAAATTATACTACAGTTATTTTGTTCTTTATTTATTTATTTTTCCTATAATAGTTCTTTTTCAATTTTCAATCGTTGTTTCTCAATGAAAAATTATACTACGCTTTTTTTTTCTATCTTTTTTTTTTTTTGCTAGAATAGTTATTTTCAATTATATTAATTTTTCATTTTTTTTTTATCTTTATTTTTTTATGCTTATTTTTTTCCATTTTTAATTTATATATTATTTTTTATTTAAATGATTACTTTTCTTTTGTAAATTTTACATTGAATTCAAGAAATAATAGTTAGAGAGTTTTTTTATAGAAACTCAATTTTTCCAATATATTTCACTCAATTTTCCAATCATAGATTTTTTTCGTCTTTGTTTTCCTGTATGTCTTAAAATCAATTTCTTTTACTTTTATATATGTGAAGGATGGTTGAAAAATATATATATATTTTCCATTATATTAGTATTGTCATTTTATATATTTTTATCTTTATTTTCGGTGCTTATGTTCTTTCATTTTGTTTTTGTCCTTTATATTTTAGAGAGTTTTTATTTGTTATTTCTCAATGAAAAATTATACTACCATTTTTTTTCTTTGTTTTGTTTTTTTTGCTATAATAGTTATTTTCAATTATATTAATTTTTTTTCATTTTTTTTATCTTTATTTCCTGTGCTTATGTTCTTCCATTTTTTGTTTTTGACCTTATTTTTTCTTTCTAATTTATATATTATTTTTTATTCAATGATTACTTTTCTTTTGTAAATTTTACATTGAATTCAAGAAATAATTATTTTTTTTCTAGAAACTCAATTTTCCAATATATTTCACACTTAATTTTTCAATCGATAGAGTTTTTTGTATTGTTTTCCTGTATGTCTTAAAATTAGTTTCTTTTACTTTTATATATGTGAAGGATGGTTGGAAAAAAAAAAAAAAATCTATTTGACAAAACCTTTTCTTATATTTGTGGATTTCATTGGAACTGAGAAAAATATACAAAAAAAGTTAGTTCTTCTTTATTATATTAGTGTTTTTTCATTTGTTTACTTTTCATTTGTCCTTAATTTCTATTCTAATTTATATATTATTTTTCATTCAAATTTTCTTAATTTTATTTAATACAAGTTACAAATTTTCTTTTGTAAATTTAATTGACTTTTGTTGTTCATTTTTGCTTTTGGGTGTTCCTATATTCATGCCACTGTTTTTATCTCTTTCTTTTTTAAAAGAAAAATTAAACTATCAACATTCTTTTGTTAACAAAATTAGTAAATATAACTGTAATCAGATATCAACATGCTCATATATTTTAGAACACTTATTTACTTTTGTTAGTGTAATAGTAAAATTTCTCAAAAAAAATTGTTTACGAGGAGGAGGTTCAACCCTTAAAAAACAAAAGTTTATCATAATGAATTGTATAGCGGAGGAGAAGTGATATCATTGTTGAAATATAATGATTAATTAATCATTTTCTATGATTGATTAATCTAGAATTGTTTTTCCTTTATATTCCATTTTAAACTACATATATGGGAACAAATATTTAATACATTTCAATTTATAAGAACTAATTCTGATTTTTAATTATTAAAACTGAAAAGCCTTTTATTTTGGACCATTAATTAAGATCGAATGGAACAAAAATTTAAATTTGAAGAACCTCAAATTTGAAAGAATTTGAGGGATCTGATCATATACTATTAAGTTAAATTATGGTTTATAATGATCTTATGAACATTTGTCATTTTTGGTAACTAATTTGTTAATTAAGAGAAGAAAATAGAATTTGTTGTTGATAATCTTTAAAGTATTTTGATTTCAATAAGCTAACTGATGCTTATTTGAAACCAAAATCACGATTTCACTTAAAGGTAATATTTACCTATTTAGTAATCGCAATTATATGCTAATTTTACCCAAACACTATTGATAAAAAAGTACTTTTTACTTTTATAAACGCCTATGCGATTTTAAAAAGTGATTTCAAACACAATTTTTAAAAGCGTAATTTTAAAATCGCACTTATTAAATCAATCGTCCCAAAATGACCTTAATTATATATAATAAAAAGAACAAAAAAACCCGGCGTGTAGCGCGGGCTCTAAGCTAGTTAAAATTAAATTGTAAGAATAAATAACACTTACTTGGTTATCAACGACACTCCTAGCTTTGGGAAAAAAAAATCTTTTGCATATTCATTTTCCAAGAACACGTACGGCAGATCTTAGGGATAATAATACCTCTCTAACTTGGCTCTTCAAATATTAAACGTTTGTTCTTCGAGAATTAACTCAAAAAATATTATTAATTTTCATAGAATTTCTGAAAAATTAATTATCAAGCTAGAAAACTTGATGAATGACTTGAGAACTTAGACTATTTTGTGCTAGCAAATTTTGAGAAATAACAAATGTGAAAAAAAAAACAGTAGTTCTAATCCATAAAGGATTAGAAGAACTAATCCTAGTAGCACTAGGACTAGGTGGACAGCTAGGGGGTATAACCCTAGCTAGGGGTGTTCAAGTGGGACGGTTAACCGCTAACCGTTTATAACCACTTTTTAATAATCGTTAACCGCTAATCGCTTTGTAAAGCAATTATTAAAAACCGCTAACCGCCTAGGATGGTTGCGGTTGGCAGTTTTATGGGTATGAAAAAGCGGTTATAACCACTAACCGCATTTATTTATATATAATTATATATAAATATATATTAATTAAATATATCAAAAATTTAAAACGACGCCATTTTGGTTGGAGAATAAGATAAAACCTAAGGCTTGTAATATTTGTTTTGCTTACGTTTGCTGGTTTCAAACTTTTAATGGTCTGTAGTATGTTTTGGCTTTGGGCTATTTAATGGATTTAGGCATTATGACTATGTATGTGAAATAAGCCCAAAATATATGAAAAACGATAGCCTAAAATATTAAAAAAAAAAAAAAAAAAGCCCAAAAGTTCATTTTAATAAAAACCAGTTATAACCGCTAACCGCCTAGATGGAAGCGGTTACGGTTATTAAAAATCCGATAACAGCCTAAAGCGGAAGCGGTTGCAGTTATTGCAAATGACCGCCAGTTATAATCGCTTGAACACCCCTAACCCTAGCCTCCACTCATCTTTTCCTCAAGCTATAAGAAGTCAATGCATGGGCCAGGGTTTTTCTCCGTGGTCCATGTTAGTTTGAAGTATTGGCTAATGTTCGTGAGCAAAATGGAAAGAAAAAAGCCAAGCTAGTACAAGCGTTCGGACGGGATTCATAGCCGTCCGGACGTGATGCAATTAAGAACTCCAGTACTGAAACCCGAGAGCTTCGTTCGCAGTCCGTTCACAATCCGTTCGTAGTCTGTCCGAACGCGCCGCGCGAAAAGAACGGAGAAAATGCATTTGCCCTAGCGCCATCCGGACGGCCAATGTTACTGTCCGGACAGCCCACCAATGATCTCATTTTCCCCGTGTTTTTAATTGCCTGTCCGGACGAGCCCACTTACCGTCCGGACGGCCCGTAGCTTCTAAGTCTAAAATACATGTAATTGAGTTCCAATCAGACTAGGAGTCTTTAGGTGTTATATATAGATCTCTACAGATCTGTATTAGGTACGAATTCTGAATCTTAAAATTCGTCGTCGTGTGCTAAGAGAGCCTTTGATATTGAGCGTTGTTTTCTCTTTCTTAGAGTTTTTATTCTTTGTGAATTATTTGTGAGCGTCATTGAGAAGCCTATCGGAAAGGTCCGATAAAGGAGAATCACGTTGAAGAAGATTGTAAGCAAGAAGACGAGTCGAAGGCTTGTCGATCTTACAGAGCCGAGGTCTTGCAAAGGGTTGTAAGGGTTCTTAGTGTCTGTAATCTCTTGATAATCTTTTGATAGTGATTTCTTGGGTTTGGCTGCCCCTGAGAGGTTTTACAATTAGAGAAGTGCTCTAATTGGTTTCCTCTTCGTAACCAAAATATCTGTGTCTGCTTCTTTATTGCTTTTGATATTTTGTTGATTGAATTGTTTATTGCTTCATAGTTTAATTCCGCATAATTTGTGATAAACAATTGTTTGGAGTCTGCTTAGCGTTTTTCAATTGGTATCAGAGCGGGTTCACTCTGTAGGAATTAATTTCTTGAGTGTGATCCCAGACTCCATCTAATATGTCTCACACGATTGCACCTAACTCACTTCTGTCTTTGGCGGATCCAATTATCGTTTGGAAAATTAGTATGAAAGCATATCTCAAATCCATTGGCGTTTGGCATATTGTTGAATCTGGATGGATTAATCCTAATAAGGCAATTGTTGAATTTTCAAAGGATGAAAAGATTGCTTCTTCTCAATGACAAAGCGTTACATGCCATCTACACATCTTTTGTGCTTTGAATAATTGGAAGAATTTCTCGATGTGTAATAGCTAAAGAAGCATGGGAAACTTTGGAAATTACCCATGAAGGATCTAAAATTGTGAAAGCCTCTAAAATTCAGATGTTAGTGTCAAAATTTGAAGAGATTAGGATGGAAGAGGAAGAGACTTTTGATGAGTTTTATTCTAAGCTTAGCACCATTAGAAACTCTACCATTAATCTTGGAAAGAAAATGACTGATGCTAAGATGGTCAAGAAAATCCTGAGATCACTACCTCCTAGATTTATACCTCAGGTTGTTGCGATAACACAGAGCCAAGATCTAGAAACCATGAGAGTAGAGGAACTTGTAGGTTCACTTCAGACTTTTGAGCTCTTGCTACCTAAGCCTCGAAATTTAAAAAATCTAGCTCTTAAGATCAAGACTACTAAAGGTAGACCAGTAGATTTTTTTTATGAGGAGTTTGGAGATGATGAAGAACTAGCTATGATGGCTAGGAAGTTTAAGAAATTTCTCAGAAACAAAGGAAACTCTAGAAGTAGGGAATCAAAAAATTCTGTGAATCCTAGTCATGAGGTTAAGTGTTATGAGTGTGGTGGTGTTGGGCACATACGTGCTGATTGTGAAAATTTGATCAAGTCAAAAGGCAAGGCTTTTAATGTGACTCAAAGTGATGAATCAGGCCAAGAAGAAAAAGCTGAAAATGTTGCAAATTATGTAGCTTTTAGGGTTTCTTATGATAGTCAGGATGATGCTAGTGAGTCTAAATCTCTTGATAATGACTATGGTATTTGTGAAAATGAATTAGAAGAGGAGGGTGATCTACAAGAAGCTTATAACCATCTGTATTCGGAATACAGTAAAGTGAAGAAGTTGAATAAGGAACACTTGCAGAAACTTAAAGAAGTTAATCTTGAAAAGGATAAACTGTCTAGTACCTTAACTGAGTCACATGCTATTCTTGACACTTTGAAATCTGAAAATCATTGCTTTAATTGCCAAAGTGAAATCCTTAGAGAATGATCTTAATGATTCAAGAAATCATTTGAAAAAGTTCTCTAATGAAAAGCTTAATCACATGTTGTATAATCAGAAACATTCATTTGATAGAATTGGATTGGGCTTTGATAAATCTGTTGTTTCTTCTACTAATGTTGTTTCTCCTTCAAAGTTGATTTTTGTGAAACCTGTGTGTAAAGAAGAAAACTTGGCTAAAAAGAAGGAAATGCTTTCTCCAGTTTCAAGAGGTAAGAAAGGTAAGGGAATTCTAACTGATTCCTATGTGTCTCGTTCTACACCGAGATGTGCTCATATGCCAAGGAACCAACCTACTCAAAGGTTCATTCCTACTTGTCATCATTGTGGTAAGATTGGACATATTCGCCCAAACTGTTTTCAGTTGAATAATCATGAGTCAAAAAGAGACTATCTTCGTTCTAGAAATAGTCATGATGAATTATTCAACATGGTGAAGGGTGTTATCACCCAATTAAATGACTTGGCTAAGAGTCACACTTCTGTTCCCAAAATAAAGAAAATTTGGGTTAAGAAGGAAAATACCACTCACCCCTTGAGGGAGAGTGGTGGTGATCTCACCTTGGATTAGGTGAGTCACCCACATGCCTAGGATTGGTTGTCTTGATCTATTTTGAATATCCTAGAGTATGTTTGTTTTTTATTTTTTTTGTTGTTTGTTGTTTTGTTTTATTTTATTTTAGTTTGTGTGTGCATTAATTTATTTTTGAAAAATTAAGACAAAAAAAAATATTTTAATTTGGTTATTTTTATTTCATCCTTCTTTTGTCTGATGCACCTTGAGTGTCCATTATGTGTTCATGTTTCTTCCATGGATTTAATTCCTTGTATTTTAAAAAGTTTTCAATATGCATAAGTTGTCATATTATTTCAATGGACGTCTTTCTGTGGTTACCTAAAGCCTAAAGCTTAATTTGTACATTTTGCTCATGTTTTAAACTTTTGTGCACACTTAAGCTTAAATTGAGTTTTTTTTAATATGAGTTGTGTGAGATAACTATATAAGGGTTTTGACTAGTTGTATCTATCAAATTGACCATACGCTAGTTGAACCTAGGGCTTAAAAATTTCTGCATTTTTCAAAGCATTAATTGTTTAAAGACACCTTCTCATGAAGAAAAATTGTGAAACAAGATATTTAAAGAATACATTCCAAAGGAATTAAATTCACAGTGTCAAGCTTACTTTGTTTCAAAAGAGGAATGCATTGGATGAGAGTGGCTAGGCCCTAGTATGATAAGGTTTGACTTTTGATTTGATTTGCTTGTTAAAACCTTTACCGTAGTGAAACCTCCTACTCAACTTATAAATTTGTTTTGTATTCAATGGTTGGCTTACACACACAACACAAGCATGGGTTGAATGGAATTCTTTGCATTGCTTGGGTTAAACAGAGAGTGTTATTGTTTTGCTATACATCTCATGTATATTTTAAATTTTTTGATAATTTGAAATATTCATTGCTTGACTACATGAGTTATTGATGTATGTATCTTGTGTGTTTTCTTGACTTTTGAGGGAGAGAAATTTTTTTGTTTCTTGTTGATTGTTGAGTCTTATTTTGAAGGGGAGTTTCTGTTCTTCATGATCTTGTGTTATAGCATGTAGTTCTTCATCGGTTGATCATGAATTTTATTTATATTTTTTTTTTGTTTCCTTTCCACACATGCCTTGATGTTTTTGTTGAGTGTTTCAGGAAATTGAAATATTTTGTCAATTTGTGACAAAAAGGGAGAGTTTGTTAGGGGAGATGATTTTGTTCCCGAAATTGCCAAAGAGGGGGTTTGTTAGTTTGAAGTATTGGCTAATGTTCGTGAGCAAAATGAAAAGAAAAGAGCCAAGCTAGTACAAGCGTTCGGACGGGATTCATAGCTGTCCGGACGTAATGCAGTTAAGAACTCCAATACTGAAACCCGAGAGCTTCGTTCGCAGTCTGTCCGAACGCCTCCGAACGCGCCGCGCGAAAAGAACGGAGAAAGTGCATTTGCCCTACCACCGTCCGGATGGCCAATGTTACCGTCCGGACAGCCCACCAATGATCTCATTTTCCCCGTGTTTTTAATTGCCCGTCCGGACGAGCCCACTTACCGTCCAGACGGCCCCTAGCTTCTAGGTCTAAAATACATGTAATTGAGTTCCAATCAAACTAGGAGTCTTTAGGTGTTATATATAGATCTCTATAGATCTGTATTAGGTACGAATTCTAAATCTTAGAATTCGCCGTCGTGTGCTAAGAGAGCCTTTAATATTGAACGTTGTTTTCTCTCTCTTAGAGTTTTTATTCTTTGTGAATTATTTGTGAGCGTCATTGAGAAGCCTATCGGAAGGGTCCGATAAAGGAGAATCACGTTGAAGAAGATTGTGAGCAAGGAGACGAGTCGGAGGCTTGTCGATCTTACAGAGCTGAGGTCTTTTAAAGGGTTGTAAGTGTTCCTAGTGTCTGTAATCTTTGGATAATCTTTTGATAGTGATTTCTTGGGTTTGGCTGCCCCGGAGAGGTTTTACAATTAGAGAAGTACTCTAATTGGTTTCCTTTTCGTAACCAAAATATCTGTGTCTGCTTCTTTATTGCTTCATAGTTTAATTCCGCATAATTTGTGATAAACAATTGTTTGGAGTCTGCTTAGCGTTTTTCAGTCCAGGTCTTTCCCTCTTTGTCCTGAGTTTTACCCCCAACCCTTTTTAACTGTAGTCAATGCATAGGCCTGGCCTAATGCGTTCTACTCCTTATTTATTTGGTTTCTACGTTTTATCTCAAGCCCAATTCTCCATACATGCATACTTTCACTGTATCTTTCTGGCTAATATTTTAAATAAATAAAACAAACATCTTAATAAATTAGAAAACATATCTTCAATTAAATTACATCAGCTTGGTGAGGGCCTCCGAGAAAAATAATTATTAGCTTAAACTTTAGGGGTGTTACAACTAAAGCTGAAACTTGATGAAGAAGATGCTCTGGTGATGAACCGTGTGTTCAATATATATGGTGGTGGCTCCAACTTTAGTCACCCTTTAAGGAAGAGTATGTGATAGAGAAAACGGAAAATAGATATGTTGGGATCAGGGAAAATTTTG
This sequence comes from Carpinus viminea, assembly GCA_013348765.1. Classification (NCBI taxonomy): domain Eukaryota; kingdom Viridiplantae; phylum Streptophyta; class Magnoliopsida; order Fagales; family Betulaceae; genus Carpinus; species Carpinus viminea. The sequence goes on from CP054667.1 coordinate 60,345,816, forward strand.
TTTTTTGTTTTTTTGAAAATATAAGAACAAAGAAAATGGGAAAGAATCATTTTCAAAAAAAAAAAAAAATTGGACCACATTAATTGCAATCTCGTGCATATTTCACAAGGCACTTTTTTGTCTACAAAATTCATGTCATTTTTTAGAATAATAAATGTGCATTTTTTACAAAGAATTTATTTTTGTTTATAATGAATAGACGCTTCCTTCTAAAGTACTCTAGCACACTTGTTCAAAAAAATAAAAAATTTATATATATATACTAGAACACTTATAATCTAAGCAGTGACAAAGGGGTAAATTTCATATCGTATGTTGCAACTCCCACCAACAATTCTTCCACCTTCTTTCCCATCACAACAATGAGGAAGTTCACCAATTATACCGTCAAGACACGTGAAACAGTCACTTGTAGAAAGGTCCCAAGTGCATTGGGCCAAGCCATAGAGCTTCCTTGATTCTTCGAGCTCTAGCTCGATCTCTCCAACCGCATAGTGCTTTGGCGTCTCAGATGCTTCTTTGGCCAGTGAACTCAACAACTCCCTTGTCTTTTGGTTGAAGCTTGTGGGCTCGCTAACATTTCGCAAGTTGTACATATACAACTTGTTTTGGTTATCAATTTGGCCAAGAAAATCACTGTTGAGGTACTTCAGCAGACAATTATCGTACCATATAATCGCACCTTTGTTATACGGGCAGAGCTTGTGAATTTCGCTGCTGGCCTCATTGACGCAAGTCCTGCAGTCTGAAACTTCAGCGTCACCACGACAAAGAGCAAGCCCATAAGTTTTGTAGGGATCCTGACCCACTATCCCAAGACCAAAACCCTGGGGAGGGGTTTGGTAGTAAAGGTTGCCCATGAGCTTTCTTAGGTTTGATTCATAAAGGTCGTTGGTGGTGAAGTTCCCAGAGCTTGAACAAACATGGTTGAGATATGAGCTGGCTCCGAAAATGGTTTGTAGAAGGAGAGAAATTGTTAGCAGATAGATGGAGAAGGAAGACATTTTCTGTCGGAAATGAGGATGTACTTTGGATGAAGCTGTGGAGAACTTATATATAGTTGAAGGGGTTGGCTGTTTCCTTACATAGTACAGTTCAAGCTGACAAGAAATTGTCAAAACTGTGCTGGGTTCTTTGGAAAAGTCAAAAAAATGGGTAAGCTAAAAATGTAATTCAACATGTACCTCGTCAACTGGCCAATGAAGCCGGATCGCCAAAATATTGATTAAGAAAGTTCTAAATCATCTAATATTATTTATTATTCTGACGAGTGTTTGATGATTTCAACAGAAAAGTGGCTAATCAAACCGAAAATATAAAAATGCAAGGTCATAATGTTTGTTTCTTAAAAATAAAAATAAAAAAATACTATTATAAAAAGAAAAAAAACTTGATATAGTAGATCTAATATAACATGCAAAAATGAAATGATCCAATGAGAGATAAGCCTTTCGTTTGTTTTCTCTACATTCATGAATGAATATAGGCACTCGGGGGAAAGGAGACTCTTAGAGCAATGATTAAATTTATCTGATTTTAAAAGTTTAAACTTTAAAGAAAACTTGTGATTTAACATGGTGTATACATATGTTATCGATAAGAGAAATGATTGATGTCAATAATTTGTCAATATTTTTTTTTATATTCTCTTACAAATTTAATAAATCAACTATTAGATTTCTGTATTCCATCATTGACTTATTTGAGGTTCTCATAAGTCTACAAATCTAATAGTTGGCCGCTTGTAACATGATATGGGAGAAATACTGACAAATAGAAGTTCTTCTTGTGTTCCTCTTGTATTACTCCAACAATAATATAACTACAAAAATCATCATTAGACTTATTGATTATTATTGGATTTTAATCAAATTATAATTTTAAAAGACATCTCATTCTTGAAGTGATTTTTAGAATTATTCTACAAAGACTATATATATGGAGCATCTTGTTAAATTCGAACATGTACAAAGTGGTTATTATATAAGGCATATTTGCATTAAGATCGTGTATTATCCATTACATTGTTTTTCATACTTTTTATTTCTTGGGAGACGTAGGGCGTTTTTCATCTTTACTGAAACCTAGTATTTTACTGGCCAAAAGAAGAAAAATATAAGTGTATTAATTTGTTGTTGATATTAGCAGATGAAGCCTAGAACTCTGAGATAGAAAAAAAGTCATATTCGTATCTAGAACATGAACCAACAAAAGTCAAGCAGGAGATTATGATTATTCATATATATATATATATGTGTGTGTGTGTGTGTAGACGGCTATGAATAATCACATAAAAACTCTACTGAACAGAAAAATATACACGTTAATTTCAACTCTAATGACAATATGGCAGCAAACCCTTTTGTCAGCCATTGATATATAGAATGGTCTAATTGTGATAATCCAGTTTAATTTTCTTTTTCGAGTATTCAATTTTTTTTTTTCTCATGATACCGTTGAACATATTGTCATTATATATGCATGGGTTTTAAAATGTGCAATAGATAGAAAGAAAATTCATTAACATTGAACCATTCACATGAACAACTTGCTTAGAGAAGATGTAATTAATATGAGAAAAATTTACAAGAGTAACGCACAGAAAAAATGTAAATATATATGAGCATAGTCTATATTTTCGGCTTGATTGGCCAGCTTTCCGTTTGAAATCATCAAAACTCTTGATCAGAATAATATAATGATTTAGAACTTTCTTTACCAATATTTCTGGCGATTATGTCATCTTCCATTTGCTGCAATCTAATTCCCTGTAACTCTTGTTTCCTATTCAATTAAAATAATACGAAGGTTGAAGTGCAATTTTAGCTTACCCATATTTGACTTTTCCAAAGAATGCAGCTCAGTTTTGACGATGTCTTGTCAACTTGAACAGTATGTAAGAAAACAGCCAACCCCTTTAAACTATATATATAAGTGCTGCGTAGTACTTCTCCATATCTTCATCCAAACTACATCCTCATTTCAATTCTACTACCCAAAATGTCTTCCTTCTCTATCTATCTGCTAACGTTTGCTCTCCTTCTCCAAACCATTTATGGAGCCAGCCCTCTCTACCATTTCTGTTCCAGCTCTGAGAACTTCACCACCAATGACCCTTATGCATCAAACCTAAGAAAGCTCTTGGGCAATCTTTACTACCAAACCCCTCCCCAGGGCTTTGGTGTCGGCTCAGTCGGTCAGGATCCCTACAAAGCTAATGGCCTTGCTCTTTGTCGTGGCGACGTTGAAGCCGCAGACTGCAGGACTTGTATCAATGAGGCTAGCACCGAAATTCACAAACTCTGCCCGTATAATAAAGGTGCGATTATATGGTACGATAACTGTCTTTTCAAGTACAACAACACTGATTTCCTTGGCAAAATTGATAATCAAAACAAGTTCTATATGTGGAACGTGAGAAATGTTAGCGAGCCCACAATCTTCAACCAAAAAACAAGGGAGTTGTTGAGCCTACTGGCTAAAGATGCATCTGCGACCCCAAAACTGTATGCAGCTGGAGAGCTAGAGCTCGAAAAATCAAAGAAGCTCTATGGGTTGGCCCAATGCACTAGGGACATTTCTGCAAGTGACTGCTCCAAGTGTCTCGATGGTATAATTGGTGAACTTCCTCGTTGCTGTGATGGGAAAGAAGGAGGAAGAGTTGTTACTGGGAGTTGCAACATAGGATATGAGATTTACCCTTTTATCAATGCTTAGATTATAAGTGTTCTATTTTTTTTTTTTTTATATATGAATAAGTGTTCTAGAAAGTCTATAAATTATGATTCTCACTTTGTATGCGTTATATGTTGCATGTTGTGATCGTTGTGGAATAAAAATATATTCATTTTGTTTCATAATAGGATTCACTGTCTAATATCCTCAAAATCCTTTCATATCAAGACTCTATCTTCATTCTACGCTTATTCCATCCTATGCTCGAATTCCCCTCCTTCTTACCCTTCCGGCCTTTGTGTTGACATGTCTAAAAAAATTAATTAGTTTTTTTTTTTTTCCATTTTTGGCGTACAAACTTGCACAAAACTCTATTTAAGCTAGTTCATGGTGATTAATTAGTGCTAAATTTAAACCCTTTTTCATGGATCCATTCTCCGTTGAATAAATTAAGTTCACAGTTTTGTTTCACACTATTTTTTAGCTCTGGGCCAAGCCCATACCATATACTTGGGCTACCGCAGAGTCAACAGAACTGGGCTTAAATTCAATTTTATATGTTAAATCACTATGAGAGATAAAGTTCTTGAAATTTGATGAAGGTAATTAATTATTCAATTTATTTGAAATATATATATAATCTAATCTAATCATGTGTTTTTTAAATTTTAAATTTATTTTGAATATATATTTTTTTCCATGGAGATCGAATATTTGGGAAAGCTAGTTGCACGATGTATTTTCACGTGCAACTCCCCTGTAATTTTACACAAATGGCAAATGCTACTTTTAATTTACATGGTCGGTGAACTTTCAGACATTCAATTTGTTGCCTTGCTTCATCCTTAATTTCACAATCAAAATTCCCAATATGTTGTCTTAACTAAAAGCCTAAATAATATGGATCTTGAAACATTTAAATCTTTGAAGAATTCTTCTCGACTTTCGCAAACAATTATGGCATATTTGGATACATATGCCGGTGGATTGACATGGTAATGTCCATCAGCTTTTGATTTGTTTTATTTTTTTTTAATACAAGTTAATCTAATAACTGGTGGTCACTGTTAAATCAATTCAAAAGAATGAGAGTTGAGTACATTACTTATTTTGAACGTATAGTGTATAACATAAGACTATTTTTACAAACTAATTTTTCGTGTTGATACCATCAGCTAGGGGTGGGAGTCAAATAATTCAGTTACGAAAATGGGGCTTTCGTATTTCACACTGTCCTTGTCGATAAAGTCGAAATTTTCACCTACTTATTTCATCAACCTTTTGTTCCGTTACCGAATGGAGATTGGTAATGTCGGTAAGCAATGAAATAGAAAATTGGTCAACAAAGTCAGTCGATTCAATTAGAAAATTTTATTTTACCTACCAAACTGAGTTTATTGGAAATAGAAAAAGTTTACCATCAATTAAGCATTGTCGGTAGGTGTTGGTCAATTCTCGATCGTAGGTGGTTAATTTGCCACCCCTACCATCACCTATTGGTATAATACTCTCTTTTTTCTTTTTTCTTTTTGTCGCATCAGTTCTTTTGATGGACCAGATCATTTATTTCACCCATTTTCAAGTGTTCTTAGGATAGCTATGTCTCGTTTGTCTTTCATCTTTTTGTAATTATCCTTTCTCCCCATTCCCGGAACTGAATTTAAATTTAAATTAAAAAAAAAAAAAAAGAAGTAATTTTAATGTAAACTTACAAAATATCTAGGGTCATAGATGATTTAAATGTAGCCTCCACTTGTGTTAGAATTAGTGCTAAGGTAAGTAAATGGAGGAGATTAATGAAGACATTTATGGTAATTCCAAATTCGACACACCTCCCAAAATTAATAGACAACATGACTACAATTAGGTATTTTGATTCATCCAATACATACAAAAATAATAATTTTAGTATTTCAATGAATATAATAATACGTTAAAAAAAAAAAAAGACAGACCAAGTTTATATTCTCAGCCTCAAATTATAAAAAATAATAGAAAAAAGGACAGGCAAGTTTGCATAAGTACAAATAATTTAAATATAAATGACCTTTTATGTCATATGCCAAACTTTGTAACCGAGGTAGTGCTACACTGCTACTGCACCTATTGCCTAAAACAGACAAATTAAACCAGCCAAGTTACACCACTTTTTGTTTATTTTGATTAAATTGGAGGAATAATGTTATGGGCAATTGCAAATCATCTCATGCATGCCCCCAATGTTTACAAAGACAGATATCGAGATAATTAATTTGCTTTGAAAATAGTGGAATTCAGAGAAAAATTTAACATATATTGATAAGTGTTTATTATTTTTTTTTCTTAGCTAAAAAGGTAGGTCAAAAAAATCAATTGTAGTTATCCTATCTGGACGTAACCATAATAGCACATACATGCTGGAAGTTGCACAAAAGAGGCCTAAACAGTAGAAACCGCAGGCTCTCCCCCAAGTTCGATTGAGCCATAACTTGACCCCGCCCCATCAGAGCATCAGTGGGAACTAATTAAGGTGACTAATACTAATCAGACATATATGGAGATTCTCCATTGCGAAGATGTCTAATTGAAACAAAAGAGATTTGAAGTTTTTAATTTGGAGAAAATAAATTTTATCTCTATATGGTTAGCTAGGTCCTACAATAAAGAACCTCAAAGTTAGTTCATAATTGCTTAGCCTTGTTAATTTGTTTGTATTTTTTTCTGTTATTTTTTAAATAAATAAATAAAATCTCAACACAAATAACTCAAATAAAAACATAATCTCTTGATGAACATATTAAAAGTGTTAAAAGTAAACATATACTACAAATTACAACCAAGCCAATCAAATGCTAATAAATAGTTTTACAGTACCCTTGATTCAAAATAATTAAAAGACTAAATTAACTATAATAAAAGAAACTACTATTTTCATTAAAATTGAAAAGAAAATCTTTTTTTTTTTTTACATGTCCACGCAAAGGTAGGGGAAAGGAAAATTCGAACTTGTAACCTCCGCTTCATAAAGCGTGGTTCACAATTTCTTAATACACAATCATGATAGTGTTTGAAAATATACAATTAATTCATAACAAAATGAAAAATAATGCATGTGATTATTACTTATAAACTAATTACTATGTTGATTTTAAACTTTGAATTTGACCACAAGAAGAATATTGCATGCTGCTATAAACTAACCTTCAGAAACACTTTGACTAAAAATTTTCATAAAAACACAAGCAATTCCAACAAATTTTTTTTTTCAAATATTAAAAAAAAAATCAGTCAAACAATTAATCCTGTGTCTCTCTCTCTGAGTCACTGGCTAATTTTTTTTTTTTTTTTTAATCTGGAAAGAAAAAACGACAGAAAAAAATACACACCCTCTCCTTCTGTGTCTGGAAACGACAAAGAATCTGGAACCTCCTCTGCTATAAAAAGAGGAGGTTGTAGAAAAGGACTTTTGAAGTTGTAGGTTTTCACAAAAGCACTTGAGAGGAAAAAAGCTCATAAATACAGCTGAGGCCACCACTCTCTAGGCTTTTACACTCTCATAATTCTTTGCAGAGGGGAAGAGAGAGAGAGAGAGAGAGAGAGAGAGAGAGGGAGATGGTAAGAGAGTCGTGGTCTTCAGGCATGGAGGAGGCAGCAGGGGTAGTGAACATGAACATGAAGCCTGCATGGCTTGAGGGGCTGATGGCTGAGACATTCTTTGGTGCCTGTGGGGTCCACGAGAATCGCAGGAAGAACGAGAAGAACGTTTTTTGCTTGCGCTGTTGTCTTAGTATTTGCCCCCACTGCCTCTCTTCTCACCGCTCTCACCCTCTTCTCCAGGTATAATTCCTTTGCCACCATAGTCTGAATCATCAAATCCTTCCAAAATCATTTGATTTCAACCCACATGCTCCCCATTTCTGCTGTTTCAAACTGTTTTTCATCTTCATCACACTCAATTCTTTAGTGGGTACTTGGGTTTTTTTTCATTGAGTTCAACTGTTGTTGAATTCTTCTGAAAATCAAATTCTAGTGCAGTCATGTTGTTTGGGTATCCAAAATCTTCTTATGACTGTTTTGAATTTTTGGAAAGAAAAAAAAAATCTCTCTTTCTTTTGTATGCCTTTAATTCTTACCTCAAACTTTGTTCTGGGTATGTGGTGATTTTGGTTTTAGAGAATTGGCACAATTTCTCAAGATATTTGTCAATTGTCCGTATTTTCAGGTGATGCACAAGGGCTTCTTTCTTTCTTCCTAGCTCTTCTCTTTTTTCTTTTGTAATTTTCTTTCTTCATACTTGCTAGCTAGCTGTTGTCTCTTCTTGTCCGACCCTTTTTTCTTACTAATTTTATGCTTATCTATAAGAAGACTTACAATATCCTAGCTTCTCCTAAATTTTCTAAAATCAAGTTTCAGTTTGGTATATATTGAGACATAAAAGAAAAAAAGAATTCACATTTCAGAAGGTTTATGAACTCCAATCACACATTAACCTATTATTTAAGGAATAACCTATATATATATATATATATATATATATATAGATATATATAATGCTTACAGAATTCATCAAAATCTCTGTGCTTTATTATTAAGACACACACATTGAGATAAGATGTTCCCATACTAAATTGGATCTATAATGTTTGAGATCAGAAAAAAAGAAAATCTTGACTCTTTATATATATATATATATATATATATATATATATATATATATATAATTTGCCAATTCTTGTGGATCCGTCCAAGATTGTCTTATGTTAGTGGTCTTGGTCAAATTATTTTATTTTATTTTATGTAGAAGGCATTCCAGAAGTGGTTCACCATGTCTTCCTTGATTACCACTTTTTGGGTTTGGTTTCTTTCCCATTTATGGCAGATTTCTTATTTATCCTTATTTTCCTGCAAAGCTTCTTCAGCTGTTGCTTTCAATGAAAGCGAAAGTTTGACCCAGTTTTTCACATTTCATTGTCGTATTTATCGTTCCCATAAAGAACCCCACTTCCCTAATCTTTTATTTCTCATCACAAAGTTCCTTTGTTTTTTTTTTGTTTTTGTTTTTTTACCTCAATAAAGCTTGTTAGCTAGCTACTTGCTTGATTACCCCAAGATGCTGTAATTTCTCTTTTTTTTACTTCATTAATTTTCTGCTTAATTTAGGTAAATTGTGCTCCACTGTTGTTGATGACCAATTTAATTTAATTAACTGCCATAAGATGATCATCGTGTTGTGGTTAATATCCAGGTGAGACGATATGTTTACCACGATGTCGTTCGATTGGGTGATCTTGAAAAGCTCATTGACTGCTCATCTATTCAGGTTTTGACAGTTTTTAATTAAGAAATGAGAAAATGGATTAATCTTGATTGTTTAATAATTGAAGCATGATTAATTCCCTTGCTTGGCAGCCGTATACAATAAACAGTGCCAAAGTGATATTCTTGAATCAGAGGCCACAGTCTAGGTCTTCCAAGGGCTCTGCCAACATATGCTTTACTTGTGACAGGATTCTCCAGGAGCCATTCAACTTCTGTTCACTCTCATGCAAGGTCCATTTCACTTCCCTCCTTCCTTAATTCTTTGCTTGTCTCATGTGTTTTATATTCTGTCTTACTGTTTTCCGACAACATATATAGTCATATACCCATGATTACGATTGGTCGATTACGATTGGTCGTTTTGAAAAACTTTCTTATGCATTCCTAACTTCTTTCTCAGTTTGCATAATCATGGAATAATTCCCATTTGGAGTTGGTATATAGGAAAAATTCTCAAATGGGTCTTTTTTATTTTTTGGTTTTTGTCAAGGGGACGGTAATTGGTGTTTTGGTTTTGGCTCGTGTCAAGCTATTGGTATAAAACTATATAGATCAATCTTAATTCGATCTATTTAATTCAACAGGTCGAACCTCTAAACCTTAACTGTTAATTTTGTATTGGATTCGTGTCAAAATTTCCTAGCCCTAAATATCGTGTGTCTGGTTTAATGGAATAATTTTGACACAAACCCTAACTTGTGTATGTACGTATATACATATGTTGGAGTAACAATTCGTGTTTGAGTGTTAGATTCAAATCGTGTCGAGGTATAAATATAAAGCTATATATAGGTTAATTCTAACTTGACCCCTCAACCCTAAGTCGCTAATTTTGTATCGAGTTCACGACCTCCTAATTAAATGTCACATGTTGAGTTCACAATGTCTTGAGCCATGAGTGTAAGACTATATAAATCAACCATAACAATACTCATTTAATTAAATAGATCAAAAGACTCTTCAACCGTAATCCGTTAAATTTGTGTCGGGCTGGAGATGTCAAAAATTGACATGTGTGGGTTAATTGTTTTTTAATTATTATTTCTATTTGTTCTTCTATTATGAAACAATATATATAGAGAGAGAGAGAAGATATATAGTCCATAAACTTTGAAAACGCAACAAATTAATGCAGGTTAACCACATGGTGTACCGAGGAGAATATCTATCTGGCATTTTGTATCGGTATGATGAATCCGATTTTGCAATATCGGAATTTGAGGGATTACGGATGGATGGGTCGTCGGAGATCATTGATGATGATGGCATACTAGAAGATCAAGACCATCCATTGCAATACAGATCAGGTTCATCATGCTCCAATGAGGCCACCAGCAATTCTGTAATCCCACGTGAACCGGAGGTGGTGAAGAAGAAGAAGAAAGGCGGCTTCCTCCCCGGCATTGTTCTCTCTCTCAGCAGCAGGAGAAAGGGTGCTCCTCAGAGGGCTCCTCTTTCTTAGATGTTTGGAAATGGAAATTTCAAGAGATAGGGAATAAAATTTAATTATTATTAATTAGTACCTTCTACTAAAATGTAATAATTATATGTTGTTATTATCATTATTAGCAGCTTCAATTAACGTTGGTAATCATGATGTTTTATATTTATTATCCTATGTTTAATTAGCGTTAATTTGTTTTGTATTATCGAGTGTTGTCATCGGAATGTGCATGGGGCAATTCCGTTACTCACCGTAGGTGGTTGAAGATGGACTCATTCCTCCACCAATTTTGTATCCATGTAATGGATTTTGCCACTGTATATGCTATTTTAATTATCTGACATTAAAAAAAATCCTTTTATGTTATATTATTTTCTTCTTCTTTTTTCTTTTTGTTAAATATTTTGAAAATATATGTAAATATATTTTTTGGTGAGAACTTTATAATTTTACTGGCATATATATATATATATATATATATATATAATCAGGTCCTATATATATACCTTAACAGACAGCCTTAAACCAATCCATTAAATTCTTCTCAGGAAATATAAAATTATGATTATTATGTGTATGTTTTCACAAGAAATATACAAACTTCAATCCAACTTGTCAATCTAAGAGTGATTAAAACTGAAATTCATTTAGGTTTCAAGGACATAATTACTTTCGAGGCATAAATATAAGCTAGATAATAATAAAAAATGGGTACATAAGTCATATTAAAAATAATTAGTACATATGTCGCATGTCGAGTTTGGATCATATTGAAACATAGACATGAGACTATGTAAATAAACCCTGACTCGATCCATAACAGAATCATCTCTAATTCATTTGAACTATAAAATATCTAGTTACTTATATATTAGAAGAATATTTTTATTTTTTTCACTTTTTGAAAAACACATATACTCCTCAAATATAACTAACTTAATATTTTTCGATTCAAATGAACTAGAGAGAATCCTAATTCACTCAATTTATTCAATTAAACAGATCATATTCTTCAAACCTAATCTATTAATTTTGTATTGAATTTATGTCAAATTTGTGAATCGTATTTTTTACCGTGCCGATGCAATTTACACGTCTCTCGAAAAGAATTGGGCCGTTGTAATTAAATTCAAACATGGACATGAGATATAATAATTGGAAGGCAGAAAAAGTAAAGCAATAATTAGATGCTTGGTTCCCAAAAAAAAAAAGAAAAAAAAAAAACAGAAAATGAAGTCGTTGGGAGGAGGAACGAGGATTCACGGGAAAGGTAGTAGTTAAGCTAAATTAGTATGGGAAATGTTAATGAAGGAATCAAAACGTAGCTACTTTACACGTAATATAAGGTAAATGGTATAGAGCATGCAGTGCACTGCGCTGCGCAGCCCATGCGAGATGGGTACGGCGCCCCAACACACGACACTGTTGTTTACGACAAACGCCAAAGAGTCCACCGGACAAAACGTGGCAGGTACCCGCACATACGTTGCACCTAATTGTCCCTTCTCTTCTATTTTTCTCATCTCCATCCGTAAACTTTTGTTTCTTCCATGTGTGTGTGTTTTTTTAAAAAAAAAAAACAATTATTAATCCTTAATTAGGTTTCGTGTGATTTTAATTAAATACATTAAGTTTTCGATTTTAGCAATTAGGGTCTTTAAAATCGGAACAAAATCTTCAATATTCATTGTTTTTTTTTTTTTTTTAAAGGAATCATTATAGGCTCATTAAAGAAGGATCATGAACATAAATGCTCTAAAATTATATAGCAAAAAGCTTTGAAAAAATTATAGTCGAAAAAACGAGATTACAAGTCATAGATACTTACATAAAAATCAAAATTCAAAACTTATTTATGACAACAATATTTGCTAACTCATAACTAATTTTTCAATTGTAACATCATATCTGTTTTAGACAGATTCAACTCAATGCATAGATAACTCATCTTTGTCGACCTTTAGAGCAAAAACTCATATCGAAAATCATCTTCCTAAGCCCGAGAGCTAGGAAACGAATCACATCTACAACCCAAAGATATGGCCAATCCTTATTCAAACAAAATTACGTAAAACAAAAAAATAATAATAAAACCTAATCCCCACAAAAAAAACAGCCAAAAAAGCACAAATCTGCTCTTGAGAAAACTAGATCTACTCCTCCTCGACCCAAAATGGTCTTTTCTTCAATATTCATTTAGTGTAAAATGATAAATAATATTGTAATTTTGTTTTCAACCTTAATGTTAAGACTATATTATTCCTCATTTTATACTAAATGAATACTCTAGTTAATTAGGCATATGTCATGTCAAACCAAATCAATAACGTTACGAAATTCTTGTTTGACATGTTATGTGACATACTTACATTAAATTATAAATTAGAAAGTATAAAATAAAAAAAAATAAACTCTTAACTTATGGTATATTTGTACGTAGTACAGTTGATGCATAATGTGTCAAACAAACAAAATCTAACAACTTAATTGTTGAAATTAAAAACCCAAAAATGGCTGAAAATGTTAAGATTGGATTTGATTTGATTTGATTTTTTCCAAGTAGAGTGAGCAAAATACATGTGGTAACACTAGTACTGTGGTAGATGGCTGAAGCCTGAAGGCTTATTAATTACAATAATGACCCTTCCTTCTCTTTGAAAATGACAGTCTTCATTTTCAAATTTCAAACTGAAATTGAAAGGAAAAATTAAAAAAAATTAAAAAAAAAAAAGAGAGAAAAAGAATATTCCATATCTAGTGTTTGTTTGTCGATCTTGTTTTTTCTTTTTTTTTTTTGAGGGGTAGTTGGTCATTTAACAAATTAATTATTAATCCTAGTTATTAAATTCAAAAACCAATAGCAAATAGTAGCACATATGGTCATATGGATAATGGATTAACATGTGCATGCCTTTACCGAGTTTTGGCTAGATTCCAATGACAAAAGTTTGTAGTACCAAGAAATTTGGTCTGATTTATTTGAAAAATTACATAAATTTTGTTGCTTAATATTTTTTACTAATCAGACAAAAAAATATCTTAGGAAATTATTTTTAAATAGAAAAAGATAATTGTGGTGCTTTTGCAAAAACAAGTAGTGAAGATAAGTTGATTTCAATGTTATCTCTAAGAGGTAGCTCAATCAGTTAGGATTACGCCTAATGAAGCGGAAGTCACTAGTTTGAATTCTTCTCTCACCTCTTGTGTGAACATGTCCAAAAAAAAAAAAGTTGATTTCAATGTTTATATTTTATGAAAATAATAATAATCATACTAATAAAACTTAAATATGCATATATAACTTTTTATGATATATTGATTGCCTGAAATGTTATTCAAGACAACTCCGCTAATTAAGGTTCTCACTCCATAGTAGTCAAAGAAACCATATTCTGGATTTTTCTGTGTCCCTCTAAAAATAAAGTAACTTTTAAAATCACAATGTAATCAACATTTAATAGTAATTAATTAAAAACTTAACGCTAAATCATTAAAAATACGAGAGGAGAGGATGAAGATGAAGTAGTGGATAGGGTAAGTAAAGAATAAGATGCTAACTACTAAAGTCAAGAATTTCAATATTTCTCCATCTTTCATTCATTTTATTTTATTTTTTCAAATCAACAATTAAATGTAATTTAGTAGTTATTAATATATATATATATATATATATATTAAAAAAAGAAGAAGAAGAAGAAGAAGAGGTGTCACAGATTTTGTTTTGTATTGGACAGAAGAAGGACAATGTACTGTGACGTGGTTAGGTGCACAAGATGACAAACGATAAAACCAAGGCTTTGTTGTGTTTTCTACCCACATCCACATGCTGCAGGGCCGCTGCGCTACCTATTTGCATTTCGAATCTTTTTTTTTTTAACGAAATATTTCTGTCACCCTACCGTATCCCTGTCTCACCCCCGCCCACTTGTATTCTCTTGCCTTTTTCTCAATTTTTTTTTTTTTTTTTAACTTCACTTATTCATCATAACTTAGGCATTTTTTATGGACACTTTTTTATTGTTCAAAATTTTTTATTTTGGTGTATCGAACTTTCGTTTTATTTTAAATACTCCTTATTATTATTAAATATTACAGTTAAATTAAATAAAAAAATGAAAAAAAAATTGACTAAATATATTTTAGTAATTTCACACATTTTCGTTAAAATTTAATAAAAAATCCTAACAGAGGGAGGAAAGTAGAGAAAATCAAAGTTTGATACACCAAAATGAGAGATTTTGAACAATAAAAATGTTTGAAAAGCGCGTAAATTCGTGAGAGTAAGTGAAGTTTTCCTTTTTTTTTTTTTTTTTGATACATTACTAATTAATTTTTACAACCATAAAACTAAAACAACTTAGATTTGGCTTTAAAAAAAAAATAATTAAATTAAAATTAAAATTAAATCTTGAACATTTAAAAAACTAGACGACATATGCTGTATTTTTATTTTATTTTTATTTTACAGCATTTAAGCCAAATTCAAAAAAAGTTAACTGGGTCTTTTGAATATCAAATATAAGACTAAAATAATTTAAATGGAGACAATTGCCTCCACTCAAAATAATACGGTTCTAGTCGTGCTCTTTAAGATCAAGTACTAGCAGCAGCTTAATTCTGGTTTTTCTTAAATTTAAGGAATAAGACTATTTTTGCTTTTCTATCAAAATACATCTGACAATAGTTTTCATTATCTTTTCATATACTTTGAAAAATATATATTTTTTTATAAAATATAAGTTTCATGTCTTCACTTTTTTCACAAAATTTTAATATAATCTCCAATTAAAGACAAAAGAGTTAAAATATGAGAGAGGAGAGGGAAATATTTGTGTTAAAATATGAATAAAAAATATATATTATAGGGAAGCTAAAGTGCATTGGTAAATAAGGACTTTAAGATGGGAATAACTTCAATTCAGTCATGCAATAAGGGAGGGTTTTTTGCCCACCAATAAGAGGATGCCAAATCAGCATGGAGCAAAATAAAATGAGATCAAAGCACCTGGTTTTTATCCCTCACAGCCAATCAGCATCGTCTTCACCAGCCTCCACCATCTGCCGCTACCTCTCTCCGTCAGCTATGTGGGGTGGTTGGCGAGCCACACCTGGCCATACATGGATATCTTGCTTCTCCTCCTTCTTAAGCCTTACAATTTTTAGCATGGAGTGGCTGCTCCTCCTCCTTCTTAAGCCTTACAATTTTTTTTTCTAAAAAAAATTAATTAATATTTAAATCAATAATCAGGTGTAATTGTGTTTATTTTGAAACCTTAAGTTTAAAAACCTCCCTTATTGGTTGCAAAAAAACCTCCCTTTTTGCCATGACGAAACAACAGCAGCTCTCCTTTAAGATTCCCTACATTTAACCAACCTTTAAGAGCACTAGCAGCAGCTTCCCTTTGATTTTCCTTAAGTTTAGGATACAAAACTACTTTTTGATTCCCTATAAAAATATATTTCACAATAGCTTCCCTTACCTTTCCCTATATCATTAAAATATTATTTCTTTGCAAAATATAAGTTCCCTACTTATCCTCATTTTTTTCACAAAATCTCAACACAATCCTCAAATAAAGACATAAAGATGAAAGTCGAGAGAAGAAAGAGAATTGTTTATATAAAAATAATATATAGGGAACCAAAAGTGGTTTCATACACATTGGGAAACACTGTAGCAACTCTTGAGGTTGGTTAAATATAAGGAATCTGATGTGAGTATGTTTTTATGATTTTTTAAAATTTTTCTAAATATAGGAAAGGGAATGACATATAGGGCATCTGTTGCTAGTGCTCTAAGAGCACTAGCAACAGACTCCCTAAAAGTCTGCTTCCTTCATTTAGGGAAAAAGAGAAAAATCACAAAAATCCACGAAGCCCTAAATTTAACCTCCTCCATTGGGTTTCAGTGTTTCCCAATGCATAGGAAACACTGTAAACCCGATTATTAAATAATAAATTGTTGGATTCTCTCCTCTCCTCTCCTCCCTTCTTCTTGCAACTCATGCTCTCCCTATCTCTCGCTCTCTTTGTCTCTCTCTCGAACAAGATCATGCAGAAAATCACAAATATAACAAAATCAAAACATAAACAATCAACAAATCACGCTCCACTCAACAAATTAAACAAATTACCAAAAATAATGAGAAAATCACCAAGATCTCGAACAAGATCATGCGGAAAATCACCAAAATAATCAACAAATTAAACAAAATGAATCACCAAAATAATCAACAAATTAATCAACGAGGAGACATGGGTGGGTCTGAGACGAGGACTATTACTCGGACTAAATCTGTCGAGAAGCGGAGAAAGCTTAGTCCCAACTAACTCGAATCGATTACTTCAAACTACCCTATACATTATATTAATATAAAACATTTATCTTTCCTCTCTTATCTTTCATCTTTAGATTTTAATTAGGGATTGTGTTAGAATTTTATGAAAAAAAGTGATGGTAGGTAGGGAACTTGTATTTTGTAAAGAAATACCATTTTAATGGTATATGGAAATATAAGGAAAACTATTGTGAAATATATTTTCATAAGAAATTAAAAAGTAGTTTTGTACCTTAAAGTTTAAAAAATCAAACCAAAAGTTGTGCTAGTGCTTAGAGATGCAATTGGGAACATGTTGCATGATACTTTTTATTATTATTATTTTGATTCTTCCTATATATATGGAGAAAAATGGGCAATTGAGTATTTGTTACTAGTATTCTAACTGTACACTACGTACAAGTATCCTTCAACTTTAATATTAAGATAATATTACACTTATTTTACACTAAATGGATACTCTACATTTCATTTGAAATTGAAAGGATCTTATTTCATTAGAAGACACTCGGCATTTCTTAGAATGGGTTAAAGAAATGTGAGATGCACATATTTTCTTTAGCATTCTTCACCGTCATTTATTACCCTTCTACTAACGTAGGAACCTCATGCATTAGTTTTTTAAGAATTCAAACACGTTAGAAGACTCTTACATTTATTAAAATTAATTGAAAGAAATTTCCTTCAAATTACCTAATTTGAAGGAAATTTATGTCCTTATTTATTTATCTTGGGGACTCAAAAGAATGCTCACTTTCTTATGTTTTCTCAACAATAAAAATTCACTAGCAGCAACTTTTTTTTTAATTTTTCTTAACTTTAAAAGTGCTTAAAGAAATGAAAGAAAGAAGTAATAATAAAAAAAAACCTGGTCAATATATATATCTGACTATCTGAGTCTGACCACCACAGCTTTCTACGAATGGAAGCGCAGACATAATGGTGTGGCCGGATGGAGTTTGGTTTGTTTAATTTAGAGAAAGTTGTTGGAGGAATATGATTAAAATTATGAAGTTTTCGAGCTTGGTGGTGAAATGGTGGTGGGCAGCGCTGCATGCTGCCGGAGCTTTTTCATGGACGCCAATTGCCATAATTGCCTTTTTACAGGTACATGCTCAAACTCGATAACTCAATCATGGCGTTATTGCTGCTATGGCCACTATGATGATATATTAATCATCAGATTCGTTGCATCCCTGGCTGGCCTCCATCTCTTCCAAAAGTGCAGACACGACAACTGAATGAAGCAAACCTGTACTTTCTATTAGACTAGTCAAACCATATATCAAAGGAAACATGAAAATCAATTACTACGTAATTATTATTTTTTCTTATGAATTATTAATTTTACATTATATTTTTATGAACTATCATTTTGTTATAAAAATTTTTATTCTGTCAATTAAAGTCGTTAAGTCAGTAAATAGTATCTGTAAATAGTATCGTGAATAATATTGTTAAGAAAGAGTAATTTGTTAGAAAAAAAAAAATGTTGAGATAAAGATAAAAGTTTGATTTTGGAGAACGTTAGACTAGTTAGAATATAAATTAAAAGATTAAATTCATACATTTTTATAAGCTTAAATTTTTGAAATAAATAGTGGTTTAACATAGTATTAGAGATGTAAGTTATGAATTTGAACCCTAATTTCACAGTTTACTACTTATTTTAATTAAATATTGCACGTATTGAGACTCATTTGTTTTTTTAAAAAAATTGATGAAATATTAGATTATAAAGTAAATGATATGGTTTCTATATAGAACATGAACAGTGATTCATGTCATGAATATAGCTAGTCTAGAGAGTATTATTATGGAATGGGACTAGTCAAAGAAAAATGAAAGTAAACATGGAAATATATATATATAAACAAGAAATTGTACTTTTTTTTTTCTGTTCACATGTAATTGTGCCCCATGATTCCATGAAAAGTAGTGATTCATGTGCAAGAGTCAAGACCAAGAGAAACATGTTAAGAGCTAATTGCACAGAAAAAGAAAAAGAAGATGATAATAATAATAACAGTGAAGGGTACTACTCCTGCGCTAATGACTATGCCTCGCAACATGTGATCAGGTTGGTTCACATGGCATGTCACATTCTATTCTGCTTCCATTGGTACAACCACCCATCAACCCTGCCCAGACACGATGCCATCACTGCTCACTGCTTCAATGCTCGGGGTTCTTCCACGTGTCCAAAACCCATGCAGATCGAATATTTTCTTCACACCTGAGAAGCTCTGATCACTGTTGACTGATGACTTATATATATATATATATATAGTTCATCGTCACCTCCCCCCC
The DNA here is from genome assembly GCA_013348765.1 of Carpinus viminea. Taxonomy (NCBI): domain Eukaryota; kingdom Viridiplantae; phylum Streptophyta; class Magnoliopsida; order Fagales; family Betulaceae; genus Carpinus; species Carpinus viminea. The sequence continues at coordinate 60,364,881 of CP054667.1, forward strand.
CAGCCTTCTGGTTCTTCTTTCAAATGATAAGTCGATGATTATAAGTCATAAGCCATGGCCATGGGATGTTAAAAGAGAAACACACATACATGCATTAACACACACACACACATATATATATATATATATATACAAAGGTACATAGGAGTTGAGTTTTTACCTCCCTCTTTCTTTGACAAACGGAAACCAGTAAATTGTACAACAAAAAGCCAAAAAGTGTTTTCCTTTTTCTCTTTGAAAATGCAGTTCTTCCCATCGTCTATGGATTTAGATGAGATAGTTATAGTTATTGTTAAAATATTAATTAAATGGTTAAATTAATTATTTTTTTATCAGTTTAACCTTCACAGTTTATCTCATATTTTAATTAAACACTGTCACATGTTGGATGTTACTTATTAAAGAATAATTTAAGCTTACACGTGAAAGTGAACATTAAAATATCAATTAAATGATTAAATTTATTATTTTTTATCAACTTAAGCATTTGAGATAAATTATGATTTAACATAACATTAAAATAAAAGTATATATTGAGTTCAAACCTTGTTGCTATCGTTCAACTCTAATTTTAATTAAATATTTCATATGTTAAACATTACTTATTAAGAGAAAATTTGAGCTCACAGGTGAAATATTATAATATTAATTAAATAAATAATTTCCTATTGAAAAAAAAAATGATAAAAATAATTATCCCAATCATCTTAAAAGAATTCTTGGTTAACCTTCTTTTCTAATCACCAAGTATATTTTATCTGAACTGTCACTCATTTTGTAATGTAACTCATAAGGTTTGAAACCTCTCAATCTAGTGTATTTAATTTTTAATTTTTTTCGTTAGGATTTTTCATTAAATCCCATCAAAATTTCCAAAAAATCCTTTATATATATATATAGAAAAAACATTTAAATTTGTTTACAAAGATTGAGACAATGGTATATTTGCAAATACCGTTAAATTCATACCAACACCTTAATCTTTGTAATTTTTTCCTAAAATAAATTGAGGTATTTTGGAAAAAGTTAACGGAATAGTGAGATTGCAAATAATTAAAAGATTAATACACCAAATTAAAAAAAATTGAACTCTAAAAAAGATATTGCAAAGTAATGTAAATTGGATTAGAAAAGAAGGACAAATAACACTTGGCATTACTTAGTATTAAGTCTATAATTGTAGGCAATAATATTAGTTAAATAATTAATAAAAAAGTTCACCTTCTGCAATTTCACTATGAATTTGGAAAATCTTGTCATGATGAAAGAAAAAGGAAAAAAGAAAAAAGAAAAAGAAAGAATATTATCTCTTCTAGTCCTAGCTAGCCTCCTGCATAAAGTGACGAGGAGGGGACAAATGAAGCCTAAATAATAAACAAAAGAAGGAAAAGGAATACAGCCCATGGGCCTATATCATGGGCTCCCATGCAGCACTTGCAGAAAGCATTCATATCATGGATTGGATGGGATGGGATGGGTTTGAATGAGCATTCCAAGGTAAAATTAATTATTTTTTAAATAAAACAAATAAAAAAGTTTTTAGAGTTTCAAGGTGGAATAAGTTCGAGGAATTCTAAAAAGGAGGGGTCATGACTCATAAATAAAAATGATAACACTGTGATTGATTGGATCAGAAGTTGTTTGTTTCATAATTTTGTCATCCACCTGAAAAAAAATATTAATATTAATAAATTTTATTTAAAATAAATAAATAAACAAGTAAAAGGGTAATCAATCAGCAATGAGGCTCGTGACTGAATGCAGGTCACCGTACCCAATCAAAGTAGGGACCCTCTCTTTTGGAGTGCTGGAATTAGGGTTCACTTTGAAACTATACAATTGTGACCGGTAATTTGGCAGGATTCCACATTCAATAAAGACCCACTTTTCCAATTGGTCACAGTTTCTTACCCAATTGGACATGCTGCTCCAAACCATCTACTTGGGACCCCAATTTACTTTCCAGCTCACATGCATATCTATTTATATATACTCTGTTTCTATAATGCAACTTCTTACTTTTCCTTAGCTACTGTTTGCAGTCTTTTACCCTCTATATTTGTCTAGCAAGAAAGTGAAGAAAAAAAACAAAACCCTAAATCCTAATATTCTAAACAAATTAAGAATTAATCACTTTAAAAAAAGGGGGTGATTAACCTTTTTTTTTCAAAAAATGGGCATTCATTTGACACACTAAGAAAAGTGTATTTATCAACGTTAAGAAAACAATGAAGATAATTTTCCATTTTTCGACGTGCGTCGAGAAATGACAAAATTTTCCTTCAAACTGGATTGGAGAAATTTCCTCCAACCTAGTTTATAAAAATAAAATGTGTCCATTTTTTTAATAACACGTGAGATGCACATGATTTTTTAATAAAATTATTCTAATTTTGTCTCTGCTATTAAAAAAATATGTGCATCTCACATGTTTAAGGGACACATGTCACTTTTATAAATTAGGTTGAAGAAATTTCCTCTAACTCAATTTGAAGAAAAACTTTGTCCACCGAAAAATGAAATGACATACAAACTAATTCTCCGTGTTTTGTAGTAAGAAAACCCTACCTTTCGAACACCCTTTCATTTTCACTCCTCATGATTCTCTTATTATATAGCATATATTATATTTATATTACATTCGTGTTGATTTGTTCAAATGATGAACTATAATCTTACATTATTACATGCATGCAATTTATAAACATTTGAGTTCATCACATATAACATGTACGTCATATGTATAATTACTCACCAAGTCATGAAACTTATACTAGTATTCTTTTTAACTATGAAACATGTGTTGTCTTTTTAGATATATAGTTTAGTTGATAATAGATCTCGAGAAGCGCCAGGTGCTTTTGAAGGATTTAGTTAGGATTATCTTTGAGAAGCTAAATTTTGTTTGGCTGAATGATATATGTACGTAGGACGCTGATGGAGACACCATGATATGAAATAGATTATTTATATGCTTCACCTTCTTAAGTTTAAGCTTTAAATTTGTTCTTATCACGACTTTCATACTCGGATCATAATTCATAACCATGTATTTGACTCAATGACTAGTCTTTGACGGTACTTTTGAAAATTTCGCTACCTATAACAATGACCTAGTTTCACTTTAGTTACTTAATGATTGAGTTTAATTTACGGTTGTCTATGTTTATAAGTGAAAAATCTTTCGTTATAGACACTTTTTCGGAGATAAGAAGAACTCCTAGTCTTATTCTTTGCAAAATAAATTAAAAAAACGAATTATAAAATTAATTACCGATTAATTAATTACGCTAGCGGTCACGGTGCCTTCTTCAAATATCTCACCGAGGGCATATAATATTTCAAGAGTACTCGAGTGGACCCTCACGCCATGCTGGCCCCCCTAATAAAACTACTGACTTGGACGAAGATCAGTTTTTTAGGCCGCAGTTGATCAGAGAAGACCATTTCCATGGTAGTACAACAGTGCCACATGTGTCAATTAGCCAAGGGACAAAAACAAAATATAGGCATCTTAGCCCCCTGCCAATACCGAATATTGGCCCTTCATTCTTGACTTTGAAAATCTGATTTAGACCTTAATTTGCAATTAATTCTATTTAATCAACTATCTAATCAATAACCACAAATTATAACACCATATCACAAGATAAATAAATAACACATACACAGACTTGGTGATAAAGTAGAAACTAATTTGAAGACTCTTCAAATTATAAAACTATTTCGAGAACTAATTAATTCGAAAGATAGTCACTATAAAAAACTTATTATTACATATTGTTTTATTTACGAAACCTTTATAACCTGAAGACTCGATCTTGTAACCCCGGTAAACTTCTTGTTTACCTCCTACTACAACGACTCCAGAATTTTTCACCTTCTTCTATATAAATCACTTTTACAAACAAACTTCGTTGGCTTTACAAACTAAAACTCAGGTGGTTCCAAGCCTTTACGCGGTTTGAAAGGCTAACAATGACGTGATTGTTGTCTCCTCCTTTGTGACAACAATTGACTGGCACGATTTTGTGCCTAACGTTCGATTGTTCTTTAAAATGATCTATTGGTGACAGTTTGCATGCATTTGAAACTTGACATTTTCAACAAAATCACATGGGAATGGATCTATTTAAAGGTCTAGCATAGACCCTATATCCCTATTTCACTACTTTTCTTATATTAGCCTCTAGAGAGAGAAAGAGAGCCTCCTTTGAGTGTTGTGTTGTGCACTTAAAGCTTGGGAAGCTCCCACCTTAGTTATACAGCTTAACCTAGACCTAACTTATGTTTAAACTATATTTTACGTGTTAATCATATGGTAGTCATCTTCTTTCCTCTGATAGTGTTTTAAAGTTAAGCCTTTAATGTAAATAAAGCTTAACCCTTGTATGAAAGATGTGAAAATTAAAGATTAGCTTTCATTTGAACTTTAAAGCAGTGTTAAAATACGTATCTTTCAACGCTGTATAGCATTTTCATGGTTATTTAACAAGGGAGATGTGACTATGAAAAGAAAGTTGAGATCTTTAGAGTTTTCTCTTGTGTTTGTGACCATGGTTGTTTTAAACGCTTATGCATGATGTTTGATATCCTGTAACAATGTTGCAATCTCTAGGATTCTTGGGTAAGAGATAAGGTTAGGTTCCGGTAGTAAGATATGGGGAAAGACACATTTTGGGGTAGAATGATCGAGCAGTCTGCAGTCTTACATAACGATCAAATAGCCCCTTAGGAACAATCAATTGTTATAGGCATGCATAATTAGGGTTTTACTTAATGTTTTGATTAATATTAGAGTATGAGTTGAATGGACGAAATGTTTAACATTTTTATATGGCTGAGGTTGAATCTGAGTGTTCGAAATAAGTAATTGCCCATGAAAACGCCAAAATGATTGATCATTAAAATGAAAATTTTGTCTTTAGGCTATGTATTTTGATTCTCATGCCTTCCACAAAATTAATTATGCTGTGAGCCTAGCACTTAAAAGACAATGATTTACTGCTACGTTGTTTATCATGGACTAAACCATGTTTCTCAATTGGTTATGTTGCCTTTACTATAATTAGTCCTAACTTTTATTTCTAAATTTATGATTATAATTATGGCAGAACAAAACGTGAGCATGACACCATTTTAGCTTTGGGAAACATGAGAAAAGGAAAAGCAAAGAAAAAAAAGAAAAGGAAGAAGAAGAAAGATTGATTCAAATCATTATTGAGATTTAGTGAAAAAGCAAAAAACAAAAACAGTCCCATTAATGCCCTGCAATCTGAGTAGTGGGCTGGGGACATGGATGGGACCTGGGAGACATAGATGAAGGAAATCAAGAGATCGTGTGAGAGAAAAGAAAGAGAGAGCGTTGAGATTTGGTCATCACTCCTCCTAACACCTGCCAGGCTTTTCCAACATGGAGCAGAGCAGCACACATCTCTCTCTTCTTCTTGGCGGCTTATTGTGTCACCTCTTTCTCAACTTTGGCATCTAAAAGTCTCTTTCTTTGTCACCCTCTCCCCTCATTCATTATTTATCTTCTTTCATGTTCAGTCACCATCATAATGTGAGCTCAGTTTGTTCGTTATTGTAACACTTTCTGACATTAGATGCTGCACTTCTATTTCAAAATTCTCTCCCACCTGCTCTGCATAACGGACTTGGATCTGCTGTAAATTTTTTTTTTTTTTTGGGCTATTCCCCCACTCCAATAACCTTGTTGTCAAACCCCATCAAGGGTGGTCGCAGTCACTCCAAAACCGGTTGGTCTCCCGATAGGCCTTGTTGTAGTAACAATCTTTGATGGCACAACCACCTTAATGCACCTTAGGGGTGGCTGCAACTCAACCACCTCCAAAATGGACCTTTTGAGAGTAGCTCTAATCAACTCCCTAGTGGTTCGGATGTGGCTTCGATCGCCCTCGATGTGGTTCCATTCCAGTCAATGCAGCAGATTGGAATCCCTAAAAAATGCTTTCCCATATGCAAGTAATCCATACTTTCAATGAGTGTTATTTGTATATTTGACTACAAAAGTTGTGGTGATGCCAAGTAGTGAATTATAAGTGAAACTTATAAATTTGAAGACAATGCGAACCCTGGTCTCATTGTTAGAAGAAGTAGACAGATTTTCTTGGACACATTCAAAGATTGTTTCTTCTTGGCTGTTATCAAATCAAAATCAAAATCACAATCGACATGAATGGCCCAACAAAGTAGAGTGACAAGAGTAGCTAATCAGCCTAAGATAGACCAAAAAAAGACCATTAATTTGTCTATCTTATATTGTTTTTTAATGATTGTATTCAATAATCGTCTGTAAATAGAGGAATTGATGGGGCCATTATCACACTCCCTGTGTGGTCGAAGGTGGAGGTGGCAATGGACCACAATTTCAGATATTCCAAATCTTATTTTCTTGAACCATCGGTCTGTGGCTCATTCTATCATACCTTTGACCCTACTCTCTCTCTCTCTAGCAGGCTATAGACCTGTTGGCATCTTTTAACTTTCACCCTCTCGCTGGAGAAATCTGGCGTCAATGAGAACATTAATGTTAGCAGGAATAATGCAATAGTACCCTTATGATTTTGCACGATACAATTTGTTCCCCCTTAGACCCTTCCTTTTTGTTTTCTTTAATTATGTCTAAATCTATTATCTTCCTATCGAGAAATGCCAAGAATATGTTTGGCAAAGGACTTGATAAATGAAGTGGATTTAAATTGTAACCGATTTAATTGATGTAAGAAAAAAAGTAAGAATATGTTATATGAAAAAGTGAAAAAAAAATTGAATAATAAAAAGTGATTAATGTGATGTAAAAAATAAAAAACTGATATTAATTTTAAGAGGAATAGTATGAGATAATTTTGGGGTTTTGGGTCCTCTTTCTAATCCAGTTCTTCGACAAACATAGCCAATCCTAACATTTTTGTCTAAATCCTCCCACATTCATTTAAGAAAAAAAAAAAAAATTATACTTAGTTATTTCTTGAACGGACTTCGATTGTGTGAAATGAGGTGGGTTAGGACTATTTTTAGTCTATTGCTAGCACCTTAGGCATGATCTTATACAGAAAGTATTCTATGAATGCTTGGCTAACTTCATCTTGATTGGTGCATAAATGACCATTTTCACCCAAAATGTTAGTGATATGAGTTACTTCCCTCTTGTGGTTAGCACACATGAAACAATTGTGTTCCTATCACCACTCCTGAGCCAATTTTCCTTCTCCCTTTGTTTTCATTTCATTTCCTTTTTCCATTAAATCATTGATTTCACCACTCTTTTAGCCACTTTCAGGTTACAATAAAATTCCATGAATTTTCAAGAAAAATCCTTAAATATTTTTCTATCTCCACACCATTTGCATTAACATCCACTTCCTCCACCTCTCCCATCGAAGACCCAATATTGGACCCAATCTCTTGCTCATGTAAACCAGTGGCATATTGTGAAACTAAACCCAAAAGATTGATTTGTCAATATTCATGACTGCGCAAGTTATCATTCTTTTAACATTATCATAAAGAATGATGTATGTGCACGACAACTTACAATAGTTACTCTAAATCCTGAGAAGATCGTGAACTTATATATCTATGAGTGAGATCTTCATATGGTCAACATCTCTGTGCATTGAGTGAATAAATGTAGCATTGTGCAAGCATCCTCTTTAAGATGGATTCAAATCCTTTGTCAAGAACAAATAGTTTTAACCCTAGCCCTAAGTAGCACATGAGGCCAATGGTCACACCATGACTCCTAGTTTACTAGGAGTAGTTATCCTAGTTTTGCTAGGATTCTAGAATTCTCTTTTCTCACCTCTCCAAGTAAACCCCAATCTATAAACAGAGGACACTAGAGAAGCATAAAGCATACTTGTGAGTGCATAAGACTTGTGAAAAATATTCGAGAGAGAGAATTTATTTTTCTCAAGTTTATGCTTCTATTTATTCTCTAGAATTGAGATAGTTTTGTGAGTCTACACTCACAATCATATTCAGTCAACAAAGAGAAGATCCAAAGGTTGAATCAAGAACATCAAGAATGTGTCCATCATCATTCAACATGCAAGAAAAATTTCAAGAAGAGTTATATAGCCCTACGTGCCTAGGATGGGCCGAGTTTGATTGTAAGTATCATGAACTTGTGTATTTAATTTTAAGTCTAGTCTTGTTTATCTTGAAGCAAAAAATCTATGGGATCGTGCTTTGAATTGTGCATATTTTTACGTGCAAAATCCCAACACCAAGTTCTTGCTGTGCTGATACACAAGGGTCTTAAGAGTTGTGCCAAGAGTAGTGTTTGTGAGTAGAAAGCTCTTGGAGTGGATATCAAGCCATAGTGCACATCAGCTAAAGTCTACTGATAGGGATTAGCAAGTAGATCACTGATAGAAGCTCGGCCAACAATGGTGTTGAAGCAGAGACACTTGATGAGTGGGTCGCCATAAAAATTGCGTAAGTAAATTACAAAGGATTGGAAGTTTATTTTGCCTATATTTAGTTCTTCTGATAACAGAGTGATATCATGGGCTTGCTTGACCCGAATAAGTTTTATTCTTGTTAAATGTGTTCTTCGTCAATAAAATCTTGTGTTGATGTTGGTTGCATTTACGGGTTTGCTGTGATTGTATTTTATTCCACTGCGATTGGGATCTAAATAGAAAGAGTGGTTGGCAACTCTTGTTCCTGTCACAATTGCTTAATTTCTTTCATTGGTTCTAATTTAATTACCATATAGAACCTGCACACGGGAGCAATGTTAGGAACAGGTAGACTCTTAAATAAAAATGTGTAGTCTATTATTTCTTTCTCAAACAGTTTGAATCCTGCAGTTTGCAATGGGTGTCGACTTGGGTGTCACTTTTGACTTCTTAGGGTCCCTAGTCTCATTGTATGCGTCACTTTTGACTTGCTGGTCAAAAGTGACACATACACAGTAGCTAATAACTCAAATTTATAAAATTCAAATGTAGGGGAATATGAGAAAAAGTTCCAAGCATATGGGGAATAATGTAATCAAATCCAGTTTAATAACAGCATGTCAAAAACCTTTGGTAAACCCCCCAAGAAATGAATATTGGTTAGAACAGTGCTTCAACGTTTTCAAGCCCATGGGATGAAATGTGTAGAAAAAACTACCCAGAACTTAAGAAAATAAACAAATCAGATTATTTACCTTGCAAATTCACAAGTATCAAGCTTCTGATCTGAACTACTGACTAGTAAAACCCACATCCAGTTCGAAGAAAACTATTAAATCATATGTTCAAGAGAAAGGTAAAAAATATATACATATATATATATATATATATATATATATTACCATCAGAGTGTTGTGATTGTTCATTACCACGGCTTTGTGAAGTAGCACTGGAATTTACAGGTGGCATGTAAAATCACCAGTGGTAAAATTTGAACAAGTGCTTTTGTTTTGAAAAGGTGATTGCTATCAAAGTCATGAGAGAATATGTAGCACCATGGCAAATTTAAGATTACTTAAACAAAATTGTTGGATCACCTTATTGTTGAGCGATTTTGTGTCCCCTTCAATCTTGGGGGGTGCTTCGCTTGTCATTACTGGATTAAAACTGTATTTCAAAAATAACCTAAATCTGTATCGTAATAAGTAAACTGTAAATTAGCAAAATATAGTATGAAAAAATTACATGAGTTGAACACCGCACCAGGAACCCTCATCTTAGAACAACATTCAGCCTGCTCTGCACCTGCTCTCTGACATTCCACTGCACAACAATTTTTTAAAAAATAAATAAAAAATAAAAATTGAGATTAACAAACTCAAGAAAAGGAAATGTCTGCAAAATCTTATCATATGAAATACCTGCAACTCATTAATTTCCTCATCTGTGAGTGAACGTTCCATGGATCGATATGCAATCCTATAACAATGACTGGTCATTCCTTTCTTGTTGGTGAAATTGTCTATCAATTGCACCTGAGAATCATAAACATAATTTAGTACTAGACATGCTTCAGAGCAATTTTGAACTTCAATGCAGCAACCAGAATATTAGCCAGAATAGAACTACAGGCAAACACTCAGTAAGTACAAAACAACCAATCCTCACATCAAGATTTATTCCCACTAAACACTTCCACTTCCGTGGTCAAATCTTTCAACAGAGATGGGCCCAAAGAACCTTAGAAGAAGGTGATGATACTAAAAAGGGGGGCTGAAAAGAGCAAAAGTGCAGCTACAGATGCCAATATGCATAATATCTTTTTCTGAGTGGCAAGTTTTAGGTTCTGTCTTCTAGTGGAGACCTCGATTAGACAACCTTGAGTTTGATATGCTTTCTGATTATGAGGCTTCTAATTTGGAAGCCCCGTTTGAAGAAAGGGAGGTGTGGGAGGTGATTAAAGGCATGGATGGAGACAAGGCCCCAGGTCCAGATGGGTTCACTATGGCTTTCTTTAAGGAGTGTTGGGGGGTGATTAAGGGGGACTTTATGGCAGTCTTCACTGAATTTCATGACCAAGGTGAGTTTGTTAAAAGCATTAATTCTACATTTATTGCTCTTATTCCAAAGGTGCATGGTGCTAAGGAGATAAAGGACTTTCGTCCTATTAGCCTCGTGAGTGGGATCTATAAGATTATAGCAAAGGTTTTGGCTAATAGAATGAGGTGTGTTATGGATAGGATTATTTCCAAGCCTCAAAATGCCTTTGTTAAAGGAAGACAAATTCTAGATTCGGTCCTTATAGCGAACGAATGCTTGGATAGTCGGATTAAGTCTGGGGATTCGGGGGTCTTGTGCAAGTTGGACATGGAAAAGGCTTATGACCATGTGGACTGGAATTTTCTTCTTTATCTGTTGAAAAGATGTGGCTTTGGAGAGAGATGGTGCTCTTGGATTAAGCATTGTATCTCATCCGTTCGGTTTTCCGTCTTGATTAATGGCTCTCCTTCCGGCTTCTTCGGTAGTTCGCGAGGGGTTAGACAAGGCGATCCGCTTTCCCCTTTTTTATTTGTATTGATTATGGAGGCTTTTAGTAGGATGATTACCGCTATCTACTCTAGGGGGCTGATTGCAGGGTTTTATGTGGGCAATAGGGAGCAAGATAGAGTGGAAGTCTCCCATCTTTTGTTTGCGGATGACACCTTGGTCTTTTGTGGGGCTGATGCTAGCCAAATCAGTTACATGAGTGCTCTTCTTGTATGTTTTGAAGCGGTTTCTGGGCTGAAGGTGAATTTGACTAAGTCTTCTTTGGTTCCGGTTGGTTCCCTGGGCGATGTAGATCAGTTGGTTAACAGCCTGGGTTGTGGTACTGCTGAGTTGCCATTGAAGTACTTGGGTTTACCGTTAGGGGCTTCGTTTAAGCTCAAGACTATGTGGAGGGATTTGGAGGATAGGATGGCCCGTCGGTTGGCGCCTTGGAAACGATCGTATCTTTCCAAAGGAGGAAGGGTTGCGTTGATTAAAAGCACCCTTTCAAATTTGCCTACTTATTTGTTATCTTTGTTTCCTATTCCTGCTGATGTGGCCAAGCGCATTGAGAAGATTCAACGAGACTTCCTATGGGGGGGTTGAATGATGAGGTCAAGCTTCATTTGGTGGATTGGGACACGGTGTGTTCCCCCATTTCCGTAGGTGGGTTAGGAATCCGGAATGTGAGGAAGTTCAATCAAGCTCTCTTGGGAAAATGGCTATGGCGGTATGCTCATGAGGAAGGTGCTTGGTGGAGATCGGTTTTGGTGGCTAAGTATGGGTCCTCTTGGGGTGGTTGGCGGTCTTGTGTTATTTCTGAATCTCATGGGGTGGGGCTATGGAAGTTTATTTGTATGGGATGGAGTAATTTTCAGCGGAACATTAGATTTGATCCGGGAGTTGGCTCTAGGATAAGCTTTTGGGAGGATATTTGGTGTGGGGAGAATACTCTCAGAGATGCATTTCCTAGTTTGTACAATATTGCCAGATGCAAGGAGGCTTCCATAGCAAATAACGTGGAGCGTTAAAATGGGGCCATCCAATGGAACATTGTTTTCACTCGTTTGATTCATGACTGGGAGGTGGAGATTCTAGCTTCGTTTTATAGCCAATTGTATTCTTTTAAGTTTAGAGGGGTTGGGGTGGACAAACTATGGTGGGTTCCCTCTAGTAAAGGAACCTTTGAGGTGAGTTCGTTCTATCGGGTGCTTTCTTCTCATGGGGTTCCTTCTTTTCCTTGGAAAGGCATTTGGAGGACTAAGGCTCTGCCTAGAGTGGCGTTTTTTGTTTGGACAGCAGCTAGAAGTAAGATCCTTACCATTGACAATCTTCGTCGGAGAGGCATGATAGTGGTTAATAGATGTTGGCTATGCGAGTCGGATGGGGAGTCGGTGGATCATCTTCTTCTTCATTGCGGAGTGGCGAATGCCTTGTGGAACGCCATCTTTAGTCGGTTTGGATTGTGTTGGGTTATGCCTGGCTCAGTTAGGGAGTTGTTCGCTTGTTGGTGGACAGCTGGTCAATCGAGGAGTGCGGTGGTTTGGAAGATGATACCTCTGTGTTTGATGTGGTGTATTTGGAGGGAACACAATGCTAGATGCTTTGAAGACTCGTCGAAGTCTTTTGAGGATCTTCTTCATTACTTTTTTTTTACTCTTTACTCCTGGACTGCCGGTTGGCTAGCCCCGATTAATTAGTTTTCAGGATTTTCTTTTTCATTTCTCCCCTTCCCCTTAGGCTCTCCCTTGTATACTTCTTGTGTACTTTGGGTTGCGCCCCTCTGCGCCTTTCTATATATATATTTTGACTTATCAAAAAAATATATCACCTTTGATCATGAATACAATCTTTTTTTGTAACGACTCATTAAATATTATCTGTCGAAAGAATTACAATAGAAAACACCATACATGTCTTACATAAATGTGACAGTGAACATGTTTAATTAAGTGTATAAGAAGAGTGAAGAGTAAAGCACAATACTTCCTCCTACAAACTTAAACCAACCCTCTCCACCCTCCGGCTCGCGGAGGGAAAAAAAAAAAAAAAACTACAGAGTTCTCTTTGAAGATTTCAAAATTTTTTATGTAAATATTCAGATGAAATTTCCTACATTGCACTTTTTGCATTAACTCAAAATGTGGGATGATGGAAAGGACCTGCGGCAATAGAGATAATTTGGAAGAGTGACACACTAACTTTACAAAAGATTTTGGGACAAAGCAAAAATGGAGTAGGACATTCCTTGTGGGATCGGTAGTATCCTTTCCATTAAATATAAAGACACCCGGACAGAATTTATATTGATAGATATCCAGAACTAATCACTCAACTGACAGTAAACTCCTGATATATTACATTTAGGAAAGAAAGATGATTGAAAATTCAAAAAGGGTTGGGTTGGGTTGGTAAAGTTTTGAGAAGTGTTTTGGGTTTTGAAAAAGGTAAAATTGAGAATTGCTTTGGTGGGGACTACATTTGAAAAAAGTGTTATATGCAGGGTCCACAAAAGAAAATTTGTTTAAAAATTTAAAAAATTGAAGAGTGATTCCCAAAATAACAGGAAAAAAAATATTAAAAAAACAATTGGAGTTTACACTCAACGATAGTAGCTGCTGTAAACAACCACAGTGGCCGCTTAAGACAGTCTTGGCGACCAACGTGAGGCCACCAAACGGTCTTGGCAGCCACTGTGACGCTGCCAAACAACCTGGGTGGCCAACACAATGCTGCCAGATGACCCTGGCAGCCATCACATGGACGCTAGACTGATTTGGCGGCCACCACGAGTCAGGATGACAGTGGCTGTCGGACAAATCAGCGGCCACCAAGTTCAGGCAGCCTCCTATCTAATAAAAATGTACATAGAAAGTCTCCACACCTGGAAAAAAATGTTATAGTTATTTTTTACAAGTGTTTTGTGTTTTGAAATGAATTTTGTAGTTTGTTTTGAAAAGTGTAGTGGCAGGAGTCACATCTGAAAATTTGCTTGGATAACTAATATTTAAAAAGAGTTTTCAACATTTAAACGAAAAGTGTTTCAGAAAATTTTGCCTAAGCCACCCGTAGGTCTTGATTGTAAATATCAAAGATAATAGTCAAAAGATGTCGGTTGTGTTGCCAATGGAAGTAGGCATTGATCAACATGGAAGCCACCAGGGGTTAAAGCTAACCCACTTATGTTGATACTAGCCAAACTTTGACAGCTGAACTAACAGGATCGATAGACAAAATCTGAACATCAACCTGGAACAAAATTGCTGAAGAACCTTCCAGAGAGCTCTCATCTCTCTCTTCCCCTCTCTTGAGTGCATGATTCCTCCTTGTGAGTACCAACTCTGGGGCTGCCGACCAAGTAAAAAATGTAGCCCACAAAACACTCTTCCAAGGGAAACATAAGCCATCATTGTGAACCAAGACATTGTAGAAGGAGCTAACAACGAACAAACCTCTTTTGGAGGGGATCTAACAAAACTTGTGTTTACCTTCCCGTCTAATTCTAACTTAATTCAACACCCTGAAGAAAGAGGCGAAGACATCCACCTCTCAATCATAAACCCCTGTAGCAAAGTTTACATTCCATTGAGTAGAACAACCTGAGAACTCCAAGTGTGCCGCAACAAAAGCTTCTTTCACACATGCAATGCCAATAAATATGAAAAGGCATCCTTAAGAGCCATATCACCACACCACATATCATGCCATTGGTGCCATTTCCCACCTCAAACCCAAAGTGGCTAGAGAACACCCCCCAACCCCATCTAATATTCTTCCATAAACCCACCTCATTACGTCCCAAGAGGCTCATTAGAACACCACCCTCTCCAAGAACTGCCAAAAGGCATTAGATTCCCCTTCAAGGTTGTTTTGTTAGACCATTCTATGCTAACAAGGGTAGAGTGTTGAAACCTATTGAATAGAAGAAAGTTGAATCATTTCTTGAAAGTTAACAAAAACCAGGAAAGTGACAACAAGCTTTGGGTCAAATGGCATCTCCAGCCCCCATAAGTATTTGGGGGGCCGCCAAGGTAAGGTGTTAAGATCCCCTGGATGCGTGTGTAAGTTTACTATGCCTCGTATAGCTTTCTCTATATGAACAGCAGCTTTGAGTAGAATCCTCATGGTTGACAATCTTAGAAGGCATGGTTTTACTCTTGTTCATTAATGTTTCCTTCGCAAAAGGGCAAGGTGACCACAAATCATCTCCTCATCCACTACGAGTACACCAATGTTTTTTGGTACATGGCTCTCAACTTATTTCAAAAGTTTCATGGACTATCCTAGAAACATCCTAGAGTTGTTACATTGTTGGAAGAATCAAGGGTGTGGACATACCAAAGAGGCTATCTAAAAAGTTAATCCTTCGTTCTTAATGTGAAACATTTGGAGGGAAAGGAAACAATGCCACTTTGAGACCCCTATACTTTCTTTAAAATTCAATTTTCTGAGATCCCTCTTAGATTGGGTTGTCATCTATGTTACCTCTTCCTCCTTTCCGAATCTTTTAGACCTTGTAAACTTTTTTAGATTTTAAACACATTTAATTTGGTTCTCTCTCTTGTGTACATTTCGTACGAGGGTTGTGCCAGTTTTTCTTTTCAATAAATTATTGCCTATCAAAAACAAAGATACAAATAAAAAATGTTTTATTTTGTTTTTCATAACATGCTAACATTCAAATTCATCTCTTGTAAGGAGCAATCAGGTAAAAATGATACACAATTACATGCATATATACATACAAAAATTAATTAATTAATTCCTGCAATATAATAACTCGTAAAAAAATAAGAAAAATGACTCATTTAAGTCCCTTCATTTCCACTAAAATGCGCAGACACAGCGTCCCTCTCAATCAGCAATTCACAATGGATAAAGTGACTATGCATAACAGGTAACATGAATAAATGGATCAATCCAGCGAATAAATATACAAATCCACAGTTCTAGAAACATTTCACTAGGAATGAAATTTACCTCCTCAGCAAGATCTCCAGCAATTCCTCTGACAATTTCACATAAATTGTTCTCAGTGAATGATTCACTGATCCAAAAACTTATATCCTTGTAACAAGGAGGAAACTGCAAAAGAATACAATAATTTCAAACAAGTGTTTACAAGTAGCAGGTAGATGCCTAGAACCTAGTTAATAGGTATGTATAGAAGTCGATACTGCAAAGGCAACCTTAAACAAAGGAGCACACCCAATCCTTAATTGATAAATGAAAATAGAAATATTGAAAATAAAAAACTCTGACAATTTTTTTGTCCCTGCTTTTTCTTTCGGCCGCGGAAAAGAGTTAAATTTCATTTGATGAAAGAATTCCTGTGCACAGCATGCACAAAAGCATGACAACAAACCAACAGTGTAATATTTTTCCTCTTAAAAATGAGACTTCTGCCCAACATTTTCAATTAAATTTCAAAGGAAAAAAAAAAAATAATGTCAATGATACCTTCGAAAATGGCTTGAATTTGACTCCCAGCTGGCCCTTGGAAAACTGTATACAAAAGCTCTAAATTAGATAATCAGGCCCCACCGGATTTTTTGGATACCAAGTATGTAATCAGATACTCAAATTGTAAATACGGCTTCAATTCACAAACAATAGCACACAGAAGTAAGAAAACAAAACATATTCATTTAATGGATTCAGGAATGACCTGCGAGGTAAATCGCTCATCAGTTGACCAGAAAAGCCTGATATCTGGTATGTCAAATAGAACCATTGCTAACCGCTCCAATCCAAGACCAAAAGCCCAGGCAACATTATTCACTTTGCCACTTCTCTTTAATATTTCTTGCTCCATCACACCACAACCCAAAACCTCCAGCCATTTGTCCTGACATGAATTGAATAATGGATTACATTCAGTGCTTCAAAAAGAATTGAAGAATCTATAACATATAGACAAGGACATAACAAATTATATACAAAAAATAGCCATTGGTTTCGGAATACATTTTGTGAATGCAAAATTAGCTTGCAACTCAATAAGTTTTTGATAGTTAATCGAGATATCATTAAAAGCATAATACGCCCCACGTACACAAGAAGTATGCAAAAGAAACCATCTAGCTAGTAGGGACAATATCATGATAACTAATCACCAAAGGAGAAACATATGCAACTGTCCTAAGATACAAAGTGTTGAAAAATAAAGAATTAATCTCTTCAAAAGTCTTCAAAACATCTATCATTCATTTCCTTAAGCAGCTTCCTACTCAATAAGTATAGCTTAGACATTGAGCATATTGCTGAAATCATAATAGAACCACTAGCTACATATCCATAATCAGCAAAAAGGGACATTTGTGCTACAACATGAACGCATCTTCTGAATCCTGAGCGAGGCAAAGGGCATGGCTATATATATGTTTGTAAGTTACTGCGTATAACACATCTATATGTCAATGAGTCTGCACGCATGCTTTCGGCTGCAGCTAGAAAGCATGCACCCACAACCATTCATACTTTATAATTAATATTCATTACATATAACTCTGATAATTTTTTTATAATATCGTACATTAAACCATAAGAAAGAGGTGTACACACATGCGATAGCAACTGAATTATAAGGACCTAAATAGCATTGGAATGCATCAGAGACTAATTTTGGATATCAAATCTGGAGAAAGAGAACTTGTATCATTCAAGCAACTTAAACTACTATTAATGCAACTTTCAGCTATATTAGCATTTTCACAAGTTTCAGATTTCATATCAATGCTTGACTCTTAATTTTAGCAACACAAGGGAATCAGATAGGTCCCTAAATAAAAAAAAAAAAGTTTATGTTACTTTCTTTTTATGAATTTTAATTTTTCCTGCATTTTTTAACCTAAAATTAAATATTTTCTCATAGCGACCAAACAGAAGGAAGAGGCAAAACGAGACGACCAGAGTTCTTCAGAATAGGTGGTATAATTTTAAAGAAAGGCAGAAAAAATGCACTGGTAAATAAATATAGGGAAACTTCCAAAAACCCCCTAAACTTCCACTCGTTTTGACACTACCTCCCCAAAGTTTATTTTTAAACTCTCAATTAAGAGTACAAAACTTTCAATTTCTTTCCATTACCCCCATTCTGTTACGATTTTCTGTTAATTTTTGTCAAAATGCCCAAAATACCCCTATTTTTTAATTAAAAAAATTAAATAAAAGTTTGCAAAGAATTTTTTAAAAAAAATAAATTAAAAAAAAAAACGAATGAATCTTTACAAATTTTTATTTTATTTTTTATGATAAAAGGGTATTTTGGAAGTTTTGACAAAGTTTAATGAAAAATTCTAACGGAATAGGATAATTGAAAGAAATTGAACATTCGATACCCTTAATTGAGAGTTTTTGAACTTCGGAGGAATACTTTCAAAACAAGTGAAAGTTCAAAGGGGGGTTTGTGAAGTTTCCCCTAAAATATATATCCCAAGACAATGGCATACCTGAAAATATATCTCAAGTTCAAATGATGGATTGGTGAATGGGAAATAAGTATCAATCCAGCGCATTTCGACAGAACCTGATAATTTTAGCGAAATTTCACTCATAGTGTTCAAAAAGTCGTATATCCTACAAGGTAAGCATAAAGCCTAAGAACAAAAATTAAGACATCTTATCATAACTTTAAGAATTTAAAAACTTCTAATTAAAATTGAGTGATGTGTATTATTTTGGAAATAGCAAATTTGTCCCAACCTTTAACTCCAAGGAACAAACTTATGCTCAATTTTTTTCACATCTAAAATTAACTGCTTTTTTTCCTTTCAAATTCATTCTTTGTTTTCCCAACTCAGCATCTTTTGTGGTTACTAGATTATACACTGTGGAAGCAAGTGATTCTAACATGTGTGCATTTGCTCAACAATGTGTTCACTCTATGTTTACCAAATAGGTGACGTGCCAAGCCCTCAAGACATTTCTTCAAGTCCTCAGCTGCATAAGATGTAGAATCTATGCCAGATGCCTCCCAATCATCTGGTGAAAACACACGAACACCTTCCATCTAAATATTCACAAGACAAATTCATTAAATAAAATGAAGAAGAAACTACAAGATATAATTCTGACGGTCAGAATCAGATATTAGAAACCTGATGAAACACAGGGTAATGAGTTGAGTCTATGGAATCCCTACGGTACACATCTCCTGTTACAAGGAAATGAGTGTGTCCTTTTCTCAATAGCTCCGCCTGATGAGCACTTGTATGACACCTCAAAACAGTTTGAGAGTCAATGTAGTATGTATCATTATAGCTCCTGCTTACATGATCAGCAGGAACCAAGACATCATCAAAATTCTGCAAGAATTACGCTTACCATTACGAAATAGACAAAACAAAACCCAAAAAACAAAAAGTTCAAAACTATCACAATAAACATGTATCTATAATCATAATTTAAAACAGGATAGGAAGAGAGAGAGGTAGAGAGAGAGAGAGAGAGAGAGAGAATAGAAGTATAAGATCATGAGAAACAGAAGTAAACATATTGAACTCTTATAATTTGAATTGTGTCCAATTAAAATTAAAGGTCAGGTGATTCTGATGAATTCATCGAAGCCCTTAACCACAGGATCAAGAGCTTCATTTGAAAGTTATAGTCCTGATATTTATCTTTTGGAAACCAGACCTCCAATCTTGTAGGCAACCAGAAGTTTCTGAAGCTAATCTTATCCTTTTCAACACACAAGTGGCAAACATACAATATAATCTATAGTTATGATATATAGTTGCAAATCAACAAGAATCTCGAGTAGTCATACGAGCAACACTAGTTAAACAGAGAAAGACATTATAAAAATGCAATTGGGAATGAATGGTTATACGAATTCGCAAATATACCTGTTTTACAGACACAATTGGGCAGAGATCATCAAATTTATCAAACTTATTTGAATAACTGGTGTCAAAGTACTCAAATATTGCATTCTTCAGAATCCCAAGTGGGTGCTGATCCCTCCTATGAAGTTGCATTCCAAGTCTCGAAAAAATTATATCCGGAACATTGTTTGTAGGATCATCCCTCACCACATCTACAAATCCAATATCCCAATATATGAAAACTAGGTGAATTTATGAGCATTTAACTAAAACAGTATACTGGCAGATGTAAAAATCCAGCAGGTTCGATAATTGTTTGCACTTGGGTAATGGTTTTCTGGCCATTCATACATGCCCCCACAATCCTCAAAACTGAAAGCCTAAGCACAGTATAAAAGCCAAAATGATTTAAAGTTAAAGTCTAATTTGTGAAGAACTTGCATTTCCAAAATAGTACTCGGGCAAGCAACCCACAGAAATTCGGTCTCACAAAAACCCAGACTAACATAACAGTAACAAAATTTTGCATTTGAGATTTTATAGGCATAATATTGTTGAATGCCTTTTCAATCCAGAACTACACATTAAAGCAGTCAAAGAAATTTAGAAAACCCAGCATATGAATCTTAAATTCATGGACACCCACAACAGTAAATCAAAAACAAACGGAAAAATTCAACCGCTCAAAGCTGCACGGGAATGCCCAACAGTACGACAAGGAAACTTAAACCAATCATAAGAATCAAAATGCACACCAAGTACGTAAACTACAATCGTACAGCATAACCATAACAGAAAAATGGGAAAGTACAACAGAACTACAAGAGAGAGAGAATTCAAAAACCAGACCAGCCAATGCAAAAACTGCAAATGTACAGAATACCCATTATAGTTTAAGCGAAAAGGTTTTGGAGTTTGGACCAAACCCGATGGTAAGATTGCAAACTTGGTACAAAAATTTCAATGTCAAAGCAATCTAAAACAGTCTAATAAACTAAAATAAAAGACCCGGACCAATTCAGATTATAAAATCATTTACTTTTTTTTGGAAAGGGGATAAGTTACCTTCTCGAGAAATCTTGACGCCACCCAGTTTGAGCACTGAAGCCACCGGTTGTCTCCATTTCTTGCGGCAAAGATTATCAGAGGAAGAAGAAGAGGAAGGGACGCAAACGGTGAACCTTCTGAGGCCATTTCTGGAGAGAAAAAGTGAGGTTCTGGAGAAGAGAGTGGCCTGAGCAAGTGACATGGCCATTGTTATGCTCTTACTGAAAAAGGGTCTCTGATAATAACCTTATCGACTCTTTCTTGGCAGCGTTTGAAACCCCGGACCTTAGCTCCACCGTAAAAGCCCCGGGGGTCTGGATTAAGCGTGTCAATTTTTATTTTTTATTTTTAATAATTTTGGGTTGGCCAAGGTTTTATGCATCCGTAAAAGGGAAATTGATTCTCTCTCGTCTCTAACTTTCACTGCTTTCCAAATCAATCTTTTCGTTTAATATTTAGGGTTGAATGCATTACTTTAAAATAAATTTTTAGAAATAATTGATTCAAAGATTAATTCATATTCATTGTGTTATCCATTTATTTATTTTATTTTATTTTGAAATGAATTGTGTTATCCATTTATGTTCACATAATTGGAATTTATTATGGTAATGTCGCGTGCCGCTATTGGGAAAAATGGTTGAGAATTTGGAGTATCTACACACTATTATACGGACTTGACCTTATGCCTCATGTTAATTTTAATGTTATCTACTCTAGATTAGAGGGTTTCCATGACATGCACAACCACCTACGGGGTGAAGGTCAAACTTGTGGCATCACTAGTTGTATGGAGTATTGATTTGGTCGACCAACAAGAGGGTAGCTGACTATTATACCTTACTGAGGCATTGGTGTTGTACCATATGTCTCATAGGAGGCTCAAACCTCACCATAACTCCATAAGAGGGTTATGGTAGTAGATGAGTTACTTCAAGTTAATTATCATTTAATTAATTTGGAGCCACTATTGGTGACACTCCGAGTTAATTAGCTAATTATTTGTTGAGGGCGTTACATAATCAGCTGGCTAGAGTTCATCCGCACCATGAGTGTTGCTAGATCTTCAGAGGTTGGATTGCACAACCCAATGCGTACAAAGCACAATAGTATGCTAGGCCATAAGTTGTGTGAAAAGAAAAGCGTTTACTTGTTCATAAATCGTGATTTATGTCAAGTTTGATGAAAGAAATTATTTATGAAATTTTTTATGAGTATATGTTTTATTAAGAAAGATTAATAAAAAAAAAATGATTTGCGTTCGACAAGAAAGTTTATGCTGTTATATGTTAACCTAAGTTTTCCAACTCTTTTAACATATTTTCAAACCAACTGTTTTTAAATCAGTTGTGAATGTTACATGTTAAACCTTTACTAACTCTTTTGGGGAATATATATATATATATATATATTATGATGGAGAACCTCGACAAGACAAGACACTTTGGACCCACTCTTGCAAAGTAAACTTTAGATCTGTGTACTGTATCCTCAAAAGTTTTTCTATTCCCATTTAGGTAAATCATTGATTTTTACACCAGGGAGTGGCCAAATGGGAAATATTGCATTCGCAATGTCATGTCTAATTCAATGTACTTGACACTTGACTTTCTGCTTTTGTAAAATATTTTCTCATGTTATGCGTGACAGTGGTTTATAAGTGTTGTGGGTTACTAATAAGTAACATTTCCACCTATGAGGCTTTAGACTTAACAAACCTGGCCCTCTAGAGCCGGGGGTATTATATTATGCGTATAAAATGTTTGATAAAATGTCGCATTCGTGGTATTGCGGTGTTCTTGTTAAGAACAATTTACCCAATTCAGGTATGATCACTTTGTGAGACTGGTGGGTTATTTTTTGGTTAAAATGTGAACTTTGTGGTGGTGTTCTTCATATTTTGCACCCTGTGCCTGTTGTTCAACCTATTCAACATCCGATCAATTCCACCAGCCTAAGAAACAGCAGCATATTTGGCAAGAGACTCAATGCTATGGTTCTTCCTTCTTTCTATCCCCATTGCCTATCTCCATTGCACATTGTGCATGTTGTTCAACCTTTTCAATCCCATCTGATCAATCCCACCAGCCAAAATAAACAGCAGCATATTTGGCAATATATTACAGAGTTGCTTAACGTTTTTAGAAGCATTATTTAAAAGCTACCATTAGATCACACAAATTTCTAATATACCAAATTATGTATATTTTCATTCCACCTCTGTTTTTTAAGCCAAAAAATTCAATTTCTATCAGTTCTATAACACCTAGAGTATACAGTCGCCAAGATATCCTTTTCCTGTCCACTAGTTTAAAAAGAAGAAAAAAATCATGAATGCGGTAAATCGGTAAAAGCAATCTTATCAACATGGATTTTCAGACAACTTTTTAGTTTCTACAAAAAATAAAATAAAAAAAAACAACATTAAGAAATAGAGTATAACAGAACCATATACAACCTTCTTTTTTTATTCCCTAGTTGTAGTTTAAAACAGAACATTCAGATTTGAGTAAACCAATTGCAGTAATTAAACATATCACCCTTTAACACTGGATATGTAATGTGGATGTTTCAATAGTAAAATTTCCCAAGCATCTAATGAAAAGTTCAAAGGAATTAAAAAAAATATAAAATCAAATCAAATAAAAAAGCACCATGCTAATTAATTTGTCACAAGATGTCGTTCTATTTTGTTTTCTCCCCTTCGTTCCATGCTAAAATACCCGCACAACATTCTATGGATGCAAATAATTCCCATGACGGTGTATGTCCTGTTTTCTCATCAAATGAAATTCTTGTACAGAATTCTACGGGCATAACAAAAGAAAACTACAACTAGTGCCTCATAGGCCCAAAAAGGCAAGTGAACCTGACCACGAACAATCTTACCATCAATTTCTTGAATTTTCTTTTAAACGTTTCCAAGCCATCAAATTACACATCATTTGCCAACCGTCCCCTCTTCAGAATCTTCAATCCTGCCAAGAACACAACACAAAAATTAATAACTTGGCCAAAATTAAAAATTTTACAATGAAAGCTAAAGATAGCATGGATGCTTCCTCTGAACGTGAAAAAGCATCCCATTCAACTCATGTTCATATGACTTCCAGATCTGTGCACTAGAAGTCAAAAACAAACTTTGAATAACACAGGAGTTTGGCCTCAGCCCAAATAAAAAAATTAAAAAAAAAAACTCTAGAAGAACTGTGACAAAGAAAAAAAACCACTACATAAGGCATTTACAGATACAAAAAAGCATAGATATCATGGATGATATATAGACAAGTAATTGGAAGATCTTTTTATGATATCCTTTGAGCATAAGCACCACTTGTACAAGTAGAAGACCAACAACATACACTAGATTCAAGATATTCCACGATAAACTCTACTACAACTAATCTGATTTATTAGTTAATCAAGAATTCAAAACAAATTTGAAACCACATATATTATCAATCACATCTAGACAACCTTTTTTTTTTCTTTGTATTTGGACATGCATCTGAAAGAATTTGAGTCGACCATTTTGGGCTTGACACCAACTTATACAAGACATGGTTTTAAAAGAACGCCAGCATGTTCCACACATTCACAAATACACAAAGGCATAAAGATGATGTCCTGTAGATCAGTAAAGAATTACTTGTAGAGTTCCTCCATATTATTCTTCATCTGCATAACATTAGCGCCAATTACTTCAGCAGCCTTTTTCCCATTGCTGAAAAAATGGGTCGTTGGCTGAAGCAAAAAAAAAAAAGAAAAGAAAAGCTTAGTAACACAAGTATTATATATACATATTAATGTTTCTAGTATGAACACTTTAAATGTTACACCACTACATATCTTTTTATTGGATCAATATTACGTTGAACCCACCAATAGATTATATGTCCTCCCTATGCTTGTTTTGCATGCCAAATCTCAGTTCATAATCATATAGCAGTTCACCATCCAAACAACAATTTTTTTTTTGTTATTTTTTTCTAATATTTTAAGGAACGTTATAATTTTGAACATTTTAGATATGATTCAATTGTGCCTATAATGTGCCTATAATTCCTGCCAGGACAATAAAAACAATTACATAGTTTATCTTTTCCTTTTCCGTAAGCAATTAAATAGTCGGCTGTTCCATTACATGTATAAGCACTTCCTCAAATATGGAAAGGGTTGTGCAATTTGCCCTTCCCAAATAATCTCTCAGACTCCAAGCACTGATTCCAAATAATTCAAATAACAAGCTTAATAGTTTCTTGTGCCGAGCTCTGTTGCTGACAGTAATGAAGGAGATGAAACATAA
Organism: Carpinus viminea; assembly: GCA_013348765.1. Classification (NCBI taxonomy): domain Eukaryota; kingdom Viridiplantae; phylum Streptophyta; class Magnoliopsida; order Fagales; family Betulaceae; genus Carpinus; species Carpinus viminea. The sequence goes on from CP054667.1 coordinate 60,390,017, forward strand.
GGCACATGTAGCACTATATAACAGAAATATAATAAAATCCACCATTACAGGATGAAAACAAAGATGAATACATAGACATGGTAAGAAATTTGATTCTGGAGCACATATGGACATAAGAAAACAAAAACAGAAAAGGATCAAGTTGTTTACCACAGAGGCAATGTTTAACTTGCTCAAAACGCTTCCAAGGCCTTCCTGCATATAAAAGAACCGAAGTAGTCTGCCAATTTTAGTGCATACCATAACCCAGAAATAACTTTAACTCTTCAGTGAGGAAGACACATTTTGAATGATAATGAATGAAAAAGATAAAACACAAGATGACACAGTCAAGCCAAGCATGATGTAATAGAATTGATTTGACAAGTATTCTAGCAGAACGTAAATTTTAAGTGAAAGTTTCCATGCATAACTCAGCTGACAAGACACGCCAATTGAATTTTGGTGAGCAGCTTTCTATCGATGACATTGTTCTCTGGTATTCATTACAAGTTTCAACAGTATTAAAAGGAATTTAGAAGCATAAAACTATGCAGTATAAGTAACAATTTTTCTCATTCTTACCCACTCCCAAGAATGTATTCACCATTTTACAAAGAAAGCTTTATCTAGCATACTTCATTTCTTGTCAGCATCATAGATTATTGAACTCTACTCATTCTTACCAATATGCACATGAAAACATTTACATCTCCACCAGGAAATATACTATTTTCTATCCCCTTGAGGTGTAAGGTGAAAGGGGATAAGAGTATCAAGTTAACTCAACAGTGTCAGATTCGGTAAAACTTGTTATTCTCTCTCCCTTTCACCTCACTTTCGTCCTTCATTCATCAAGAAAAACAAAAAGAGAAAACAAAGATTTATCTAAGGCCAGAAATTTTCCAGAAAATTGATACTTGTAAATAATATAGCATCACTTCCTACTAACTAGGTGGCTTCTCTTATATACTTCATATGTACATAGAGGCACCTCCGTTTTTAATGATACCTCGATTAATTGTCAAATATATATACACACACTACAAAGATGGTAGTTCTAACATCTTTTTAGCACTATTTTTTTTTTTCTTCTGAATTAATCCTAGTCCCAAACTGCATTACAACCTAACTCACTCGACCTCAAAATAGTGTGAAATTGGTACGACATTCATTTAAGGACACATCACACAAGAGTGTACCATGTGAATTGCTCTAACAAGCACAAATCTAGAATAATTTTTAAGAGCGTTATAATTTATAATGCTACCTGCATCATAGTTCCTTTCATGACTTCTACTATATTTCCTTATAATATCACACAAATTGGGAGTCTTTGCAGGTTCCATTGCCTCCCTAGGGCCCCTTTGTTAGGCCACTGACGTCCAATATGGGCATATTAATTAGAAACAAGAGATGAAGAGCTTCATGTAGGATAAATGGCTCTTGCATGAAATCTAATGCAGCGGCGGCAGAAATAAAACCCATATCCACAAATATAAAATTACAGGAATATACCGTTGACTCTTTTTTTTTAATTAAAAAAAAAAAAAAAAAACCCTGGCTTCCTGCATCAAAGCTCCTTTCATGCAACCAAGAGACATTTGGCAAGTGCTACATGCACACCTTCCCGCACACCACCTCTCTATCTTATGATTTACATCGTAAGTAACTGTCTTCAATTATATTGATATTTATATGAAGGGTTTCTATTTCTTTTTTCTTTTTTTATTTGGTACCGGGTATCAAGAGCTTCGCTTTGACTAATCCCAGGGGTGCATAGGCCCTCGGCAAGGAGTTTCCCGTAAGTGCATCTCAGTTAATTCAAGGGACAAACCCCCAATCCGATGGCTCCAAGAAGCAGTTTGCACTCAATAAGTTTCGAACCTAAGACCTTGAGAAGCACACTCAAAGTTCCAGGCTATCCAACCACTGAGCCAACCCCTTGGGGTTTATGAAGGGTTTCTTTAGAAGGAGAGTTGATCTTTTGAAGTTGAAAGGTGAAAGTTGATGTCAAGATGCAAATTAACCTAACTAGAACATATCCAATATTCCTTGACACCTTTAGAGCATCTCCAGCAATGATAGTCAGCTATTCAAAATACAAATTTTTGTATTTTAACTACTAGTTTTTTACTACAATTTCCAACAGAAACATCTATTCAACTCTCTACTTTCTTTAAATATTGCTTTTATTGTTATGTATCCTACTTTGAGGGAGAGAGAGAGCAATAGGGAGAGAGAAATGAGAGAAAAAAGAATAAAAAAGGCTTACAAGGTGCTACAATGAACTAAACATGAAAGTTCACTATAGCAAATTTTAGCAAAACTTTTATTTTGAAGTATCTACTGGAAGAAGGAAAAAAAAAAAGGTCATTTAGGGCATCTATTGGAGATGCTCTTACACCATCATTCCCTTCCTATTACATGGTTCACCTTGCCAACAGTGTTTTTTCAATTGAACTACCATTTATATTGTTGGGACGTGAGCTTGTGGCCATTGAAGCCCACCTTCAGTGGGGATTCTTTGAGCCCCAAAACCAATCAAGCGATTGAGGATTCAGGATGAAATAGGACCAGAATCAAGAGCTGATACAACCAACAGCTCGCAAATCACAGATCGTGACACAAAACTGGTCGCTTGTTCTTTTCTTCATATTGATCACCAAACACTTATTTCTATCAAACAAAAGTCAATAGGTGGCACCCAGTGTAATCAATTGCCACTCCTAGAGCCCCTAAACTTCAGGAAAAGGAGACATCAAGTCATGCCGAGCCATCCTCATAGTCCGAGTGTAATCTAGCATTGGGGGTACGGGGAAAGCTCGCCTAACGACACATCACTACCACGTGTTGCATGAAGGGACACCTCATGCTTTCCATCCTCGAGACCTACAAGAACAAGGGACCGAGCTCCAAGATGCCGATCGGTATAAATATATGAGGGGAATCACAAGTAAGGGATTCGATCACTAGTCTTCCTCTTGGTACTCTATGATTTTCCTCTTCTTTCCCTCAAAGCAAACATTGACTTAGGTATCGGAGCTGTACCCGCTGATCTGCTCCAACAAGCCCTTTTGCCTGATCGTTTATTGTCTTATAGGTTCCCATACCTCACATAACAAGAAACTGTTACCACACACACACATATATAAAATGAGAGTTTCTCCTCTTAAGTTGACACCAATAAAATTTCAGGTCAAGATGCAAAGTTTAAAGAAGCGAAAACCTTTGCACTATAATTCTTAATGACCAGTAGTGATTTGATTCCAGTCTTTTCCAAAGAGGCCTATGGGATGTTAAAAAAATTATTATAACTAAAATTAGCACTCTTCCGACCCAAAATGCCACACCTAAGAACCTGAATTCCTAAGACAACCACAAATTTTGTGATAAGTAATTGACCACATGGAAAGATTTAAAATAGTGACATCTGCTTTATTAGGCGTAATCCCTAACCAATTGAACTACCCCTTGGGGTTAAGACTACCACAAATTTTAATTATAAAAATGGTAAAATACTTGTTTAAATAGGGTTCAAGTAATGACAATCTCAATAACCTTGTCTTCAACATTTGTAAAGAACAATGTCAAACTACCTTTTGACAATAATTCATCAGAAGTGCACTTAAGAATTGTCTTTTGACCAGAATTTCTTTAATGTGTAAGTACACTTCTCTCTCTTATACATGTGTGCACACTTAATACCTCTTTTTTTCATCCATCTTACTCATTTTAATCTCAAGTTATTTCAGATTTTCCAACTTCCATGGAAGAGCTTCACATAGTCGCATGATCTCCAAGGCCAATGGCACCATACAAGGACTATTTTATACTAGGTTCAACCATTGCGGAAAATGTGGGTTTTGTATGTAAAAATCAATGTTTTTGGCACCTTTAAAAGATTACGAACCAATCTATTTTTTCAGTACATCCTTCTATTCCTCAGTAATATCTATTTAACACCACCCAAAAAAAATCAAACAACTTTATAACTGCCCATTGCCTATCGTAAATGGTATTCCTCAAATGTCCATCTGACATTCTGAATTATGCAATCACATTTAAAAAAGAAAAAATTGTTTACGTTAAAGATGTTCCAATTGTGCTAGAACATATAATCATGTAAGTGTTAATGTATCACATTGAAAACATATTTGATAGGATAAAAGCAGAAGGGTTGTGCTTTGCATAAGTTACCATGGAAGGATTTGCATTGAAAAAGCAGAAAGGAATAGAATTGATACACGGCATTCTGCCTTTAAAAATATAAAAGAAAATAAAGAAAGAAAAAGGTTGAAACAAAGAAACTAAAAATTGCTACGCCGACCATTAAGATATGATATACCATATGTGGAAGCCCAAAATTGTGAACCTAATGTTATAAAAAAATTGCTATCATACCATATCATAATTTATAAATCACAAGAACCATACCAAAATACCTGGATTTTAGGCTCGAGAACATCTTTTAAGACCAATCTAAAGATTTTATGCAAACATCATTTGATGAACATGGTATGATGTCTGGAAATTTAATCTAATATTGGGAAAATACTACATCCCAGTACCACAAATCTTTCCTACCTGGTCAATGTCAATCTTGTATGTCGTCACATGCGGGTATTTATTAGCCAAAACTCCAAGCATAGGACCTGCCAACTTGCCTGCATGATAAGGATATACCATAATTCAATGAAATAAGATCTTCAAATATAGAAAGAGCTTGCTGCGATAGAAAATAAGGAACCATTCAAATTACTTCATTAACCAAACTGAAAATTAAAACTTACATGGCCCGCACCAGACTGCAGTGAAATAGAAAATTGCCGGCAAAGATTCATCTATCACAATAAATTGTAGCAAAAAATAACCAGTGGTAAGCTTTCTAGAAAGAAACAATAAAAGTTTGGAAAGTATGCAAGACAAATATAAATACCTTGAACCTTGGAAAGTGTACTATTGAATTCATCTTCCGACTTAATGAGAACAAATTTCTCTGAAATTAAATCATTGACTTAGCATACAGTATATACCATAGAAAAAAAATATATCTCAGGTGAAAAAGTATTTATTTTTCCAGAAACAAAGCTATATCAAGGGAAATGCTAATTTCTATTCCCATGATGGTTGCTCCCACACTCCATTCACATAGTGGTCCCAAATGTGTTAGAGAAGAGGGCATGGGAGCAACTGTTGGAAGCAAAAATAGTGGTTCCCAACATCAATCACTGAAAGGGGGAAAAAAGTAAAAAGAATTCAGTTCATCAAGATTGAAAGATATCAAAAACATTGATCATTATATAGGACTGTGAGCAATACATGCAAGATGTGCTACACATAACATCCTCTCTGTACACATGTAAGTTACTGTTATATACACACAAGTATAAATATGATTTCACATGTTTTATGAAAACCTACGAACAAGATGCCAGCATACAAGTTTATATTGTTTTCACCCCTCTTTTACATCACTGGCACATTCCAAAGCATTTCGAGTATTTCCATTAGACGAAAAGCTATTCCATCAACTCATCCACAAAAAAGAAATTTAGTATATATATAATGATTACAAAAATGGTAAAATCAAACGAACAATTACAAAAGGGAATGGGGGGGGGACAAAATGTAGCATTGGAGGCACCTGTGGGACAGGGTTCTTCAGAATCAAAGTAATCGAAGGTACATGATCGGGATTGCAGGAACGGAAGCTTCGAGAAGGGATTGCGTGTGGCGGTGGTGGAATTGGACAAAATGGAGGAGAAGGGTTTAGAGGGGATTAGGGTTTCGAAGGGACTAGAATTGTTAGAACAAAGATAACAGGGTAAAACCGGGCTAAGCTTGTTGTTGCCAAGGGCTCGGCGCAGAACTTGGGAACGAAGAATTGCATTTCTCGCCATTTTCTCTGCTTTCTCTGAGTCGAGTCGGGGGCTTAAGGGTTTTGGCGAAGGTTTTTTTTGTTTGGAGAAGGGTTTTTTAAAAAAAAAATAAATTAAAAAGGTTAAATACCTTCTTTTTTTTTTTTTTTTTTTGAAGATAAAAAGGTTAAATACTTGATACTACTTATGGTCTCGTAACTTTATCTTTTCTTTCTAAGATTTGATTTTGATCATAGGAGATCCCTGGTTTTGATAAATAATCAAATTAGCTCTTCCATTAGTTATTGATTAATGCGACAATGAATGGACGTATAAGTAATTGAAAGTTGACATCTGTACAATTAATTTTAAAAATGATTAAAAAATATAATTTTTTTCAAAAAAAAAAAAAAAATCCTTCACCATTTCGGTCACCCCCTTTGGCCATGGGGGTGGCCGTTGTCACCACCCTTGGGTACCTTTGTAGTAGATTTTTTTTTTTTTTGACATGTCCGTACAAGAGGGGAAAGGGGATTCAAACTAGTGACATCTGCTTCATTAAGCGTAATCCTAACCAATTGAGCTACCTCTTAGGCACTTGTAGTAGATTTCCTTTTTTGTTGTCACTACAAAAAAAAAGCCTCATTAGCAACCAAACGAATAGCGGCGACCCAAAAGTGGCCGCTAATAAGGGGTCTTTAGCGGCGACTTTTGAAAGTGGCCGCTAATAACCCCATATTAACGGCCAGAATTATGTCACCGCTATTAGTGGCCCCTAATGCTAAACAAATAGCGGCCAATTTTGGAAGTGGCCGCTATTTTCTAATCATTAGCGGCCACTTTCAAAAGTCGCCACTAATAATATGATATTTTTAAAAAAATTATCAAAAAACAATTAGCAGCGAACACTGTGGTCGCTATTTCAACCAAATAGCGGCCACACTAATAGTGGCCGCTAATAAGGGGTAAATAGCGGCCACTTTGGTGTCGCCGCTATTAAGAAGAGAAAATAAGAAAATCAAAAATTGAAAAGACCATTAGCGGTGACAAATTGTTCGTCGCTATTTGGACCAAATAGCGGTCAATAGCGGCCACTTGTTGTCGCCGCTATTGAGAAGATAAAAATAAAAATACAAAAATTGAAAAGGTTATTAGCGGCGACAAAATGTGGCTGCTATTTGGGATAAATAGCGGCCACCCTGATAGTGGCCGCTAATAAAGGGTCTGAGAAGAGAAATATCAAAAAATAAAAGAATTCAAACAACCACTAGCGGCCACACTAAAGTGGCCGCTAATAAGGGATCAATAGTGGCCACTTTGTGTCGCCGCTATTGAGAAGAGAAATATAAAAAAAAATAGAAGAATTCAAACAGCCATTAGCGGCCACAAAATATGGCTGCTATTTGGCCCAAATAGCAGCCACACTAAAGTGGTCGCTTATAAAGGGTCAATAGCGGCCACTTTTTGTCGCCGCTATTGGGAAGAGAAATATCCCAAAAAAAAAAAATCAATAATAGCCATTAGCGGCCACGAAATATGGCCGCTATTTGGCCCAAATAGTGGCCACACTAAAGTGGCCGCTAATAAGGGGTCAATAGCGGCCACTTTTGTGTCGCCGCTATTGGGAGGAGAAATATTAAAAAAATCTAAATCTAAATAAAAAAAAGAAAAGAAAAGATAAATAAATTTTGGGACGATACAATTGACCTTACATATATAATAGAAAAAAGTTATTTCCTAAAAATTCAACTCCGATAATATGTCATTATTTATTTTATATCAATTATTGGTGAATTTTTTTTCTATTTTCTATTCTTGTTTTATTTCAAAAATAAATATTTACTTATTTATTTTAAATAATAATGCATTCGCTTCCTATTAAAAACAAATTTTCCTATTTAATTAAAACACTTAGAAAAATTAATTCTTTTTTATTGTATTATTAAAGTTTTATATTTCTTATCCTTATTAAAATGTTTGATTAATCATGATAAGAACATGTGATTAATCTTTGTGGATTAGCCGATTAATCATGATAAGAACATCATATCAAACTTAGTACAATAGTATGATTGATCTTGATAGGATTGTAGGATCGATTCTAGTGCATTAGTATGATTGATTGTAATATGAATAGTCCCATATGCAATACTTTCTCTATCAAATGGTCTGATTCAAACTAAATAAAGAGAACAAGATTAGTGAAGCCAGAAACCAATTTCATTCATGCTGTCATACACATAGGATTCATCCTCATATGCTTTATTTGATCTCATTCTTTTTTAGTAATTATTTGCCAGAGGACCGTACTCAGCTAGAAGTAAGGTTGGTTCAACCAATGTTCTATGTTGCCTTAGCCTTTGGTTTGCCTTAATTATTCTAAATAATTTGACAGAAATTCTGTGTCATGAGACAAGGACATAAAACTTTAGGCCATGTTTGTATTTTTGCATTTTTGTTTTATGTTCTCAAGACATAAAACTTTTTCTCTGTTTTCAGTTTGTTGATGACGACAACAAGTGCTACTTGGAGATCAGTTACACATTTGATATCCGTAAGGATGGCAATTGGTTAGACTGGGAAGTCTCCTTTCAGAGTTTTTGTTTTTGTTACCTGTTTATTGTTTTATAAGCATAAATTTGCTTTAGCGTTGACATGTCTCATTTTTAGTATCGTATCTATTTTCAATCCTTTCCGAGATCAGCAACTAAACAATGAAGAGGGGATTTTTATAAGCATATAAGTTGATTTATTTGTTTTCTTCTTTCTTCTTTCTTCTTTCTTCTCTTTCTTCTTTCTTCTTTCCTCTTATGCGTAACAATGTGTTGGTCATATAAGTTGAATTGTTTGTTTGTTGTTTTTAGCAAATAGTGGTTGATTTATTACTTTTCCACCGTTTTGTTTCCAACTCTTGGTGTGCTTGACGTTTAATGCATCAACAAGATCAATATTTTGTTTGCCTTGTATTATAGTGATTGCAAATTCATAAATGTTCTTAATCATTTTTTACCTTGGCATTCACTTGTGCTTTTTCTATTTGCAGCAAAATGCGATGTTGCTGTATCAACGGCATATGCTGGACTTGATTATATTGTAGTGGAAACAACCAGTGCAACCAAAGATGTGATGAGCTACTCCAGAGGGAGAATCTTGGTGTTGCAACTTTCATGATATTGGTAACTTTCAATTTCATATTATATAATATTCAGGACCTTATACTGTCCAAAAAGTTACCTTAATCTTTTTAGAACTTGAAAGACCTTGTTTTACTTAGAAGTTGGGTGCTACATTGGCTAGTTGGCTATATATATATATATAACAATTGAGCTTGTTGGGTTTGGTTGAAATGTTGGCTATATATATATAGTGGATGTCCTAGCTTCGTTGTCCCAGCTTTCTAATTAGTGTATGTATGCTTCAAGTAAGTTTGATCTAAGTCAATGGATCTTTGACTGTTTTACTTATGCATGACTGAGCATACCCAATAATGGGGAGGTTCTCACCCATCTTGTTTTTCTTGTTTACCAAATGAGCTTTGGCTTTGGGCATTTGAGTCCCTTTTTCTTACACTACTCTTAGGTGGTGGAATTCTTATTCAAGTTGGGTGCTTTAGTTTTAATTTTCCAAAGTTCTTTGATCATAATGCATTTGAATTCCTTATGCTAAGTCCAAGTTGCATTTATTTACATGTATAGGATTCACTTTTTGTTCCATGATAAGAAGTGAATCCTTGAATCCACTTGTTTTAATTAAATCCATTTAACTATAAATAGACTTGATGTATTTCCCATAACTGCTCTTTAACATCTATTATTAGGATTTTGGTTCTTTTGGTTTTTTTTTTTAATAAATAGGCTTGATGCATTTCCCATAACTGCTCTTTAACAATATCCATTATAAGGATTCTGCTCTTTAACAACATCTATTATAAGGATTTTGGTTTTTTTTATTTAATTTTTTTAATTTTTTATTTTTTTTTTAAATCATGATTCTTTTTTACTTTTCTAATTTAAATAGCGGCCACTTTAAAGTGGCCGCTAATGAATTTTTTTTTTCCTAATCTAAATAGTGGCCGATTTTTTTATTTTTCTAATTTAAATAGCGGCTACTTTAAAGTGGCCGCTAATGTGATCCAAATAGCAGCGACCAATGGTCCATTCCAAACCTTATTTGCGGCCAAAAAGACGGTTATTAAGTGGCCGCTATTTAGAGGTTATTAGCGGCGACCCTATAAGTGGCCGCTATTTGGCATTATTGTCGGATTATTAGTGGCCACCAAATAGCGGCCACAAGTTGCCACTATTTGTAAATAGCGGCCACTTTTGGGCCATTAGCGGTCACTTTGGGTCACCGCTAATGACCTTTGTTTTTGTAGTGTGATTTGGGAGAAAAGAAAGGGATATACTACCCATATAATCTTGATTCTCCTTTACAGACCAGCACTGTAGACCCAAAACGTAGGCCTTCCCCTTGCCCCCATACAAAGGGAACCCTTTGGTTAGACTTAATCCTCCGGTGATTTTGTATTCAATGAACTCCGATGCTCCCTCTGATGTTCTCAAATGGGGATTTATTAATAATAGTATCTATGGCTTCCTCGTTGATGAGTAAGTAAAAGAGTGTTTCTTAGACTTATAGCCTTATAGTTTTATTCGCTGGAGTGCAGGTTTTGAACCTTATCTTACTAATGGGCACCAAGGGCCACCCCCAAATGGCCAAGGATTTTCTTTATTCTTTTTTCTTTTTTTGAAATTAAAAAAAAATTATTAATTAGGTGGCCACGTCATCACTGATGATGTGGCCACCTGTGCCAAATGTCAACTTTTATTTAGTCCACGTGTTAATCTATTAAGTCAATTAACAGTCAACTGACGGAATGACCAATTTGGTCATTTATCAAAACCACAGGGACCTCCTGTAATCAAAATCAAACCTTAAGAGGAGTAAAATAAAGTTATGAAACCCCAAGAGAGTATTAGGTATTTAACCCTTTTTTTTTAAGAGACCACTCTCGTAAGTATGCCATCCATCTCTTTGTAAAAAAAAAAAGTTGTTGATTTTTTTTATGAGACATGCTATCTAGTCGATTGAATGCCCTCTTGAAGATATTTATCAAACTTGTTGAATTCACATTTAAGGGCCCGTTTGTTTTGCGAAATAGACCCCTAGAATATATAAAAATATATAGGCAGTCTAGGGGTGGCCGAACCAAAATGGGGTGGCCAGCCACCCCTATCATTTCTTTTTTCTATTTTTTTTAGATTTAAATTTTTTTTAAAAAAAAATATTTTAGTAAGGTAAAACGGTGCGTTTAATCCTAGTTAACGGCAGTTATCAAAAAATTGACGACATATATTTTATTTTCATTTTCACCGACTCAAGGAGTTATTATACATTTTCTCATATAAATAATAATAATATATAGGCGGTTAGCGATTTTGAAAATACCTAAAATCGTAACCGCCTAAGTAGTTAATGGTTAACGATTAGTACAGTTATCGATTAACATATGGTTATTAACTACCCGTTAACATTTAACTAATAGTTGCATTTTAGAAATAATATTATAAGTCTTCCTAAAGTCTTCCTGAAAGCATCCCAAATGTAATGTGGCTTTTAAAATCATCAATAAATCAAAGTTCAATAAATTACGTATCAAACTTAATAGTAATTTTAAAAGCCATATTACATTTGGGATAACTTCAAGAAAATTCTAAAAAGACTTATAGCATTACTCGCATTTTAGATGCCATGGGCGAGCGCATTTAGGATATATGGCACTGCCCAAAGAGATAGACCCCTCTTTGAGGTTCCCTTTCCTTTTCCTTTTCTATTTAACAATTATATGAACTTTGTATAATTCAGGTTTGCAATTGAAAGATGAAGCTTTGGGGTAGTTAAGTTTCAGTATATTAATCTTAACAATATGAGGAAAGTTCAATAGCTAATTAAGTAGATATATGATGCATACATTAGTCTAATATTAGAAGCAAATTTCGTGCCTATTGATATGTCTCAGTTTTAACGGATTTTGGGCAGTTTCCATCCAACAAGAGCTAAATCCTGGTTATATGCACCCCATACCTTTAATTAGATGCATAACTAAGTTTTTAACTATTCAGAGCATTCTCATCCCCAAGTTATTTTGGATAGCCAAGATGCTAAAATGAGACCAAAATAAACTATATCCAGCTCAATAAAATAATGAAATATTTGGTAAGTTGCTACAGTGCTTACCAAATTTAATGAGCATTGGTCACTCACCATAAAACAGTGGGTGATGATCCTTAGGCTTGTTTCCCAGGATCATGGAGATAGGGAAATTAGAGAGAGAGAGAGATTGGAAAAGAGTAAGAAGAGTTTATGTGTTTTCTCTAACAGTATTTGCACCTTGCATTTATAATTTTATCACAAAGAAATACACAATTTTTGTTTAAAAGAACTGCAGGTTGTTGTAGCTTATGATGATTGAAGCTTTCAAGAACTTGTAAGGGGTATCTATTTTGGTTGTTACTTCATCTACGTACTTGTTTTTATTGTTTACTTTGGGTTTGTAATAGTAAATATTTAGTGTTCAATTTAATCTCATAAGAATGAGTTTTGTAGTTGATATATATGTAGATGTAGTTGTTTAATCTCATGTATTATGAAATCTTTTTAAAATGAATTTTTATGGCACTTTTAAAATGTATTATGAAAGCTTTTGAACAACAACAACAACAAAGCCTACCTTATTGGCCCAAAAAAGCCCTAATTATATTTTTAAAATGGCTAAATTATGCCAAAAAAGTAAGCTCGATCCTCAAAACAGGCCCAAAATGCCCAAATATTTGAAAACCTGGTTACCGAGCGGTCATTACATAATCAAGTAGCCGGTAGTTGGTTATAGGGTTTTGGTTTTCTAAATTCAATAACCAAGTATCCCAGTTTTGTTAGAAATTTTAGTCAATAATCAATAATAGAAACCAGGTTGATATCCCTAACTGAGATACCTGAAAAGAATGAATAAATTCCTTGACGTGTACTTAATATATCTAGGAGTTTTTTTTTTTTTTGGTAGTGATATTACAATGCTCAAAAGGGGAAAAAAGAAGAAGAGAGGTTAGATTACACTCTCCCGGCATGCGTTGAGTAGATGTTTAATAACTGGTTTGTATTCGCTATCTGCTCATCCAAACAGAATGCGAGTGGATTAATTTTCAGCCTAATTCGGATCGGGTGGATACCATAAAATAAAAATTGAAAGGCTTGTGGGCCACGGCCCTCACAGGCCCTTATGTGGCTCGTTGTACATATGAATGCCAAAATAAATCATTACTTGAATAAATTAATAAGTGTAATTTATAACTGTCTAACGTGATTAATAAGATATTATTGAAAATGTTATATGTGTGAAGGAGGAGAGTTGAGCAGTTAGTGTTCGTTAATTATCTCCAAATTAAACTACGTACAACAGACATGTGGATAAGTTTAATAATTAATAAAACTGAAATTGTTTCATTGCAGTCTTCGCTTTTGATACTTAATTAATATTATTTTAGTTACGTATTGCTAAACACGAGACTATAACAAACGATTCTCTTGCAGGCTCTCTCAACTTAACCCTCCATGGCTCCATGTGATCCAAACTATGTAGAGGCTCTTGTAGCACATCTTGCTTCAACTTTAGCTTCCTTTCTATGGCTTCAGCACTCTATTTTGAAGCGGATTCTCTTATGGTCATCTTTGTCTTCAACACCCGTCATTGTTTAGGATTAGAAGATCACAAATGTCATTGTCGATTCCATCTCTCTCATCCTAACCTCTTCCACCTGGGATGCTTGGAAAATACATAAAGTACCAATTTCTGCACTCATCATGTAATGTATTGGACCACAGCTAGAGCTTATTTTGACTGCATTCTCACCTATTTTTCTCCTTCATCTTCTCTTCTCATTTGTAATGGTAAAGATCTACCTCCCCCTTTATTTTTGTTTTATGATTTCTTTCTTGTTGTTTGTCTTTCTTTGGTTTCTAATGAAAGTCTTGTTAAAAAAACTAATAAAATAACAAACGATTCTCTTCAAGTATTAAGTATTCTCCTTGCCATTCGGTTAACCTAACAAGGCACATGTGGACCAACATTCTATAGAATCATGAGTTGATGAAGAAATCTCCTTAAAATTCCATCTAAAATAGTTAATTAAAACTTTATTTTTTCTATTTTAACTAAACTTTTTTTTATCTAATTTTTTTATTAAAATAATCTTTTTAAGAAAATCTCAATCTCAAGAATAGAATGATAGAAATGCAAATCACAAAGAAACCACCTCAAGAATAGAACCCAACAAATCACAAATAAGAATTTCCCTTCTTTATCGATAGAGAAATCACGAAGTGCAAATCCACCACTTAGATGAATATCAAATCCACAATTCCGCTAATTCACCACCCAAACGCATTGTTTGCCTTTACATTGCACCGATCGATTGCCTATAGCTCGCCTCAACAAATCACAAATCCACTGTCTAGATGCACTATCTCCAATGAGTAGCTTAATCGGCTGTGAAACACATCTCATGAAACAGATGTCACTAGTTCAAATTCTCGTATCTCATCCTTTATGTGGACATGTAAAAAAAAAAAAAGAATAAAAAAAAGATAGATAAAAATCTTAAAGAAAGAGAGAAAGAGAGAACGCATAAAAACTTGGTGAACAATGTCAACCTACATGTAGCGTGATATTATTCACTGATGCATGAAAAATGCATTTTGATTTTTTCTTTTTCTTTTTTACATAATTCGACGGAGAGGTTTTTAAATAATAATTAGTTACTTTTAGCTAAAAATGCAAAATGATTAAACCATTGGAGATGCTCTAAGTTAAGTTTGGGATTGTTAAAAAATTGTGTACCATAAAGATAATTAAGAAAAGGTAGGTGCATGTGCTCCATTATTTGCTGATAATGCTCAAAATAATGGTTAACTTTCTACTCATTGGTTGAGCCAACATGACCAAATCCACAACCACTAACTTTTTCTTTGTCCATTCTTCTTCTGATAAGGTATAAAAATAAAAATTAAAAAAAAAAAGAGAGAAAAAAAAAATAGAAGAAGAGCATGAACGATTGTGAGTGCGATTAACATGGTTAACTTGGGCAATATATTGGAAAAGGAAAGGCATGGATTGCTTAGGCGACATTAGGTGGCCACTAATGTCTAAATTTGGTGATAGGTTTTATTAGTTCTAATCAGAAAGAAACTCTTAGATAAATTAACTAAATCTCATTATGGTAATCCTTCAATAATGTGAATATGGTGTGCCTGAGATTGATTCTGGAATTCCAGATGTCAATACTTTGAAAGTATACAAATGCAAAATTGGCTCGTGTAATTCATGTTTGCATATCAAGTTCGAGTCGTGTTGAGGCACGAGTATAAAAATATATAGGTCAACCTTAATCTAACCAATTTAATTAAAAAAACAAGTTAGATCCCTCAACCTTAGCTTGCTAATTTTGTGTTTGATTCTTTTTAGGTTCATCGATCGTATAAAAAATTATTAACCCTAAATGTCACGTGTCATATTGGAGTTGAGTCCATGCATGAGTATAAGAAGATAGATGATAATTCTAACCTGATTCATTTAATTAAATGGGTTATACTCTTTAACTCTAAGTCTCTAACCCGTTAATTTTATGTTAGATTCATATTCATATTAAAAATTACTTGCCCTAGCTGCATAGACTACTAATACAAAAGACATTTAATCTAAGGACATTTTATTTATAAAAATAAACCCACATAAATCTTCTTTATTAAAATCCAAAATCATTAAATAGGAAAAAGGAAAACAAGAAAAAGAAGGTCACCCATCACTTTGGTTTGGGTACACCAATAAGCATATAAAGCTTTGTTTATTAGAAGGGACAATGGGATGAGTGGGCAAACCACTACCAATCCTCATCAAAGGTATTATATGTTTATATATATATGACATGCACCATCCAAAGCATACAAAAATTGGAACCTTTATCAATTATAAGGGGATTGTTTGTCGCAGTATTGCAATCCTACACACCACAAAGAGTGGTCCTTGATGGTACCAAACCAAAAACCCAACTAAACAAATTAAAAAAAAAAAAAAAAGTTCCTTTCGATTTGGTGGCTACTTGGTCATATAACCAATTTTGATCGTTGACACTTCACCAACTATGTGGTTTTAGGTTACTTTTTTTTGGGTAAGCGTGGTTTTGGGTTACTTGCCGTGTCTCTTTGACAACTACATATATCTAAGCACACTTGAAAACGACATCCCCTTTGTCCACGTCATGGCTTTTGGGATGACCCATAGAATCATAAAAACTGTGGGTGTTTTCTATTTTTAAAGGATTTTTTTTTTTTAAGACGAGAAACCCTCTTCTTACTCGTGTACTATTCTTTTCGGTTGACCAAGAGACCCACTTGCGGGGCCCTTCGCACGTGCAAGAGTTGATCATTTGCTCAAGTATAATTATAAAGGTCACAATTACTGTTCGCATGTTAAATTTTAGTCATATTAATACATAAATATAAAATTATATAGATTAAATCTTAATTCAACCTATTTAAATAAACGGTTCAAGCCTCTTAACCTTAACTTGACAATTTTATGTTGAGTTTATGTTTGGTTCATAAGTCGTATCAAAATTTACCACCTCTTATGTCACGTGTCAAATTTGAGTAGTGATTTTCAATAGCCATAGGTCATCCTTGGGTCTGTCAAAAAATTTGAGTAGTTTCTTAAAAATAATAATAATAATAAATAAAAAACTCTCTCGATAACCGAAATTTGTTTATTCTTCTCCATTTTCCTCTTCTCCCATTTTCTCTTCTACCATTAATTAGTAGGTGCAACATAATTATGTGGATTTTTAATTGAAGAGGAAATAGGTTACAAGGGGGGAGCTTGCCAAATTTAAAACCGAAAATCACTGATAAAAAATTGATCAAATTATATATCAAATTTATTGACTTCCATAAATTACTGATTAGAAATTGGTATCAGTAAAAGTATATAAAACCGATATAGCGTTTTGAGATATTGATACCAAATTTAGGATGTCCGAATCCCTTTACGGTGATACCACCTCTATAAGGTTAACTTTTCATCCTTATGTTTTAATTTTGAATACAGAAACGAGTTTTGAGGTATTAATACTAAATTTAAGATGACTAAATCCCTAAACTTTAGGGTAATATCATCCCTATATGATTAACATTTCACCTTTAGATTTTAATTTTGAATTTAGAAATAAGTTTTGAAACATTGGAATCTAAATATTAGCTCATGAAAATTTAGCTAATATCACTCAAATATCTCAAAATATAACTCAAAACATTTTCTCCTTATCACAGAAATTTCATCAAACATATATAATGCAAAAACATAAAAAAATCAAATTTTTTAAAAATGATCTACGCTGGTCTAAAAAAAAAAAAAAAAGTCCTACGCTGAGCTGCCGAAACATGTTCTACGCATCGCAGTACTCTTCGAATTTAAGTCTCAATTAACTTTTTCCTACTAATTAGGTCACGGAGACGTTGGTTGTTTTGAAGGATAGAGACCATAACATCGTATTTATGCCACCTAATTCGTTTGGCTCAAATTTACAATGTCACCCCCCTTGCACATTTCTGGAAGTTTGTGTAGTACAAAGCCTGGTAGTACATTTTTCTTGGGTTTAGATTTGCTGTTTAGAATCGTCAAACCGGATGAGGCTATCATCTCTTGATTCTCTTTCAATCCATTTAATTATATTATCATATTTATTTTTCTTTAGTAGGTCAAATTTAGTTGAGGCTCTCTATTGTGCTATATTTCAATTATTTTATTCATCTGACTTTTTTTTAATTATTTTTAAAAAAGGGGAATTGAAGGGCAAATATGGGTCGAGAGAAGTTTGGCCCTAACCTTGTAGGTAGGGGTGGCATATTGGTGTTTACTTTGTCGGGTTTGAATAATTTCAAAAAACGAGTATAAAATTATATAAATCAATTTTAATTTGATTAATTTAATTAAATAGGTTAGATTAGCTAACCTTGTCTTGTTAATTTTATATTGAATTTGTGTTAACTTCTTGAGTCGTATTGAAAATTGTCGATCATAAATATTGTGTGTTAAATTCAAATCATGTCAAAATATATGTATAATATTATATAGTTCAACTTTGTTTCAACCTATTCGAGTCGGGTTAGTTTCTAAGTTGTGTCAAAATTGTGAGCACCATTATATATAGAGCAGTAAATTCAATAATTGAAATGTGCATGCCACATCCTCTATCTTTGTTAGGAACTAGTGGACAACATGGATGAATTTGGGTGGAGGATCAAGGGACCCAAATTGTTTTTTTTGAAGGAGCTGTCTTGTTCAAGTAAGTGGAACATTATTTTCTTTCCTTGAACTTTTTCTTCTTCTTCTTTTTTTTTGCCTGTTTGGTGGAACAAATGTCATCTTTCCAACAACATCTTAATCACCAAAAAGGTTTGCCTTCTGAAATTTGTCCTCCATTTTCCAATTTATTTATTTTTAATATTATTTTACAGTATTAATATCAATAAGAGCTAACTGAAAAGCATGTTAGGTTTAGATATAATGATTTTTTTTTTTTTTTGGATGAACAATATAATGAAAATTCACAAGCAAAAAACAAATACAATTTAAGATAACCTTCTATTTTTAAAACTAAAAAAAAAAAAAAAAAATTAAAGGAGGAGTAAATTTTGATAGAGACCATCTTTTTATCTTTATTATTATTATTATTATTATTATTTAATATTGTATTAAAATTCAATAGACATTCATAATTCAATGGTGATTTTAAAAACTGTATCAACTTTGAGAGAATAAAATTTTAAAAAGGCAATCCTGCTCGACCTTAAGGCACCACATACTTTTATTACTTTCTTATTGTTCCTTTCTATTACTAAACTTTTTTTTCTCTTCTCAAAATT
Source organism: Carpinus viminea (assembly GCA_013348765.1). Lineage (NCBI taxonomy): Eukaryota > Viridiplantae > Streptophyta > Magnoliopsida > Fagales > Betulaceae > Carpinus > Carpinus viminea. Next base: position 60,408,829 of record CP054667.1, read on the forward strand.
GTTCTTTGAATCTCATGTTAGTCGCAATGCAACATACCTTTCCATATATCATAGATAAAATATGCATACACATGATAAAAAGAATTTAATGATAAATCATTTATAACTACGGTGGGAAAATTTACTTACACCATTGCCTAGTCATTTGACTCATATCACACGTCGGTTTGCATCATGTTACATTGATTAGGTAGAATTTGTTTCTTTTTGGAATTCTTAAAACTCCCTCCAACTATAAACAATCTTTTTCTTTAAGAAAAATCTAGTTTTTTTAAAAAAAACTTTGGGTTGTCCCGTTCGAACGGGCTACGGTTGCAGCTGTGAGCGAGCCTCCTAAAACTAGCTCGTTCAAATATATGCAACTGTGAACGAAGCTATATGATTCTATCTTGCTTGAACAAGCTATAAGACCTATTTCATTCAAACAAAATTGCTCAGCTTTGAATATCCTCATGTAAAAACTACTTTAAACCATAACTTTGCTTCCACAAATCTCTCCCTCCTGTTCATATAACCCTAAACAATCTGCATCAAGATCCCCAGCAATTTTTTCAAAATTGCCAGCCAGTTTTTTTGAAAATCTCAACCATTAAAGTGATCTAATGGCTCAAAATAAAACAATCATTTTTTTTAGTGGATAACACGTATTTCGAGGTTGAATTTTAAAATTCAAAATTTTAAGTTTATCTCTCCTATATTAAATAGGTGTTTAATTTTGAGCCATTAGATCTCTTTAATGATTGAGATTTTCAAACAAATTGGCTAGCAATTTTCCAAAATTGCTGGGGATCTTAATCCAAACAATCTAACACATGCCTCAAAATGTTAATTATTAATGTAAAAAATATATAATTTTGATTAAAGCGATAATTTCGCATTTTTAATCTTATCTCTATACCTTACCACAATATAACAATAAAACCTCCCTTTTCTATCAATATAAACAACCAAAGGTTAGCTAAGGCCTAACCTTTGATTCTAGAGCACTAGATCAAGGTAACATATATGGAGGAGAGGGGGATCCCTTTTCTTATATAGTCAATTTCCATGTGAACAACCATCGGTCGTGGTGGCCTTTAGCTAGGAATATACTATCGGTTGGAACAATGTTGATTAGTAAAGCTATCAGAAGAGCGGTAGCTCAATCGGAAGTCCATCACCCAATAAGTCATTAGAGGGACTTTTCATTAGTGGTGCTCTCAATTCTTGATGAGGGGCATGAGCCTCAATGAGTCGTGAGCCCCGCCTTAGACTTTTGTGTGCTTAATAATGGACTTGTGATGTTTCATATCATCAAATTTAAATGCGAAAATTCATCATTCTTAAGTGATAGATTAAGAACAATAAGATACAATCCTCAAGAGATAGCTCAATTAGTTGAGACTATGTCTAATAAACGAGAATCATTAATTCGAATTACTTTACTCTTCTTGTGCGGAAATATTAAGAAAAAAAAAATTCTTTCATTGTAGATAAGCTTGTATTATAAAATATTGACTAGGAAAAAGGAAAGAAGAAAAAGTCTTTCTCTAAGGAAATTTGAACATTAATTCATCATACAAATTTTCGATATTCACGCGTTTGCGTGGTCAAGCCATCAACGGCTGCCGCTAACAAACGAAGACGCCCTCCTGTTCTGTTCCCCCATAAAAAAGTCTCCGTACTTCCCAAAATACCCTCTTACCTCCCCATGCCATGGAATTGATAAATAAATTATTATTATTTTTATTTCCTGAGCTTCTGTGTCTCCAAGTGGACATTAATTAACACATTTTTGATAATAATCATTAAATCCACGTGCTCTCCCAAGCCTGTTAGAAAAATTTCCATATGGGCCATTTTTTTTTTTAATAAATGTCAGATTTTCTTTTTTCAAAATACTATTTTATAAAATTGTTAGAACATGTGAGACATATATATATTTTAATAATTTTTTCTAACTCGATTTCTTAAAAATAAAAAAATATAATAAAAAAGTGAGAGTAAAATAGTAGCTCAGGCAAAAAATAAATAAAAAAAATGAAAAAGGCAAAACGCTCACGTGGGTGGAATAGATGCATACTGATATAATGACTACAATTATTCTAAAATTATTCATTATATAATGTGGCATTTAAAATTATTAATTTATCAAAATTTAATAATAATTATCTTAAATTTAATAATAATTTTAAATATCATATCACATTTGTGATCAAATAGTGATTATTTTGAATTTAATTATAATTTTAAATGACACATTATATTTATGATTGGTCTTAATAACTGTAGTCTTCCTTATATCATTACTCGGATTAGAAATACCAACAAACTTGTTTAACAGGGGAAATTTGTTGCATTGTTGTACCTACTGTTCTAATCCATTTGTTGGGTTTCTTTTTCCTGACATTCTTTTTTATGTTTCTTCAACATTTGGACAGGCTGTTGGATCTTTTTCGTTGAGGTTGTTGGTTGGTTTCGTTGAATTATAGTTGTACTATCGAAAAAACATAAAACTATAAAAGAAAAAGGAAAATAAGATTTTATGTCTTTATAATAACCAAGTGCTCGTACCCATGTGAGGTTTCTTTGAACTTTAAGAGAAGTGTTATACATTCTTTTTGGTCCTTCTTCTAATATTTTAATATTAACCGGATGCTTGTGACTGTGGGCTCTTTTTTTTTTTAAGAGACGTGTTATACATTCTTTTTTGGTTCTTCTTCTAATCTTTCAATATTAACCGGATGCTTGTGGCCTAGTGGGTTTCTTTTAAGAGACGTGTTATACATTATCTTTCTGCCCTTCTTCTAATCTTTAAATTTTCAAAATCTTAATTGGATTTGTGAGGTTATGTTCAAGAGATGTGCTATACATCTTCTTATGATCATTTTATCGTCTTCTCAATTTTCAAAATCACCATGCAATGGATCATTTCTCTTCTTTTAAACAAGTAGTGAAAACCACAATTTTAACTATAGCTTAGAATCTTCATCTTAGCATATATATATTATTTTCTCAAAAAGTTTGTTTGAAGAAAAAAATATTCGTTTAATAAAAAATAAAAATAAAAACGCTTTTAAAAATAAAACTTTTACCCAAAAGCTTTTTTAAATTAAAATTATATTTCTCAAACACAATCCCAAACATGCTATTCACAAGTGATGATTTAGCTTTAAATTACAACACTTTTTTTTTTTTTTTTGTGTGTATTAATTTTTTCAATAGTTTAGATTTACTTTTAAGGTTTTTACGAGAAAGGGAAAGAGAATGAATTTAAATATGAACCATTTTAAGGTTTTTAAGTTGTTGACAAGCGACTTGAAATAGGATTTAGCTTAGGTGCTGTAAAATAAATTATAACATTTTTTTTTTCGTAATTTTTTCAATAGTTTAGATTTACTTTCAAGGTTTTTACAAGAAAGAGAAAGAGAGTGAAATTAAATCCATTGAATTTTTTAAATAATATATATTTTTTCTCCTTAACAAAAAATCTAAAAAAAAAAAAGAGAGGATGGAATAATTATAACTATCAACCTCACAAAAATAAGGGAAATTGATTAAAAGTGGAGTTGCAATTAAGACAACAGAAATCAAACAGTTTAATTAAATAAACAAAAGAATGGCAAAACTTCAATAAAATTTTGTATTTCTGTGTACTAAATTGTGTACAGAAAAAGCTTAAATAAAGCTAATTAAAATAGAAAATACAATTAATAGATTAATGGTCAATATTAGAGAAGAAAATATCATAATATTAAAGACTCCATCTAGAATTCAACATAATCAAAGGCCAGAAGTTTTCCATGATTGACAGGGTCCTCATCTCACATGTGCAGTACAGAAACACCATACCGGCCATGAAAGTACAAAACTAAACCACCTACTCGGAAACCCCAATGTAAAAGAAGGGCAAAATAGGAATCCAAAAAAGTCTTCCCCACCAGCTTCCACCTGCAACTTGTAGTTAAAAGAATTGCAGTCTCACCATCTCCCTAGGAGGAAACTCTCTCTCTCTCTCTCTCTGTCCTGGATTTTCTCTTTTTCTTTGTATTTGTGCTTTGATTTTCCTCTGCTTCTGGGGTACCCTCCAATGGCGCCGAGTCTGAGAGACCTCCAGCTCACGCGGGTAGCCGGCGCCGGCGAAGGCGATGACGCCGGTGATCTCGAGGACGTACGGCTCCTCGATTCCTATGAGGACGGCGATAGATTCAGTAGAATCGAAGAGGGGATGAGGAGGGTTCAGGTCAGTATCTCAGGGATGACCTGTGCTGCATGCTCCAATTCCGTTGAGGCAGCTTTGAAAAGCGTCAATGGGGTTTTGAGGGCCTCCGTGGCCTTGCTTCAGAACAAGGCTGATGTGGTTTTTGATCAAAGCTTGGTTAAGGTTAGTCTTAGCTCGGAATTCCCATGTCGTGTAATGTAATTGTGGTTGTGTTTGAATGTTTCCAAAATGTTTGAGCTCTGTGAGTTGGTTTTGGTGTTTTGGACTATGGGTTAGTGGCAGTGTTTGCTTAATTTTTGTGATTTGTGCAGTCTTGTTAGTTTGTGTTCACGTTTTAATTTGGGGTGAGTTGGATCATCGGTTAGTGCAACTTTTGAAAATTTGTGCTTTATGGGTTTGTTTTAGAGATTTGAACAATGGGTTGATCTTGGTTAATTAGTTTCTGTGACTTCATCTTTTTTTTTTTTTTTCGATAATTTTTTGTTTTGTTTATTTTGGAATTGCTGCCGAACTAGATCACGGTGAAGTGCTCAATTCGCTTTCTTTTTATGCCTTATGTATTTTATACTTGGCATTACTTTGAGATAATCTATTAATCGTGATTATAATAGTTTAGCCTAAGGTTTTGAATTGAAGCTAGTCATTTTTTTATACAGTAGATTAGCCTTTATAGTTTAGTATATCTGGTTCATATTTTTTTGTACTGATGCCCTAATTTTATTTCAGTAATTATGGACGCTAGAAATGACCACGGGATTGTTTAATGATAGAGGTTCATAGTAATGTGGTACAATTTTTTTTTTTAAATGTTCTTTTTAGTACGTGGTTCCTATTAGTAATTGGACTTAACCAGGTGTTATTTATTGTTGAAATAATGAGTATGTGTATCTCTGTTGAAGGTATGAATTATTGTGCTTGAATCTATGTGTGGATTACTGATTATTTTTTTGAACTTTATTTGCTAACAAGAGATATTCATGTGATCTTTGGTGTTCGAGTCTCTCTCTTTTATGGGGTGTCTCTATATGTACCTCAGGGGCGGGGTGGTTTTTTGGTTGGGAGATACAATCATGATTAGCACTTAGCTAAAGTCTTATAGATTTGTATTTTCATTTTTTGGATAAGTGATGGCATATAATGGTACATAAATTATCAGTTAAAAAAGGCCAGAGATATAAGACACATAATGATTAGAAATATCAATTTTTTTTGACTGGCAAGTAATTCATTACAAAAGAAAACCTCACTAAAGGTGCACAACCCTAGTACATGATAAGTATACAAGAGAAACACCTAGAGAAATTGTGATTATTATATAAAAAAATCTTTAAATACTTTCCAAATAGTCTAATTAACAATAAGCTTGGCCAATAGGATAGGTGCCCCCCCCCCCTCCCTCAAAATGCCTTCTAGCTGCCACTTGACACTATTGAACTTCTTGAATGTCCTAACTGGAGAACTGGACCAGGAGGCCAGTGCTTTATAGAGGCATCCTATGCAAGAGGAAAGAATTTGATAGAAGGCTATGAATTCAAGATAACATGAGAAAACTTAAAAAGAGTGTGTTATAGATAGTGGCTTGTATTCATAATGAGTGTTACATATATGGGACATTTTCATGTTCTGGGCTAGGGGTTTTTAACTGGTGACAACATGTGTGTGTGCGTGTATAGATGTTATAACCCTACTTTATTTTGATAGATAGTGAAAAGACTCCCCCTTGTCAGTGTGGGCACAATGCTGAATCACGTAAATTCTGTGTACTATTTTCTCTATCATTCTCTTTATTTTCACTGATTGCATAGTTTCAGCAGAGTGCAAACCTCGGTTTTCACATTTTTGGTAACTGTTGCTTTCTGTTGTAGAGTTCCTATCATTCTCTTTATTTTTCACTGATTGCATAGTTTCAACAGAGTGCAAACCTCGGATTTCCCATTTTTGGTAACTGTTGCTGTTACTTTCTGTTGTAGAGTTCCTGGGCAACTATTTGGAATCCTTAATTGTCTTTTCTTTCTGTGTGTGACTGCATGTGGAAATACCTCGTAATGAAGTTTATATCTACCAAATTGGTACTGGAAACCTTGGCTTTTATAGATACTGAAGCATTTTGTGACTTGTCCCAATTTAGGATGAAGACATTAAGAATGCAATAGAGGATGCGGGCTTTGAAGCAGAGATTCTACCTGAACCTAGTAATTCTGGAACAAAACCACATGGAACCCTATTGGGGCAGTTCACAATCGGAGGTATGACATGTGCAGCCTGTGTAAATTCTGTTGAAGGTATTTTAAGAAATCTTCCTGGTGTCAAAAGGGCAGTAGTCGCCTTGGCCACTTCCTTCGGGGAAGTTGAGTATGATCCTACTGTGATTAGTAAGGATGATATTGTCAATGCAATTGAAGATGCTGGTTTCGAAGCTGCGCTAGTACAGAGCAGTGAGCAGGACAAAATTATACTAGGGGTTGCTGGCATATACAGTGAGATGGATGTACAGCTTTTAGAAGGCATACTTAGCCACTTTAAAGGAGTGAGACAATTTCGTTTTGACAGAACATCAAAAGAAGTGGAAGTTATTTTTGATCCTGAAGTTGTCAGTTCTAGATCAGTAGTTGATGGGATTGAGGGAGAAAGCAATGGGCAGTTTAAATTAAACGTAACAAGCCCTTATGCAAGAATGACTTCTAGAGATGTTGAAGAAGCCTCAAATATGTTTCGGCTTTTCACCTCTAGTTTGTTCCTCAGTGTAAGTAATTGTTTTTTTATTGACAAGATTTGGTGTATGGCATATTCTTATTTTTTATTTTATTTATATATATAAGGCCAATGTAAATTAACTGCTGGCACATAATGCTTTGGCTCCAGATTCCTGTCTTTCTCATAAGGGTTGTTTGTCCTCACATACCACTGGTGTATTCCTTATTGCTTTGGCGATGTGGACCCTTTCAAATGGGGGATTGGTTGAAGTGGATTTTGGTGAGTCTTGTCCAGTTTGTTGTTGGAAAGCGCTTCTACATTGCTGCTGCCAGAGCTCTTCGAAATGGTTCAACTAACATGGATGTTTTGGTTGCATTGGGAACTTCAGCCTCTTACTTCTACTCTGTGTGCGCTCTTCTATATGGGGCGGTCACTGGATTTTGGTCTCCAACATACTTTGAAACAAGTGCTATGCTGATAACATTTGTATTGCTGGGGAAGTATTTGGAGTGTCTTGCCAAAGGAAAAACATCAGATGCCATCAAGAAGTTAGTGGAACTTGCACCAGCAACAGCAGTGTTGCTTGTCAAAGACAAAGGTATGTATTAATGCGTGATTTTTTTATAAGAATAATGGAGGTCGTTGTATTCTTGGGACTTTACCTATCAGGATGGTTGAAGTTTCTATGCTTTATTGGCATACATAATTGTATAGATTTATCACTTATTTTTTTATCTTGATTCCCAAAAATCAATTCAAGAATTGAATTGATAAATTTTCAGTAACTAACTGGCTTTATTTATATTGGTCTTTAGGTGGGAAGTGTATTGAAGAAAGGGAAATAGATGCTTTGCTAATTCAGCCTGGTGACATATTAAAAGTTCTTCCTGGTGCAAAGCTTCCTGCTGATGGTGTGGTTGTATGGGGTTCAAGTTATGTTAACGAGAGTATGGTAACTGGTGAATCTGTACCTGTTTCAAAGGAGGTCAATTCATCAGTTATTGGAGGAACAATAAATTTACATGGTGCCCTTCACGTACAAGCTACAAAAGTAGGAGGTGATGCAGTTTTAAGCCAGATAATTAGTTTGGTTGAGACAGCCCAGATGTCAAAAGCTCCTATTCAGAAGTTTGCAGATTTTGTAAGTATTCTGAAAATAGTTTGACTGTAACCTTATCATGTTTCTGTTATTTTGTGCTATATGGGCATCATTTAAATATATTTGTAATGCTTGTTTCTTTTGAAGAGAACAAGAGATTGCATTTTACTTTTGCCTGAAAGGTGTAATAACTCTTTTATTCTTAACTGACACTGACAGTAAGATATTTGTTTCATGTTGGCTTGGGAATTGGCAATGCTTGAATTGAAATTATTTTATGCTTATTGAGTTGCCAATCCGTATCACCTTTGAAGTTCATAATATATATGTCAGCCTATCTTCTAAGTCCAATAACTAAACTGGAATTTGAGTTATATATATATTTTCTTAATATTTAATATTTTGAAGTGTTCATGTCATTGAAGTTGTCATCCTCAAGGGACCTTCTGAAACATTCATGGGATCAGATCAAAATGAGAAAAAATTTGGCTTATTAAATTGTAGGGCCACCTCTGTTCATCTTGATTGCATCTCTACATGCTATTAAGGTTTATTTGCATACGGTGTTTGTGCAAGTAACTCTTCAACTGGATTAGACCTTGTTTAAAAGTTTGGTGCATGCCTTTTATGGCATTTTCCTTATTTATGCAAGTCCCACTTTTTCTCCTTATATCTTTTTCTGCAATTAGTCCTTGGATTTACAGTTTCAAGAAATTGTAGATTGATCTGGTCATATATATAATTCTTGGTATAAGATATCATTCCTATCTTAATTCTCTTTATGCATGCAGGTAGCAAGCATATTTGTTCCTACAGTTGTTGTTTTGGCATTCTTAACATTATTGGGTTGGTAAGTTCACATTTCTTTGGGCCTGCTGCCATGCTCTCATTGTGAATTTTTCATATTGTTAAAACTGTTACCCCTCCTTTTTATTAAATGTTTTCTTTTGTTGATGGTCTCAAGGTGTGTTGGTGGAGCCCTTGGAGCTTACCCAGAAGAATGGCTACCAGATAATGGAAATTACTTTGTATTTGCCCTCATGTTTTCAATATCGGTTGTGGTTATCGCATGTCCCTGCGCTCTCGGATTGGCAACACCAACTGCTGTAATGGTTGCAACTGGGGTTGGGGCTAATAATGGTGTGTTGATAAAAGGAGGAGATGCTTTGGAAAGGGCTCAAATGATTAAGTATGTGATATTTGATAAAACGGGCACCCTAACCCAGGGAAAAGCCACAGTTACAACAGCAAAAGTGTTTGCAGCAATGGATCGTGGGGAATTTCTTAGATTGGTGGCCTCTGCAGAGGTGACTTCTGATTTCTCAATTAGTTTTCCATTTTTTGCCCTAAAACTCAGACTGGCCTTTAGGATTTGCCACTTTTGGTTCAAAATATAGTGCCAGAAGAAGGTCCCAAGAAGATCTCATAATATCACCGCTATAGAAAGGAAAAAAGTTGCCATAATATTTTTTCTGTGAGAAATGAACAGTTTGCTTTTCTGTAGAGTAAAGTGGCATTAAATTGGTGTTGAACTGCATAAGTAGGTAGCGGAGAATACAAACATTTTGTTTTTCATTTTCTTCTTGTTACATATTTGTTCTGTTTTTTTTTCTTTGTTTTTTTGGTTGGGGGGGTTGGAATTGAACTCATCCAAATATTAAGCAATAGTCATACTACAGAACCAATCTTTATTTATTTATTAATTCTGGTCAACCACTTTATTTTTTTACTTTTATCCGTGGCTTAGGCCAGCAGTGAACACCCTTTGGGAAAAGCAATAGTGGAATATGCACGCCATTTCCATTTCTTTGATGCGCCTTCTGCAACCAAGGATGCTGATAACAATAGCAAAGATTCAATTTCTGGATGGCTTTTTGATGTGTCGGAATTCTCTGCTCTGCCAGGAAGAGGAATCCATTGCTTTATACATGGAAAACATGTCTTGGTGAGTTGTCTTTGCACTAAGATATATTTTTTTGATATGCAAATGTCAAAGCTTATTTTCAAGATGAATTGACATTTGCATATATATATATATATATATATATATAAGATATGCAAATGTCAATTCATCTCGAGAATATGCTTTGTTAACTTTTGGGATTGCTTATCGGAGGCAATGTATCCTGAACAGGTTGGTAACCGGAAGCTGATAAATGAGAATGGAATCTCTATTCCGTCCAATGTCGAAAATTTTTTAATAGAGTTGGAAGAAAGTGCCAAGACTGGAATACTTGTTGCGTATGACAATAACTTAGTGGGTGTTTTGGGAGTTGCAGACCCACTAAAGAGAGAAGCTGCCGTGGTTGTGGAGGGTCTTGGGAAGATGGGCGTTACAACAGTCATGGTTACAGGAGACAACTGGAGAACAGCTAGGGCAGTTGCAAAGGAGGTCAGCATAGAGTTTTTATTTCTGAATAATTTAAACCCACGGTTTTAGCATTATAAAACTCTAGTTTCTTTGAATTCTGATATTTAGGTGATGAGTCATAACTTGCTTTTTTAGGGTCTGATGGAGTTCGACTCTTACCGATATATTACATTTTTATATATCATAAGAAAAAAGCTTTTTTTGTTAATTTTTAAATTGTTAATGGAAAGTGAATAATAGTATTTTCATGTCATTTTTGTTATTTGTTTGAGGGAAAAATGAACAAAATTTTTAGATTTAAAATCTTCAAAAACTGAAGTCTGAAAGGCAAAATCCAAAAGCTAGGTCTAAAAGGCAAAATCTAGAAAAGCACAAGGAGATTCTGAGATATTTGCCCTTGAATTTATTATTGGTACTTAAACATCAGATTATATGGTTCCTAAGTAACTATAAATTATTAATTTCAGTGGGTTTGCGTGCTCTTTTTTGCGATTTTCAAAGTACCTCCTCTTATGTAAATTATGTTGTTTAGATTAAATTTGTTGCATACAAGTTGAACGAAATGTCAAATTTGAAAAAGGAAAAATGTTTATGCTGGGCAGGTTGGCATTCAAGATGTTAGGGCAGAGGTAATGCCCGCAGGAAAAGCTGAAGTCATCCGATCATTTCAGAAGGGTGGTGGGCTAGTTGCAATGGTGGGAGATGGTATCAATGACTCCCCTGCTCTAGCTGCTGCTGATGTTGGTATGGCTATTGGGGCCGGGACTGATATCGCCATAGAAGCTGCTGATTATGTATTGATGAGAAATAACTTGGAAGATGTAATCACAGCCATTGATTTGTCGAGGAAGACGTTTTCACGTATTCGATGGAATTATGTGTTTGCCATGGGCTACAATGTGGTTGCTATCCCAATTGCTGCAGGGGTTTTGTATCCATCTCTAGGGATTAAGTTACCGCCATGGGCGGCGGGTGCATGCATGGCTCTCTCATCTGTAACCGTAGTATGCTCTTCTTTGCTTCTTAGGAGATACAAAAAACCCAGATTGACAACCATACTAGAAATTACTGTAGAGTAGAAAGAAAAAATTTGAAAAAACTTTTGAGGTTTTGGCTTCATGTCAAGATAAAGAAGATGGGTGTGATCAAGTGTTCTATCCCAATTTTGTTGTATATTTCTGTCTCTTTTGCAGTGGGGGTGTAAGATTTTAGCACCCCGTCATTGTAAATGCCACTTGTACAATAATTTTTCTTACTGCTTTTTCTGTTTTTATCTTTTTCCTTTTTTTATTTTTTATTCAATGAGGACTCTCTCTCTCTCTCTCTCTCTCTCTCTCTCACATAAATATCATTGCCCTACAGAGTGCTAAATCTTTAATCAAGATGAGAAGAGAAGGATTTTAATTCCTAGTCCTTTGCAAAGTTTGACCCAAATCAAGCATGATTTACATCACATCCTGTGTCTGAATCACAAGGTAAATTCAAATGTATATTTATCTTATCATCTAGTTCTAAGGGCATGTTTGGTATGCAAAATAGACTCCTGGAATAGATTGGCTATTCTTATAAAATAGTTATTATTTATTGAGGATGATTCACGTTAATATTTATTTATTTATTTTTCATTTTTTACTCATTTCATCCTATAAATTAAAGAGAAATGCTAAGAATACCGACTCTTTTAATAACATGAGTACTAACATGATGTTGAGCTTATTTATTTGTATTTGTAGCGTTTTCTTTATTAATTGTTTTGATCATCTCCCATGAATAAGCTCCACATCATATTAGACTATTAGTACATATATGTTAGTAAAATAGGGATCCGGCTTACATGTTTGAGATTTAATTTCAACTGTTGCTTTTACTACAATATACATGCCGTTATTTATTTAACATATAAGCCAGATCCGTAAAATATTTAGTACCCCTAGTATTTTTTAAAAATTCTTTTAAAATTCAATAAATTAATCACTAGATTTGTTAACTCATGTAGACTTCACACAAATTTAATAATAGATTCAATAAGTCACTATAGAGATGATTAAAAAATGAATAAATTTTATTATTTCTCTAATTTAGTATTTTTCCAGGGAAAATTTTAGTATTTTCCTAAATTTTTACAAGAAAAATATGCATGAACAGATGATTCACATAATTAGTAATTTTACTTGGGTTACAAATATTGTATTCTTGGGGGGTCTCCATTGGATTATCTCTTTTTCATGTACTTTAGAAAAAAAAATACAACAACAACAACAATACCCGTTGTCTTCAATGGCGGTGGCATAACGATTGTATCGAATATTCAAATCAATCAAATGGTTGCATTCAAAGTCCAAAGACTAAGGCAACACAAGAGCTGCAATTAAAGTGGACTGCCTATCATAATTGTTTTGAAAAAAAATAGACGTATTCAACTTGGTTAACCAAAGAATTTTCAGCTTTGAGGTATCGTGGATATTGATCAGAATTCACGATAATTATTTGTTAAAATTGCTAAGAATTAGAGCAGGTAATATGATAGATTTCACATAAGATTTATCTGTCTAAATAAATTTTGAACTGTTTATTTATTCAGGCTTATTTGGGTGTGCATTTGAGAGATCTAAAAGTATATTTAACACTTAAAAGTTCGTTTAAAGAAAATAGTACCCATTTAGTAAGAAAATTTTAAAACGCTTTTAAGGGTTCAAAAAGCCTAACAATAATCAAAACGTATTTTTAACAAAAGCTTTAAAATGAAACTTTTACCAAAAAACACTTTTCTACTTAAAATTTTTATTTCTCAAACATGCTCTTAGTCATCTATTAGAACAGATGAGCCCATATAAACCAAAGAACCTTTCATATTACCAACACAAATTTATAATAGATAAATGATATTAAATAGATTTTTATACGACTGTCATATAATTATAATAATGTGGGCATGTTGCAGTGAATATTGCCATTAATTTTTATTTTTACAAGTCTTTGTTAATCAAAAGATTAGTATTCACTGTTACATCATCATAATTGTATGACAGTCGTATGAGAGTCTACTAAATATCATTATTCTTTATAATAATTCAAACAAACAATTAATATGGATAATAATTTATTGAGCTTTGAGGTGATACTGCCTTGATCGGCTAAACTGCTAAAATTGTAATAAATAATATAGAAAACTTTGTATAAACCTATTTTTCTAAATATATTTATACTTTCCAAACATTTATTCAAACATGTATGGGTATATATATATATATATATATATATATATGCTCTCGTATTATCTGCGCAAATTATTAAAAATTCAATCGGATAATTGATATGAATAGTAATGGTGGAAGAGGACTAGGTCAAAACTTTCGAGAATGAATGGGATGGTCATAAGTTGGAGGATCTATTTGGGATTTTGCTTGTGTTAATTATTGCCTACAAGTGTCCGTCTTTGACCAATATGGTCACCCATGCCGTCACCTTGTACATCTTTAGGCATTACCGTACTTGTTCTTTCACACACCGCTTGCCTCAAAATAACGTTGGTGTACGTCAAGAAAAAGTGAGGAAAAACATGGCAAATGAAAGGAAAAAGAGTTAATGAATTTAATTATTTAATTAATATTTTAATATTTTTCTTTAGTGTGAGTTTAAATTATTTTTTTACTATGTGGCATTCGACACATATGATATTTAATTAAAATAAAAGGTAAATTGTAGAGTTAAGATTTGAATTTGTATAGCTTTGATACGTGTTTTATCATTATTTATCTCAAAAATTTAATGTTGTATTTATTCATTTATTATAAATATGGTTAAAAAGATAGTTAAAGAAGAAAGAAGAATTCTTTCATTTCTTTTAAAAACGGGAGAATAACTTCAACCAAACATGGTGTTAGTTTTACACCATTGAATAGGAAGCAAACACATGCATAAGCTTAAAACACACACCAAAAAAAAAAAGCCATTTACAACAAAATAATTTTTATTTCCTTGACAAAATACCCATAGCCAAAACCACCGACAAAAACATTGGAGTTACCGTCTTGGTTGATTTTGAGACTCCAGTGTTAAGGGCTTGGAATTAAGTAGGTGGTGGACGTTGGGATAAAATGAAAAGAAAAGTTCATGGAAATTATTTGAATAAAAAATATGTTGTTTTCATTTCTATTGTATTTGGTGTTTTTACTTAAAAGTCTCAAATTTCTATTAAAGCTGTAAAATTGAGTTTTTCACCTCATCGGCTCATCCTAATTGAAGGGACTTAAAAAACAAAGGATTACCAGGTCAAAGGGAGCAATTCCCATTTTTCTAACTTCCCATGGACTATGATATATTGCTTTTCAAGAGGAGGAAATTTTCAAAGAGCGCGCCCGGCCGGTGATTGATAACGACGGTAGGGCACCTGGTCAAAACCCACATGCAATGAACTTTGCATTACAACCAATTCCTTTGTGATAATGACATAATAACTTTAATTCCATGTGATAAGGTTGTCTTGTTGCATCCTCTCACTTGTTTTAATAAGTGTTTTGAGAGTCTAAACATGTGAGGTTTGGTTGCTCGAATAATATTCGCTAAAAAATGTTGGAATTTGAGTAGGTTTTCACATGGGCTGTACTATTACAGTGCAATAAAGTTGTTTTATTTCATGGAATTTTTTTTTTTGACATATTCACACAAGGAAAGTGAGAGGGATTCGAACTTGTGGCCTCCATTTTATTAAATGTGGTCTACAGTCGATTGAACTACCTTTTGAGGACTATTGCACGGAATTGGAACTTCGACGAAAGGGCCTACCTTATTGCACTGAATAAAATTAGTAAGTTTTTCTTTTGAAGAGCTAGAAAGATCAACATAAGTACAAACTTTATGCCCATTATGCGACAAATTGAGTCGTAGCCAAATCTTTTTCTAACTACATTTCTGATTACTCCTCCCCTCCTATCTCGATCGGTTCTTACTACTAGTGGAAAGGATCCTTATGTTTTATTGTCGTTTTCTTAGCTTTTTCTTTGTATTTCCATTTCCATTATGTTGTTTGTTCTACCCACAAACAAACAAAAAAGATCTATATGATTAAGAAAATGAGCATTGTGCATCATGTGCATATATATGATTGTATATAAAATATATGCAGGAATAATTATAAAAATTATAAAAATTTCACATCACTTTTGTTTCCATAATTCCATGTAATTGAATTGTTATTGTCCGGTTGAACCTTCCAACTTTTGAAATTTGTGAGCCATAAATATCCCGAGTTCACACAATATTAATTAGCCTTGGTCCAAAAGTACATAAATATTTAAACTGACTTCCTTGTTGATTGCATCCAAGATACAAAAGTTTGATAAGGATAAGATTAGGGTGAGATTAATTGGTTGACTTGGAATTTTCATTCAAATTCATTAAGATTAAATTATTTAAAATTAGGAGAAATTTCATTGAAGACCTTCGAACTTTTATCCATTTTGAAATACCCTCTAAACTTAAAAAACTCTCAATTTAGTCCCATAAACTTTCAATTGCTCTCAATTTGGACTCCTCCGTTAATTTTAGCCGTTAAAAATACAAAAAAGACCAAAATATCCACAATTTTCAATTTTTTTTTTTAAATAAAAAAATGTTTTGAAAGTTGAAATTTTATACAAAAGTTAGGGGTATAAACGTCATGTAATGTTTAAAATTTGACAGAGGGGTTTAAATTGAGAGCAATTGAAACTTCAAGGGACTAAATTTAAAGTTTTTTAAGTTTAGGGGGGTATTTCAAAACAGGTAGAAGTTCGGAGATCTTCAATAAAGTTTTCCCTTAAAATTATGAGTAAGTTATTTAAAATTAAGATGATGATTAATTAAGAGTTCTTATCAATTGATATGTCATCTTATTATATCTATTTGAAGATCGATCATCTTATGATTGGGCAAGGCTTACATGCTGTCCTTCCAAACTATTGCAATCTGTGAAAATATTAATAAAATGTTAGTTTAGAAGGACCGCATGTAAGCCTCTCCCCTTATGATTAATAAAATCAGAGAAAATATTTGTGAATTTGTAGTATTCTGGTGTTAGATGAACTAGGATTGTTTTAATATCATATGATAATAACATAAACTAAAAATTAAATATTGAAAGAAAAAATAGCAAAAGAGAAAATAACAAAGGAAAATGCTAGGGGTTCTCCTGGTGTTCTCCCAGTCTTACGTAAAACATGATTTAAGAAAAAATAAAATTGTAGTGGCATTCACCACCGGTTTTTTTAGGTATTAATATCAAATTTGAGGCATTAGTACCAAAATTGTGAGGCATTAGCACCAAAATTGAGACATTAGCATCAAATTTAGGATGATCAAATCCATTTTGGGTGATATCATTCTTAAAGGGTTAACCTTCCACCATTAGGTTTTAGTTTTGAATCTAAAAACAAGTTTTAAAGCATTAAAATTTAACTATTAACTCATAAAAATTAATCTGTTAGCAAAAAAACGGTACTACAATTTTATTTTTTCTTAAATCATGTTTTATATAAGACTGAGAGAACACCAGGAAAACACACCGGGGAGAACCCCTAGCAAACCCCAATAACAAATAAGAAAGAGAAAGTTTATAGTTGTGCAAAATTAAATAAGCAAACAAGTAAATAATTCTGAAAAACTAAAATTTAATTAATACTTCAAAACTGAATCAATGTTTCATTGAGTATGTATCCCTTATATAGACTAATAATATCTCATACTTTAACAAAGAAAAGAATAACATAATTCTAATAGAAAATGAAAAATACAATCCTTATTGAAAAAAGAAAACTAAAACACGCATGCAAAAATAATAAATCCACCCTAATATTTTTCTTCTGTGTTGTATTCTCTTGCCTTGAATGGAGTTTTGTGGTTTCTCCTACTTGAAAGGACTTAAAAATACTCTCGTCTTGAATGGAGTTTCTGCTCAATACACTCATTTTCACACTATTTAAAAGCTATATCAAATAGTGTAAAAGTGAGTGTGTGAGCGGAAATGTGTGTAGTATTACTCAAAACCTTTTGCCGTTAAAAACAACATCAAATATTTGGCAAGCTTTTTCTTTTGTAAAATAGAATTTTTTTCATTGAGCGACAAAAGCACTACAAAACGCATATGATTAGCTCACAAAGAGGCTGATCTCAGATACGAGGGGAACATTTATTATTATTAATTTCTGCCCAAGCTAGGTCAGCTATATATTGAGTGTGAACTTTTTTTTGACATATCCGCATAAGAGGGGGATGAGGATTCGAACTAGGAACTGCATTTCATTAGGCGAGATCCTAACTGATTGAACTACCTTTTGGGGATGAGTGTGAACATTTTGAACATCTTTCTTTATATGTAGAAGATAACATTTATGGATGGTTGAATTGAAGTCTTTTTTTTTAAAAAAAAAAACTGATTTATTTATTAATTATCAATGTCGTTTGACTCACAGTGTCTTAATTTGCTATAATATTAATTAGGGTTTATTAAATTATTGTTTCTAGCTAGCTTCCATGGTCTTGCTTTATATATCATCATCAGTAGTTGTCAGGTTTAACCTAATTCCATGCATGCAATGTTAATTAAGACTGCAGGTTAGATGCCATTTTTCTGATTGTGGAGATTTTTCTGAAAAAAGAAAAACAAAGGTCAAAGACTGAGCTTTGACTAGTATAATTGGGTTTACTAAATTTATTAATTTGGATCTTCTTTTTTTTTTTGAATTGCAGAATTTTGTGCTAGAAAATTTGTGATATATATATATATAGATTAATATCTGTATTGTTAGTTTGAGTTGAATAATCGATATATAAATTATTGTTGTTGATATTTTCCACCCAGTGAAGAAATCTTAGTGTTTTTATTAAGGAAAACTTGTATAAACCCAAATTTAAATTTCCATTATACCCAAATTTATTAGGGAAAACGTGTAGAACGTACAAAGTTAAAAGTCATGCAACAGCCAATAGTGCTTCCCATGGTCATCATGCATGTACTTGCAAAGTCTTTTATGGTTTTATGGTAAACAGCCAACGGGCACGAAAAAGAACAAGACCTTAAAAAAAAAAAAAATCTTCAATTTTTTATCCATAACACTATACACTTGACAAATTTGCACTTGAAAATAAAAGAGAGAAAAGAGAGAGAAAGGATATGAGCAATAGAGCTTGCGGGAGGGTGTTGATGGAGAGATATCTCAAATGCTTAAGTAGGTAGTGTTTTTAAGAGAAATTAAAATGCACTAAGTATGAGTTTTGAGCTTAGAATTAAAAGTCCATTTTACCTTGCTCGAACTTACCTTTTATTAAGGGTGAAAAGGCGGGTGATTAATACTAGCCGTTAACTACACTAACTATTAACTGTTTTTGAAAGCGGTTAAGGAAAACTGCTAATCGCCTTTATGTATATTATATAATATATATTATATTTTTATATATAAAAATACATGAAACAATGTCGTTTTTATATTTAAATATATAGAAAAAATATATAAAAATCTAGAAAATAATGTCGTATGTTACATATTATCATATTACCATAAAAAAAGAACATTATTTTGGTTTTTTTTTAAATAGTTAGCGGTTATTAGGATTATTATTAGTAACTGCCGGTTAGCCGCATAAGCAGTTAGTAAATTTACTAATTGCCTAGATAGCTACAATTGGCGGTGTTAGCTAATAACGACCGCTAACCATAACCGCATTTTCACTCCTACCTTTTATAGTGGTTTTGACGTAACTCTCGTCGTCTGACCTAGGCCCAAGCCCAAGGGATTGAGTGTTTGATGATCGTGGTTGAGCTATATCTCTGTAACTTGAGGGAAAACGTGGGTATGGTCAGTGGTGGAATGGAAAGCCGTACATTATATACCCTATGGTTTATATATATATATATATATATATATATAATTTCAAAAAACTCTTAGGTGAAATGAAACTATGATACTCTAATTAAATAATAATAATAATTTCAAAAAACTTTTTGACCAAGTAATTAAAGGAGACAAAGACCAAGAGTCTAAATCTAATTAAGGTCGTTCTCTTCTCCCTTATTATCATGACATTGTTGATATCAACAGACGATGTTTCCAGGAAGCTAAGCACCCTGCACATGCTTTGGCTTTCTCACAAAAGAATGGTCAAGACCAAGACATGTCTTTCTTTGACCAAAACCCCCACCTCCACCATATAAAACCATCCCACCTATGCTGCTTCTTCCTTTCACAGCACACATCACCAACCATGAATAACACCACCATCCCCACTGATCGTCATCATCAATGGCTGCCATTCTACGACGAGATCGACCAAGCCGCTGCCATTGACGGGCAGCTGCCACCGCCGCTTTCCCATGGACCCACTGACACCACCATCTCCATCTCCAGCCCCGGTGCACCCAACAATACTCACCAGTTGACTCCAAAAGGCAGCGTATCAAAGGCAGCCAGAAGAAGGTCTAGGGCCTCCAAGAGAACCCCCACCACCCTCCTCAACGCCAACGCCAACAATTTCCGAGCCCTGGTGCAGCAGTTTACGGGCTGTCCTAGCGCGGCCATTTCCTTTGGAAACCAGAAGGGGCCTGTCAACTTGGACTTTGGAAGAGGGAGAGAAGAAAACCAGCGGATTATATCTTCATTAATGGCGCCCTATACTAACAATAATTATGATCATCATCGTTTCCTTCAACAATCTCAGTCTCAGCAGTATCATCATCATCATCAGCAGCAGCAAAGTATGTACTCTTCTGGGAATATCAATATTAATGCATCCAGCAACGTAGAGATTGCTGACGGGTTTGCATTAATGGACGATAATGTTTCTTTCCATCATTTGACGATGGATTCTTTCTCCGGTGATCCGAAGAGTGATGGGTTCTTTTAGGAAATTTTAGTTTGTTGACTTTTAGAATAATCTTGATCGATCATTAATCATCTTTGAAGATTAGTGTTGTTCTACTTCATATGCTATGGCATGTACTCTCTCATGGTTACATGTCTCAGAGATACTAGTATAAGTATATATAGTTCATGTGATCATTTATGTTTCATTTGTTGTTGTCTTGTGTTTGAATTCTTATATATTTGGCCATGGACAGCCCTTTTTCTGATGAGAGTATCCAGGGTTTTGCCGCGAGATGTGCGATTCCAATGTTTCATATGAACTCGGGCAGTGTGTTTATCTGTTTAACGGGAAAAGGGTTACAAGGAAAGAATAAAATTAATGAGTCTATACTCTAATGACAAATTAAAAAAAAAAAGATGTAAACAAGAATAACAAATGAAAAAAAGACTAAAAAATAGCTCGATCTTCTGTAATTTAGACCTAATTATAAAAAAGTTAAGAAATAGGCTACACAGAGCTAGCGGTTTTTGAAGTAGCTAGTCCAAGAATCTCATCTGCTTGCAAGCAACAACAACAGCAACGACAATCGAGCCGATGCCGTTGAAGAATTAGCACCGTTAACGTCCGAACGAGATCCGTCAAAGAGGTTTATCCGGCCAGCATTGGCTATGCACACCTTCTTTTGAAACAAATAGCTCATGGTTTATGGAAGAAAGTCTTTGTGGGGTATGGATGGCATGTCAAGACCGTACCCTTCTTTCCGAAAGAATCCAAGACTGGAGAGTGCGTCCAAAGTGGCCGTGATTGGAAACACTTTAACCATTCATTTCACACACTCATCATCTTCTTCATTTGTTAGAACTTTTTCTATTGTATGAAAACTGAACTTGTTCAAAGAAAAGTCAACTTTTTCTTTGTCACTTATATATATAATCGTAATAATTAAGTTGGACTTGTTGGATATATGATGCATTCATCCTGATTCATTACATGATACATGAGCCGTGTATGAAATCGAATGCTTATTTATTTAGGTCTTACTTTGGTCAATTGGAAATTAAATCGATTTGATGCAGCATGGTCAAACAATTCGCTATACACCTTATTTAGAGTGATAATTTGTGTTCATGTAGTGTGTCATGTAGATGCTAAGATATAAATTTATATAGGACGCTAATCTTAATTCAAATTATTTAATTAAAAGGTCAAACCCCTCAACTTTAACCTGTTAATTTTATGTTAGGTTCAGTGTTAAATTTGTGATTTGTGTCAAAAATTGATAGCCCTAAAAGTACTATGAAATAAATTTATATAGGTCAAGCTTAATCTAACTTATTTAATTAAACAGGTCAGGCCCATCAACCCTAACTGGGCTAACCTACTAATTTTGTGTTGAATTTGTAGATCGTATCAAAAGTTGCTAACCTTAAATGTCGAATATCAAATTTTGGTCGTATTAAGACATATGTATAAGACTATATAAGATTAACCATAATCCAATCTATTTAATTAAACCTATTAAATTTCATAACCTTAACTTAATAATTTTGTATTAGGATCGTATATGTCTGTCGTATTTTGGATGCACAAAAACCACTCCTTTGTTGCTCAGAAAAGGGGGAAAAAAAATCCATTACGTTGTTGTGAAAGTTCCAACACAGAATACTGACAGCAAAATGGAATTTGGTCTACTTAATAAATACAAAGTCTAAAAGGGTATCGTCATTCATGAGCAATTGCTGTGCTCAATATGATTGACTTGAGTGAGAAAGGGGTATGGATTGGAGTGCAGAAGAAGGCGGCAGCCTGCTTAATTTACACGAAGTCTACCCACACACCCTAGCTCCATCATTTTGAGTCTTAGGTTGCCTTTGACTGAGTATATATAAGTTAACCCAATCGTGCACCCTTTATTTATTTATTTTTTCAAATTAACCATTTAAATGTACAGAACCGATGCATATATAAGTATTACATATTCATTGGTTAATTTGAAATATATATATACATACTAGAATATGAAATAGTATTTATGTTCCATATATATATACACTTGGAGTTTGCGACAATACATCATCCATCGTACTAGTTAATTCATGTATATCGTATAATGTTAAACAATTAATTTGAATTTTCTTCAACAATTTGGAACATTCACAAGCTAGCCAAGAGATCGAGCAAGTGCAGGTGTTTGGGTAAATAAATAAATAATAGATTAAAGATTTAAGACTACATTGATTGATATATAAAAAATAACACTAGTATCCATTCAATATTAACAAAATATAAATAAAATAAAATACAAAAAATAATTATATCTTAATATATTTCAATTTTTAACTCAACCACCTATCAAATGAAATCTAACGTACTTTTAGATCTCGTACCAAGTTGTGCAGTAATTTTTTTTTGTGGAACAAAAAGACAACTTTATTTCATTAACAAACATAAAACTATCAAGAGCAGTGTTACTCTAAATAGAAAGAGCTGGAAGCTTTAGATTAACAACAACAAAAACACAGTCCGGAATTTCTTCTAACCAAGTCCAATCCATATGATTCCCAACAGCATATTTGGCCAGCCCATGTGCTGCCTGGTTCCCATCTCGCTTTGTATGCCCAATCATCCAGCTTCGACGAGAATGAAGCACAAACCTCGTATCCGCTACACTCTGTCCATGAGCACTACAATTTGAAGCCATAGACCCCAACGAGTCGCCTTCAAGGATAACATCTCGAAATCCTAAATCTTGTGAAAATTCTGCAGCCTGCAACGCGCCCAAAGCCACTGCCACAACTGGTGAGTGCAAAGAATTGTAAATTTTACTCTGAGCAGCAAGAGGAAAACCTTGATAATCCCTAACAATAATACCAACCCCCAAGCACTGGTTGATATTGTCAAGTGCTGCATCCCAATTTATTTTATATCTCCCAAAGGGTGGTGCTTTCCACTTCACATGTCCTTCCTCTACTCCATGGGTCAACCGTTCTTGTACAGATTGGACTCCACCGAAGGTTGTAAGCAAATTTTCTGCCTCCTGAATCAACTGGTTGGGATGTGCAAAGATTCCCTCATGCACTACAATGTTCCTCCTCATCCAATTTTTTTTCAATATATAAAACAGCAACTAGACAAACATCTGCAATACAACAGCGAGAAATAATACCTTCTAAGATCTCCCTGAAACACACCCCATTCACTTGAGCTTTCTGGATTGATCTTTGGCTACAAGAACCCCAAACATCACGTGATGATTTGTGCAGTAATTTCTCTTTCAATGTATAACATCAAATAGTAAGTCAAAAATTCATCTTTAATTTTGTTACAAAGTATAGTTTTGATAATATTCATGGTTGAAAATGCTCGATCTGCATCATAGCCACAGCTGAAAACAATGGTTGGTGATGTCTCCAGCAATCGGGACAATAGTGTTTATTGTGATAGTTACTCAGTTATGAAATTGTAGAATTGGCTATCTTTTAAGTGACAAATTCTTTCTATGTAGGCTTTCTTGGATTAAAAAGGCAGTTAGTAAAATTTACTTATTGCCTCTATTAACCATCTATACGGTTAGCGGTTAATAATTCAAATATTCACTAACCACTTTTTAAATATATATATTTTTAAAAATCTAACTAAAAAAATACCCACGTTAATTTTATGGTAATACCCTATTACATATGACATTATTTTTAGATTTATATATATTTAAACATAAAATAGTGTCGTTTCATATATATATATATAACGATTAGGGCTAATTGTAACTACCATTAAAAACGGTTAGTAATGAATGCGATTAACCGCCTCCCTTTTCACCCTTAGGCTTTCTGATAAGGATTATAAGATCTCTTTATCTTGTTTTTTAGTAAATAAGACGGAGAGGCATACATATAATCGATTATCGGTTAATCTAGTTATAATTAAAACACACTTAACGGTAAAGTTTAGAAATTTAGGCTTTATTTGTCGTAAAACAAATCCGAAACACCCTCATGGGATTCTTTTGCAAGGGAAAAATCGAAAATTGTAGGACTTGCCGTTTCCTGTGGCAGTCAGGAAACGCACCGTTTCAGCGAGCCTTCATTCTCTCTGATTCTGGGCGAGATTCACATCGTTTTGTTGGTTCCGAAAACATGTTGGCAGCAACACTCTCTTTCCCTTGTTACGCAAAGCCTAGACATCTAACAATCAGGAATTCTGTAACGAATTTCTCTAACCGCAACTCTCTGAAGCTCAGAGCGTCTCTCTCTGACTATCCCCTTGCTAGCAGAATCATGGTTAGAAGTAAAGTCATTTCTGTTCTCTTTTTATATATCTATGATTTCCCATTTTCTTTGTGCAAATTTGATTGATTTATCATCTGGGTTTTCTTCCGTGAATGGCATATTTCATTAAATCTTTTTATTTTATTTATTTATTTATTTATTTTTGACAGCTTGTTGTTACTCAAACTTTTGACTGATTTCTCATGTGGTTGATCTTCAATTAGTGGAATAATGCATGAGTTTTTTGATTTTCTTTTACTTTTTTTTGTTTGTTTGTTAATGCTGTTGTTTATTTGATTTTTGAGTTTGTTAAGTTCTGTTAGTTTTTTGCTACTTAAATCTTTTCATTTATATGCAACTTCGGTTGAATTCCATCTGGGTTTTCTTCAATCAATGATAAAATTCATGAATTCTTGAGTGTGTTACTATTTGAGAATTTGTTGTTCTCTTAGTACCTCTGTATTTTGTGCAATTACGTGTTTAGATTCTTAATTTGTACCAGTGGTTCCTTTTATGTGGAATACTCTAGAAGTTTCTGAAAGTGTTTTGCACTTGTACACTTGGCTTGTGCACTTTTTATTCGAAATCTTAGGAAGGCATCCCTACATAATATATGTGCCTAAAGACACGAGTTTCTTGGAGTGGGAGTATCTTTTTAGAAGTAGCACAGATATGCATTTTCAAGTGCAGTCCTATGCAATTGTCAACTTCTAATTTCACTGCCTTGTTAAGGATGCAATGAAGCAGGAAGATCACCCTACTTGCTTCCATCACCAATATATATATATTTACAAGTAATAGAATTTATCAAAAAGCGAAAGGGCATGGCTCAAGTACTTATTAAGTATACAAGAGAGACCCTAACTAAAAAAAGAAAAAAAGAAAAAATCAAGAATATCATTAAAGCTAGTAATATAAAGGCACTCAAAGGTGGTGTCTAGTGGTATAGGTTTTTGAGGAAGAAGACAGTTAGATTCCATCACCATTATCTCGCAATCCTCAAAACTACAATAATTTCTTTGTCTCTAAGTACTCTAAATTTAGCAAGACGTGATTAATTTTTTTTTTTTTTTTGATAAATAATGTTGTATATCAAAAGTGCAGAGGGGCACAACCCTAGTGCACAGGAGTATACAAGAGAATGCCTAGGAAAAAAGGGAAAAGAGAGCAAGGAAATCAGAAAAACTAATAATTAAAGGAGCTAAATAAGCAGCTGTCCAAGTAAAGAGGGAAAAAAAGGAAGAAAGAATTGAGCTCCTCTAAGGTCCTCTCTAGGTTTTCGAAGTTCCTATCATTTCTTTCCTTCCATAGACACCACATGATGCAAAGGGGGCACCATCTTCCATACAACCGCACTCCGAGGGTTGCCCCCCGACCACCAACATGCGAATTCACACTATTGGGCATAACCCAGGAAAGATCAAAACGTCTAAAGATAGCGTTTCATGATGAACAAGCAAGACGTGATCATCTTCCACATTGCTACCCTTTGAGGTGAGCCACACTGCCCTTTTCAGCAAGTAAAGAGATCTGCCACACACCTAGACATGACCCACTTTAACCTATAATGGCTGAAGATAGAACTCCATAAGGCATAAGCAATCCGTAACAGTGCTCTTAGAGAAAACGCTGTAAAAGAACTCAGAATTGAAAGAAAGGAGGAAAGGAAAGAAAAGAAAAGATGAGAAGAATGAAGAAACTTTTATTGAATGAATAAGCACTTCGAGAGTGCTCAACCTCCTAAGACAATTCGAGATGCCCACTCTCCAGTTCAACATGAACTCTACAATCAACAAGCTGCCTCTTACAATGAAAATTGAACTACTTATAGCTGTTTATTCAACTAACCCTTACAACAGCATTACAACCAACTAACAGCTATAACAGAATTAACTGACATTAACAACTAAACAGAATTAACTACATTCTGCACGTGGGTGAGTATAACTGCCTGCCAGCTCCTCTGTATGTGACAATATAAGTGTCTGCCACCTTGCTACTCACTCTATGTAGCTGCCAACTCATGAGTATGTGACACAATCTTACAATGGAGTGGGAGGTGATTTACAAATTGTCCATTCTTCTTGCACATGCAACACCAATTTACCACTTTTGAGATGCCGTTTTCTTAAGTATCGAACTTGAGGATCTTTCCTAAAGTGGCCGACCACATAGAATGTGACTCTTAGAAGAACCTTACTTCATCAAATACTCCTCTTAGGGAAGGGGCAACTGTTATGGGAAATAAGGACACTATAGAACAATCTAACATCAAACAACCCTCTTTTGGAAGGGGCTCTGTCCTCACCAAAAAATAATTAGAGATCAATATCAATAGATGTCAGAGAGAAAATTTTGATGATGAAAAACGTTATCTATTTTTTTGAAACTGGAAATGATATCCCACCTTTAATATTTAGCTTTGAACACACTATTGAGTCTTGGTGTTTTCTACGCTGTACCATTTATTTTTCAAATCCATTTTGATTATACTTCGTTTTGTTTACTTTTATACTAAAAATATTATTCTTTTAAGTGTCACTGGTATCATAAATTGTTGCTTTGTGAACTAAGCATGTCTGTCTATTTAACTTTTATATCTTGTCTATTATTATTGAGCTGTTAAGATGTAATATGATGAGCCTATTTGTGTTCCTCATTTTTCTCATTTTTTTTCTTCTTGTAAATTTGATTACTTTATCTTTAGGGTTTTCTTCCATTGCTACTATAATTTAGAAATTTTATTTATTTATTTATCTTTTTAATCTGAGAGTATGTTGTTATTTGATTTATGATTCAGTGTTTATCTGGCTTTTCTTCAATGGTATAATGCGTGATTTTGAGTTGTGTTGGTGGTTCTTTATGTCAATTCTATTGCTAATATGATTTCATAAATTTTTTTAATGAAAATTTGCTTTGCCTTCCCATTTGGGTATGAGTAATGCTAGAAATCACATTTTAATCTCACAATTATTGCGCAATGTTGATGTGACAGTCTCAAGCAACCATTGGATCAATCCTTGTTAAAAAAAATAAAATTCAAGAGTTGGTTAGGACTAATACATGGCATTGTGAGATAGTTGTGAGATAAAAATGTGGTTTCTAGCATTACTCTTTGAGTATTTCTCCAATTAGCAACTTAAGTCATGTACACATTTTACCGAATGATGGGTAACCCTCAAGGAGGGTGTGGGGTTGTGAAGCCTACTCGTTTCTTGTTTGGCTAAAATGCATCTTGGTCCTTAAGTTTGAGTTTGTTCCCTGAAGTTTTATTTTTTATGATATTAACCCTGAAGTTAGGATTTGTGAGTACTATGGTAATTCCATCAAGTGTTTTTGACAGTGGACATGTTTATTGTCACTTAATAAGTATTAAATAAACTTAGTATTAGCTTTTCTTACATTTTGTTTTTTGAAAGAGGAAAGCTGGGCATACGATGTGCACATGAACATGATCACGTGCTCTCTCACTAAATGACATATTGCCCTTAATATATCTGAATTCCTCCAGAATTAGTTGATGCTTTATCTTCTGTTTAAAATTTTGACCCAAATTTGCTGGGAAGGTAAATAGATTGCTGTCCCATCACCAGAAGTTGAATTGGTGAGAATTCCCCAAAAAATTATAATTTATTTCAAGTGTCATCTTTATCACAAATTGCTGCTTCTCGTGGGTGATTAATGTAAGCTTTGTAAATTGAATGTGTTCGATTATCTAACCATTTAGATGTAGTCGTGATTTCTGCCCTCTGATAACCTGGACATTGGTTGAATGAGCACAGAGCTTGTCATCTCTGGATGACTTTTCTTGGGCCATTATGTGGGGTTTTTGGTTATGATTATACAGTAGTATACATATATTAACTTTGTAAGATGTCTTTTCCTGTCCACAATTCTTGATTTTGTTTACTTAATCTGACTAAAATGAAATAGCTAAAGTTGTCAGCATTTTTTGCATATTATCCATCTTGATCGCTTGATTCACAGGACCCGGAAACACTGGCCTGTTGCAAGTTGCATTCAATTGGTTTTTAAATGCAACAGACTCTTCTCAAATTCTTGATCAGTAGCTCTCTTTGTTCTAATTATGTATATTGAAGTACTTATCAAAAATTATGTATATTGAAGTGCAGATTTACCATATTCAACCAGTGAAAGTAGTCTGCGACAGGAATTTTCAAATTTTGGCGAGATTGCTGAAGGTAAATCATCTTGAGCATTTGGTATGTTTGACATTTTCTTCCCTCTATTTTCACTGTGCCACTGTATTTACAATTTCTGGCAGTGAAGCTAGAAAAAAATGGAGCCAGAAAGTGGTCGAAGGGTTATGCATTTATTCAATATACTTGTCAAGAAGACGCCATGCTAGCCCTAGAAAACATGGATTACAAGGTTCTACTTCGCCACCTCTCTTGTTATTCACCTCAGAGATTTACCTACAATAATATTCTTCTTCTTCTTCTTCTTCTTCTTCTTTTCGCAGAATTTTGATGGCAGGGTGATTTATGTAGAGCTGGCAAAGCCTGGGGGCAATGCCTTTGGAGGACGCCCAAGAACCTCTGGACCCCCAAAGGTGCAGCATTTGCAGGAGCAAGATGAGGTGCCAGATTGCTGGTACTAACCAATTTGTTTTGGATTAATCAAGAATATAGGAAAAATAAAAAACCGATCATCTTTTTCGGTAGTGAGTTGAGCTCCAGTTGGGGAGCTGCAGGCAGCACTTGTAATTTTCTCATTCTTAGTGATAAAATGGTCTATTAATTCAATATATACAATATGTTTTGTATATGTATGTTTTTTCCTGAGCAAGTAAGAAAGACAAGGAAATAATAATAATAATAAATAAATAAATATACAATACCTTGTGAAAGACACATGATTTTTTTAATATGATTTGCTTTGTTCAACCAGCATGTGCAATTTTTTTCTTCTAGGGAATTGACTGGGCTTCTTCATGTGTTCCACTTCCATATCCCTACGAATTTCATTGGACCAAGAAAAGGTCGAGCTGACTGTTCTGTCACATTTGGACTTTTGAATTTCTGTATATATATATATATATATATATATATATATATATATATCATTTAGTCGATCCATTCAAATCTTACTAAAATTTATGATTAAATTTAACAACGGTACTATTAAGACGGCGGTTTTGTCTTGAACACAAAGCTGATTTCTGGAGAAACTTTTGCTCTGCTTTCCCAAACCCTAGTGAAGAAAGCCAGGTTGGGAAAATAATTTGCAAGGGAATCTTCATGTGGCAATCCTATGTGAGGATGGGAGAAAATCGGACAACTAAGATTCAAACCTAAGGAAGTTGAATGAGAATGACATCTCTACATTGCAATGACACACTGAGTTGTAGGTGAAGATGGACGGTTGAGATTTGATTTGTTAGGCTTGTTCGAATGTCTTGCAGGTTCATTCAAACGATCAGAGGTTGGCATGCGTGAGTAGGCACGATTCAACATTCAATTTACTGCAGCTAACACATATTCATTCGAGCAAACTTAAAAATTATGAGTTTTGATGGTGGAAATGAGGTGCTTTGGCATTAAGGTTGGTGTGTTAGGATGCATTTTGTGGTGCGGCGTAAAGGAGGGAAAAAAAAAAAACTAAGGCTTTTGGGTTATTCGTGCATGAAATATGCATGGTAGTATGTTTCATTTGGATAAGGTGGGCTTTGTTTGATTTCTCAGTTGAAGTTTATTTGAACAAGACTAATTAAGAGTGAAAAAATAAAAAAATAAAAAATCTCCAAGAAAAATGAGAGGTCTTCAGGTTTGAAATAAGATGAGTTTCATAAAGGGATTTTGAGAGGTTTAACCATATATTAGAACTCAGGGTTTTGATAGTTTTGTCCCTTTTTTTCGTGGATTTTAAGTGTTCTATGTAAATCCCCTTCAAAAGTAGTTAAAATTCTTTTTCATTAATTTATGTATTAGTCTTTTTGTAGTAAAGAAAGCATGCAATAATGTTTTAACTTTTAACCATGATTTTACATTACTTTTCGGTAAGTATGTTTTAACTTTTAACCCCATGGAAATAGAGAGAATAAGTAACCGGTACCATGTGAAAAGTTAGCAGTTACCCAATGCATTGTAACGCTTCGCCTAAATATATACATTATTTTATATTATCCACATGGCCTTTTTACTATATATATTTGCCTTATGAACAAAGTTGCAAATATTGTATTATTATTATTATTTTTAAAATTAATCTTGTATGATATGTGTGACATGTGTAGGGGTGGGTATCGGTTCGGTTCGGTTTGATTCAATAGAGCCATTTTTTGATCAATTAACCAAATTATCGAATAAATTGGTTAATTCACCGATTTTATTTTGATAACAAATTGAGAAATGCTATACATCTCAATTTTTTTAAAAAAAAATTCAGTTAATTTCAGTTGGTTAATCATGAGCTTTTTTAATTGGGTCGATGCTATTTTTAAATTGGCCAAAATTAGCTATTTTGGGGGCCCAAATTGTTTTTTGGCTAAAATAACTTATTAAACATAAGATGCAAATAATAAGAATATAAGATACAAAAAACTTAGAAAATAGTTTCAACAAAATATAACTCTGTGAAGTCCATTCATTAAAGCCTTAATCCGTGTCAAATTTGGTCGTTCGGTTCAGTTATTCATATTTCGGTTTGGCTCGATTAACCGACAACACAAATTTTATACCAATTAACCGAATTGAACTAGCATTAGTATAAAAAATTCATTTTGACTCACATAAGTCGGTTGATGGTTAATTTTGATTTGTTCATAGTTGATAGATGGTAGACGATTAATTTGTCCATCCTTAGGCATGTGGGCCACTTGAAATCTCCTTAGGAGATGAGATCCTTTTTTAACTTTTTTATTCTAAGACAATTTGTTTACTTCTTAGAAAAGAAAAAAGAAAAATAACAAATAATTCAAAACATAAAAACCCTAACAAAATACTTTTTTAATCTTTTTACCATTAAAAAAAAAAAACCTAGAACGTTTTGCATCCGTTGCGCCTTATAAATACCCCATAGTAGCCACGGCGACACAGAAATATAGAAGGTTCTCTCTGCAGCTTTGACCCTGTTGCCTCAAACTCAAGCAATTTGGAGAGAGGGAGAGAGATGGAGGATCAGAAGCAGAGTTTTAGTGCGAATGGCAACAACAACAACAACAACGATAAGAAGAGTGATTGTGGCGGTGAGGGGGAGAGACCGGTTCGAGTCTATGCCGACGGAATATACGATCTCTTCCACTTCGGCCACGCCCGTGCTCTGGAGCAAGCCAAGAAATCGTATCCCACTTTTCCCTTTTTCTGTTACTTGTTAATTATATTTGTACCCTTGTTTGTTTCCCGAAAACAACAATAGATTCACATCTTTCCGGGAAAACTTTGTTCCCTCGGTTGATACGTATTAGGAATTTTTTTCTTCTTCTTATTTCTTTCTTCTGAGTTTAATCATGTCTTGAAGCAAATTGAATTCCAAATCCGGATATGTATTATTTTGAGAACTTTTTCAGGGGACGTTTTCTGTAAACTCAGTCACTTGCTGTAGTTCTTTGTATGATTTTAGACTTCTGTGTGTGTATATGTAAATGTAAATGTATATGTATATGACTGGATGCTTATTATAGTATATATTTATTTGGGGGTTAATAACTTGATATTGAATATTAACTTGCCATTTGGAGTAAATTATTTGGTAGTTTAGTGAAGATTCATTCGGGATATACTTATGCAATATGTGGACTTGTTTGGACTTCCACATATTGCATAATGTTTTGTACGTTTTATGCACACAACTGGACGTAATCATCGATAAGGATGGGGCTATTTCAAAAGATGGTGGATATCTTGCGAATAACAGTTAAATTCTGTGATGGGAATTTCAAGATACTCTTAAAACTCATCTCATTTCTTCCTTTATAGATAGCCCAATATTTTTTTAAAGGGTTTCTTTTCAGATGATGTATTTGTAGCTTTAGGTGTTATGAAAAGCAGTTGGGGCATTCAATTGCAGTGCAACGTTCAAAGAGGCCATACTTCAAGTAATTATTAAATTGTTGTTCCTCTTGTCTGTAAACTCTGGTTTACTGATTTCTGAGTTTATTTCTCTTCATTGCATTTCTTGGTGCATCTACCATGAATTTTTATTTTTTATTTTTGAAGTGCAGGTGAAGTTTTGCATTCTCTTTTTATTTTATTTTATTTTTTACGGTGGTTTCCTGGGATGGGCTTTAAAAATGAAATTTGAGGCCAAATTGTAAACCCACTTTTTGTTTGATTTATATGATGATTTAGAGTCAAAATTAGGTTACATTGTTTCTCACTTCTGCAGAAGTAATTGTACAGTGGAATTATATCGCAATTTTGTGCAGCAGAAAGCAGCCTATTGAATTTTCAGTTTTTCAGTATGAAAAGAAACATACCTATATGCTTATGGGGTTCGAATGTGTTTAAACTTTTTTTAACTTTAGACTGTTTTCCATGCTGTTTAACATCTAGGTTTCCGAATGCTTATCTGCTTGTTGGATGCTGCAATGATGAACTCACCCACACGTATAAGGGCAAAACTGTTATGAATGAGAAGGAACGATATGAGTCTCTCCGCCACTGCAGGTTGGTTTATGACTATGTTATAATAAAGATTTATGATTTGATTCATTTGTCCTCTATTAGTTGCTAGTAAAACATAGAAAAATTCATGAAAATGACTTTTGGAGTCTTAGATTACTTTTCCTTTTGTTTCTTGTGTCCTCCCTCTCTTTCAAAAGGGACCAAAAAAAAAAAAAAAAAAGAAAAAAAGGGAAGAAAGCAAAAGAGTAGTTAAATTTTGAATTAACTAATTTGTATGTTGGAATAAATAGAGTGCATAAAGAATGCTTTTGCATTGTATGCTTGATACAGGTGGGTTGATGAGGTTATCCCTGATGCACCTTGGGTGATCACACGAGAGTTCCTTGAAAAACATCAGATCGACTATGTTGCACATGATTCTCTTCCGTAAGTTTAACCAGTCCCAAATAAACAAGTTTCAGTTTTTTTTAAGCTTAATATTTTCTAAAATTTTCTGGTGCTGGAATTTTATGCTTGTCTGTTGCCTGGGCTTCAAGTTTTATTTCTTTTTGAAACAATATGGCCAATGTCTGTAGTGGATGGATGGATATCTTGAATTTGAGTTGATTTTGGCTAAAATAAGAGAAACTTTCAGTAAGAAATACAATGAAACCACAATAAAGTGAAATTCATTTTGTTAAATTGTTAAAATCTTTAAAATAGCTTTTTGTTTTTTTAGCAGTTACAACATTTGTCTTTGTAATTTAGTAATACTTGTTCAGAACAAGGTCCCCAGTAGTTCAATATATTTTTATTTTTTATTTTTTTTATTGATAAGTTATGCAGGAACAACCAGTGGTATTAATTTCTTTGTGAAGCCACCATCTCTAGGTAACATGATATTTGTGCATTCTAGTATCATCTTATGGAAATTTATTCAAATACATATTAAGTGGAAATAAATGTTATTTTTATGTGATTTCTTATTGCATTATTGTTTACTTCCTCAAGATTAAGTTGTCTTAAGTTCACTGTGCTCTCAAATATGTTAATTCTCTCTTCTTTGCCTGAGAATTGTAGTTATGCTGATGCAAGTGGGGCTGGAAATGATGTCTATGAATATGTAAGTTTGAGTGATAGCTAAGCTCTCTGATTATATGCTTTTACAAATGTTAGCCACTTTCTCCGCTCCCACTCTCCTCCCCCCTTTCTTGTAGCAAGATTATAGTTTACCATGATATAATTATTTAATAATCTGAACTCGGCTAGGTAAAGCCTTTCTATGGTTACTTCCTGCCAATAAATATTGGGTCAGTATGGGTCCATATTTCCTGTTAAATCTTTTGCTCCTGGAATTTTTTAATCCATTTCATTCCTCTCTCCCTACCTCCATCTTGCTCTTCATCTGGCTTTATGTCACTCTTTCCTTAATTGTCTAGTCATTGCTCTTTGATGTGCATATCCAAATATTTCAGCTGCTTTTCTCTCTCTCTCTCCCACCTCCACCAAAAAAATAATATTTGGACATGTTTCTTCGTTGTATTATTTACCATAAATCTCTGGTTATGTTATTTCAATATGTTTGACATAGATCTCTGCTTCAGGTTAAGTCCGTTGGTAAGTTCAAGGTAACTAAACGGACTCATGGGATCTCAACATCTGATATTATAATGAGGATTCTCAAAGATTACAATCAGTATGTGATGCGTAATTTGGCCCGTGGATACACAAGAAAGGACCTAGGTGTTAGCTATGTCAAGGTGTTTTATTGTTCGTGTATCCCATTTGTTTACTGCTTTCTAACACTTTTCAAGATATTTGTTTCTGTGCGTGAATTGATCTCAATGATGCTATTTCTTACTATCAGGAAAAGCGGCTTAGAGTGAATATGGGTTTGAAAAAATTGCATGAAAGAGTGAAGCAAGAACAAGAGAGAGTTGGAGAGAAGGTATGTATGTTGTAATGCTGAAATAATTATAAATTGGCATCATATATGTATCTTTTGCTATGGGTACTTGGAACCTCTTGCAAGATGTGTTAATTTTACGGTGTTAAATCACTAGTTGTCCCAAAAGTCATAGTTGATAGGAAATGATGCATTTAATTATTTTTATAACATATTTTCTCGCGTGTAGGCTCAAACTCTTCCCAACATGTGAAATATTTAATTAAAATGAAGGTAAATTATGGAGTTATGGCTTGGACTTAGGAACATCTCAATACCATATTAAATTACCAGTTGTCTCATGAGGTTAAATTGATAAGAAATGATGCATTTGATCATTTAATTTTTTTTCCAATATACAACATGGATTATTTCCTATGGAATTGATTGCTTTTGTGTTTAGTAGGATTTTTGGAGGTTATTACAATCTGGATATTTTAAAATAAGCATGTCTAGGGTGAGAGGAAGAAAAAAGAAAATTGCAATAAGCAAGCATGGTAATTATTGTTCTACACCCGAGAAGATATTCATCTCTTTTTACATGTATGTTAACTCATGAACCAAACAAGATATGAGTACTGGCTTAGAATGCATTGCAGAGATAACTGTTTTGAAGGTGAGATGACAATCACTAATAATTAATGCTAACATTTGCTCATATATGTTAGTCAAAGTCAAAAGTTACTGGGAATTTGGATGAAGTATGAGAAAGTCTTATAGATATACAATTAAACTATCAATAATAGTTGCTTATATACAACCAATGAGCTTATAGCTCAAATGGCATGTCCTTCTTGGAATAATGTGGAAGGTGGGGATCATGAGGTCAAACTGTTGGATGCATGTATAACTTTCCACAAGGGTGTTTTGGGTTATGCCTAGACGAGTAATCGACTTGTATGCTTGTTGGTGGACTAATGGTAGCACTCAGATTGCTGCTATATGGAAGATGGTGATTTTGTGCTTTTCTTGGTGTCTTTGGAGAGAAAGAAATGATAGAAGTTTTGAGGACCGTGAGAGGACTTTGAAGAAAATTAGGTCTTTATTTTTCAACACCTTGTATCTTTGGACTTCTGCTTTGTTTCTCATTTGCTAATTAGTTATGATTTTTCTTGTTTGTTTTTACTCGTACTAGCTATTTGTGTTGTCTCTTGTATATTCCTTGTATACCTGGAGTGCCCTACACTTTTAATTATATCTCTATTATTTATAAAAATAATAATAAAAAACTTTCAAAAAAAGGTTGCTTGTATATGTGTAGCGACCCATGTTCAAGTTTTACCTTGTTGACATAATTAGTAGGCATGAGTATTGATGATATTAGTCGGTGTTTGCCATATCCCGACGGACGAACCAACCAACTGAATGAGCAGCTGGAATTCAACCACCAAATTGATCTGATCGCACGGCAAAACCCAGACCAAAACCAACCGACTACTGTTGTTAGGATTGGCTCGTTGGTTAAGCCAGGTTTTTAGTTTTTGTTTGACCTGCTTGGGCCCAATATGGTAGTAGCCCGTTTGGAGTGCTTTGGGCTTTCTAGAACTTCAGATTTGTCCTGTTCGTGGCCTGTCATAAACATTGCACACCATCATTTAGCTGTTCTCCTATGATGTAGCCCATCTTAAAGTCCTGAAACTCCCAAACCTATTAGAGATGGTAACTCATATTCTTAAGTAACATTGGTCTACAGTATAAAGGCCATATGGGCAGAGCAAGGTCTAATTAGACAACATCTTTCTTCTAGCGTAGGAGTTGCTAAGGGTAAAATTCAAGAAAAAGAGTCGATTGTATGGTAACTACTTTAGGAAGTTATGCAGTGCCACCCCATATTGCTGATTTTTTTTTTTTTTGGATGAATAAGAAGCTTTATAGACCAAACTCAAAAGAGTACAAAACAACCCCATTACAATCCTATAAAAGAGGCTGAACAACCTCACAGAGGCCTATAAACAACTCAAAACAAGCTGCAGACTCCAAACTAAGCACCAAAGACTACTGCACCAACCCATTTTGGTGGAAGGATGGCTATTTGTTTACATTAGTTTGTAAGGGATTCAATGCAGACTTTTGATGGGGATCAAATGGCAGTTCATGTTCCTTTATCTTTGGGGGATCAAGCGGAGGCTCATTTACTTACGTTTTCTGCTGTGGCTTTGCAGATACAAACTGTAGCAAAAACTGCTAGAATACATCGTAATGAATGGGTGGAGAATGCTGATCGATTGGTTGCTGGGTTTCTTGAGATGTTTGAAGAACATTGCCATAAAATGGTCAGCTCCCTTTCTCTCTCTCTCTCTCCCTCACACTAGAAAAAGGCTTCAGTAAATAACTAGCTTTTGCATGCACAAGCTGATGCACCTATATATAGTTATTTGAACATTTGTTCTGGGCTCTATGCCAGGGAACAGCCATCAGAGAGCGAATACAAGAGCGGATAAGGGGGCAGCAGCAGTTAAGAGGGCTTTTATATGATGAGGAAGTTGATGATGAGTTCTATGACGACTCCGAGGAAGAAGAAGAAGAAGACTATGTAAATGTAGATGAAAAATGAGCCCTGCTTGTTTTCGGTTCTTGATGGGACACTAATCATGTTCATGGTATTAAAATTATAGAAATCTTAAATTATTAGTATGTTCATAAGCTGCTTTGAGCAAAGAAAAGCAGTTGCTTGCTAGAAGTAACTCGTTAGAACAGATGTATATAGGAAAAGGAAAAGCTTATCTGAAGGGATTCTGCTGTAAGAATTTGGACGCAGAATTGACGTGTGAGGTTAAAAATATTTAGTATTGTGGTTGACACGTCAGAACATCTTGCAGAAATTGGTGTGGCAGCAAACTGGTTGTATCACACATACACTAATAGCAATACTCTTAATCCTGAGAAATTAGTGAACTAAAAAAATAATGCGCAAGTAACTTCGATTGTTTAAGAGTATGATTAATTTTTATTGTACCTTGGCACGTTGGATAATCACATTGAATATTTCAGTAAAACTTAATCTCAAGATAGAATCTGCAATTTTGTACTGTTGATTTCAAATTGTACTGTTGATTTCGATTT
Organism: Carpinus viminea; assembly: GCA_013348765.1. NCBI lineage: Eukaryota > Viridiplantae > Streptophyta > Magnoliopsida > Fagales > Betulaceae > Carpinus > Carpinus viminea. Next base: position 60,446,871 of record CP054667.1, read on the forward strand.
GATGAACCCATCGAATCTTTCAGGAACACTTAATCTCAAGATAGAATCCACAATTTTGTACTGTTGATTTCAATTTGATGAACCCGATTATCAAATTTCCGGCATGGTATTTTATTAAGTTACTAAAATCAATCTTTAAAGAATATGATTCTTGGAGAGAGAAGTATGAAATGACGGTAAATTTTTTTTACTTCATTTTTCTATGGATATTTATGGAGGGGTATTTTTCAAGAATTAGAGTAAAAGAGAATCTCTTTATTAATAAAATAAAATTTAAAGTGAAAGTATGATTTTATAGTGGAATAAATCATAGTTAAAGGTAGACTTGAATTGGTTATAAGATAACTAGAAATTTTAGGTCTTTTGGAGCTAAATTTTATGGTCCTTCTTAACCCTACTATATGCAATTAAAGCCAAGGTTTTAAAAGATGGAGAGAGGCATTATTTTCTTCTAGGGGGTGACACCAAGTGGGATATTTCCGTAGGGACAAGATGACGAAGTGATTGATGTGGCATTTTCCCAAAAATGGGGGTATTTTGGGAAAATTTAATGGAAAAGTTAATGGATGGGTGAAATTGCAAATAATTGAAAGATGAATACACGAAATTGAGTGAAATTAAACTTTAAGGGGACATTGTAAAAGTGATGACAATTCAAGAGGTCAAGTGAAGTTTTTTTTTTTTCAACTTCAAATGATAGCTCCGCCCTTGGTTATTTATAGGTTAACTCTAACTCGACTCATTTAACTAAACAAGTTACATCTTTCAACTCTAACTTGTTAATTTTATGTTAGATTTGAACCAGATTTGCAAGTTGTATAATCTTTTAATGTGATAAATTTGAGTATCACCATAAAAAAGAATCAACGGTATTGGTTCATCTATAGATGCAAGTGTTAAATTTTTTTTTGGGGGGGGGGGGAACGGTTGTTACAATTAATAATATTTCTTTAATAATATATTATTACTATAATAATTCCATAGAATAGGAGTTGACAAAATTAGAATGATACAACAATCATAAAGACAGAAATAAGACAAACTACTAATAGCAATATAACTTCACTAAGCCGTGACAATCTCTAAAGAGGGCCGGCAGTCACCGGATTTAAGCCTATGCCGGCAAGTAGGGCATGAAGAGTGGGAGAGCAGCCACTTATCGACACATGCGACATGAAACCGGTGGTTGCACTTGGGCAGGATCCTTAACTTGTCTCCGTCAGAGAAGTCGACAAGGCAAATTGCACACCCTAAAGCTGATGGCGGAGACCCTGAATAGGCATAAGTTGAAGTCGGCAACGCCACCATTTCTTTCTTCTTTAACCCCGAATCCAGTCGACGAGAGGCAGCCGATCGGACCGACTCGGTGATGATGCGATTAGCACATCGAAACACGCAGTGTAGCATTGAGTGAAGGCCAAGAGCACAAACAAAGACACATAAAACGGCAGCAACAATGAGCATAAGATTGAAATGGATGGCAGCAACGGCCAGTTCGTGGGAGTCGTGACAGCTTGTGGTCGAGGTCGGACTAGGGGCAGGAGGATGAGCTGCTTGAGCCATGGAGAAAAAGAAGAGGGGGGAGATGGAAATGGTGGAGAGAAGACATGGAACATATTGAGTATTGAGTGGCTCAATGGAGAGAAACGATGGCATTGGATATGCTTACTTGATACTCCACTGTCTTTTATTATGCGCTTCAAAGCAAGATAAAAAGCATCCATCTCTGAATCTCAAACAGATTATATCGTATTCCTATTGGTGGTTTTGATAAAATAGCGGCCGACATGATTTTGATGGCGGAAAAGTGGGGAGTTTTGTGGCTTGGCATGGTGGGTGTTACCCTAATCAGTACAAATTTTGATTTAGGGTCTGTTTGGGAGTACGATTTCAATAAGTGCGATTTTAAAAATTGTGTTTTTAAAAATTGTGTTTTTGAAATCGTCACTTTTTAAAATCGCATAGGCGTTTGGTAAAACAGGTAAAAAAGTACTTTTTTTATCAGTCGAGTGTTTGGGTAAAATTAGCATACAATTGCGTATTTGCACCAAATAGGTAAATATTAACTTTTAAGTGAAATCGTGATTTTGGTTTAAATTGCATTTTCAAATAAGATCACCCTATTGAAATCGCAGATTTTTCCATTAAAATTTGTGCTTTCAAAATCGCAATCCCAAACACTCCAAAATTATTTGGTTTAAAAATATATTTATTGATATATACATATATTTTTTTAATAATTATTTAAAAACGTTGAGCGCTTTGCTTGTCTAGAAAGAAATAACTCAAAAACCAAAACGTTACAATTCCAAAATATCATCAAATCATCAATAAGTAAAGAAACTCCAAACATAATAAAATCCCAGATAAACATCGAGTATCATGGTTGAGTAGTCCTAATAAGATAAATCAAGTAAATAATCTCGATCATCTCGGTTACGTGTATCATCATCTCCATTCCACATGCCCTACAACCATTCTGAGTCTAGCTCCTCAAAGATGATCTTAACTATGTCCTCCACAAATACAAAATGTCCCCAAGGGATCGCCATCTAGATGCCTTCATAGTTTTACAAAAAGGTTTTACCACGTAAAAATATATCATCATGTAAAGCAGTTTATGTCAATGAGAAGTATACAATGCTACGTAAATATAAGCACAAGATTGTTATACACAAACTAAATCAGGATTTCAAAGAAGCAGAAAAGAACATAAAATAAATCAATTATATAAGATACCAAAATTTAAGTGATTCAACTTAACAAGCCTACATTTACTGGCAGAGACGATTTGGAGAAAATTTACTATTAAAAGATGGAGTACAAAAAAGTAGAAAGAAAACCATTCAAAGCCCATAGTCTCAAAACACCCAAATCTCACTTTTACATAAAAGAGAGAAAAACAAAATCAACAAAGGAAAAACTTTCTTCTCTTAGTGCCTTACAACTCAACAAAGTGAAAAAACTAGTCAGATGGAACAACTGTTGTTGTGCGTTACACATATTTTTCTCTACTTCAAAATCTAAGCCAACATGCATGTCAAAAAAAAAAAAAAAAATCTAAGCCAACATGTCCTTTTATAGATGTTGTAGGTCAGCAAAACTACAAGACTCCAAATAAGACTTGGACTAAAAAATTCACTTTGGTTGGGAAAACAACTCCAAGTCGATTAGGACCAACACCGAAACCTGATGGTGAAAGTAAAACAAAAATGACCACGTGAAGGACTAATGAAAAAACCAAAAGGCTAGTTCCCACACAATTTTTGACCTAGAAATACAGGTCCTACAACAACAATCTTCAACTTAACTTGAATTTCATTGTCTCAAATGCAAATCTCCTCATGACGTCTTCTCCAACACATATAAGGGAAATCACAAGCTAGAAACAACAATCAAGTCCAAACAACTCTTAAACTTGAGAACAGGAACTGGCTTAATTAGTCAACAACTAGATCATCAGCATAATCTAAATTGACATACCCAATGACACTGAAATCGATATCACTGTCTCTATTAAAGACTAAACAATTATTTGTAGTGCCCCGTAAATAATGGAGTATCAATTTCACTGCCTGCCAATAAACCTTGCAAGGACTAACAATACTTATTGCATGTGAAATATCTTTACGAATGCACACCATAGCATACATGCAGCACCAAAACGCACTAGAATAAGGTACATGCGACAAGAAACACTCCTCAATTAATGATGGCACCTAGCCATCCAAAATCTTTACCAAACCTTATTGTCGCAACAAAGCACACATCTTGATACGCCAAAGATTGAAACTACTCTAACTAAGGTGGTCTTCTTGTGTGTAAAAACATCAATAATAAAATAACTACTCGTAATATTAGAACGAATCCTTATAGGATATGACTGTTGAACCTTAAGGACTGAGATAGTATTGTTATCAAGTTTAGCAGGATTGAGTATAACTTAATTTAAAAGCAGTTTGATTTGTTTTTGTTTTGAAAAGTAAATGCAGAAAAGTAAAGTAAAAGTAGATTGTGATGAGAGTAAGAATGGGGGGTTGATTTCACTACTAACCACATAACAATGGTCAATCATATTTTAACAAGGAAAATTCATTCTATGCATGATAAGACTTATGTCACTTGAGTAGTCAATAAAATACCTGATAAGCACCGAATGTATGTTGCACATTCAAACCCCTTAATTCGCATATGTTAATTCCTTACCATTTTTATTTGTTTGATATTGTGTTGTTTTGTATTTCAAGTATTAATTGAAAGATATAAGAAATACCATTGAATTTGGGCTTAAAATGCACATTGGGAGCATTCTAGCAACACTGGGATTGAGCCCACATCAGAAAAGCTCGAGCACATTTGCACTCGAGGGCACAAGAGGAAGGGCTTAAGCACCCCAGCAACTAGGCTTGAGTGCATCTCACCTTGGCTCAAGTGCACATCACATGGACTCAAGTGCACTCAGGCTCCCAGGATGCGGCAGTAGACCAAACCCACATGGGACAAGGATTTCAGTCTCCTACTTGAACTAGGAGATTGACCTACGGATTTTGTGGGATTCTTAGGGGCTTCTAGGGCTTATTTGATCCCTATATATAGACCCCTAAGCTTTAAGAGAATGTGTGCTTACCATAGAGAAATTACACAAAAAAACATATTATTGAAGGCTTGAAGAGGAGTTGAAGAGAAAATGAATATAGGCCATTCTAGCACCACCATAAGTAGCTAAATTCAAAATGGAGAGTTGATTTTACCCATTCAAAGAAATAACAATGGTTTGATTGTATTTTAATTTAGGGTTTTCCTATATATATATATATATATATATAATGGTTTTTTAGCTGAGAGAATTGATTTTAATGTTTATATTCAATTTAGATAGAAAAAATAAATAAAAAGTCACCCAACTAAAAAAGGGTAATAGGCCAAAAAGTCACAAATATTAAACAATTTTTATTTTTTAAAATAAAATTGCTTTAAGTGTTAATCAATTTAGAGGTTTGCTAGGGGTTCTCCTCGTAGTGTTCTCCTGGTGTTCTCTTAGCCTTATGTAGAACATGATTTAATAAAAAATAAAATTGTAGCATCGTTTTTTTGCTAATAGATTAATTTTTATGAGTTAATAGTTAGGTTTTAATGCTTTAAAACTTGTTTTTTGATTCAAAATTAAACCTAAGGGTGAAAGGTTAACCCTTTAGGGATGATATCACCCAAAATGGATTTGATCATCCTAAATTTGATGCTAATGCCTCAATTTTGTTGCTAATGCCTCATAAATTTGTTGCTAATGCCTCAAATTTGATGCTAATGCCTAAAAAAACCGGTAGTGGAGGCAACTACAATTTTATTTTTTCTTAAATCATGTATTATGTAATTTATGGGGTCATCTATTTCATTCATTCAATAGAAACCAATTAAGTTCTTACCAATAAATCTGTTTTGCTAAAAGCCACAAGCTCAAATAAAAAATAATTTCAAAATGAATCTTGAGATCCTAGCAAAAAGATATTACTTAACCCAAAAGGCACTTAACTAAAAAAAGGGTCATAGGCCGAAAAGTCATAAATATTGAACATTTTTTTAAAAAAAAAATCAAATTACTTTAAGAATTAATCAATTTCTGGGATCATCCATTTCATTCGTTCATTTAGACCAATTAAGTTCTTACCAATACAAATGTGTTGCTAAAAGCCACAAGCTAAAATTTAAAAAAAATAAAAATAAAAATTAAGAATGAATTAATTTATGGGATCATCCATTTCATTCCTTCATTTGAAACCAATTAAGTTCTTACCGATGCATATGTTTTGCTAAAAGCCACAGGCTAAAGGCACTTAACTAAGCAAACAGACAGAAACAGTCATAGCCTGAAAAGTCACAAATATTAAACAATTTTTTTTTTTTTTTTTAAATTGCTTTAAGAATTAATCAATTTCGAGGATCATCCATTTCACTCGTTCATTTGAAAAGTTCCTACTGTTAACAGTATAGCCACATCACCAGATAAGAGTCCTTGCAGTATTGAAGATAAAGAAGTCTGATCATATGTTATCTTGTATATCTTATCTCTTAGATTAGTTATTCTTTGTAATTCAAATGTATAGCTTGTTATATGTTATCTTATCTCTTAGATTAGTTATTCTTTGTAATTCAAATGTATTGTTAGTTAGGATACAATCTCTGTAAAGCCTATTTATACTCATTGAATGATACAACACTGGTATCGTTGAAACCAGTATTACAATCTATATTCAAACTCTTACCAATACATATGTTTTGCTAAAAAGCACAAGGTAAAATTAAAACCCAAAAAAAAAAAAAAAAAAAACGAATGTTGAAATCCTAGCAAAAAGATATTACTTAACCCAAAAGGCATTTAACTAAAAAAACAGTCATAGGCCGAAAAGTCAGAAATATTAAACAATTTAAAAAAAAATAATAATCAAAATGCTTTAAGAATTAATCAATTTCAGGGATCATCCATTTCACTCATTCATTTGAACCAATTACCAATACATATGTTTCGCTAAAAACCACAAGCTAAAATTTAAGAAATAAAAAAAAATTCTTGAAATCCTAGCAAAAATATATTACTTAACCCAAATTGCACTTAACTCAAAAAAGGGTCATAGGCCGAAATGGCACAAATATTAAACAACTTTTTTAAACAATTCAAATACTAAACAACCTTTTCAAACAATTTGCTTTAAGAATTAATCAGTTTCACACACTATATAAGGCTAAGACTTAATCATCTTTTTTACTATACATCAAACAAAAAAGTTTCTGAAGTGGACTAAAATCCATGGCTTACAAATGTATTAGAAAACGTATGCTAGTACTGATGAAGTTGTTTGTCCTTATTCAACTAAAAGTGCAAGCTAATGACATTTCCCATATCTCTTTCCATCTCCCACACATCTTTCACATTTGCATAAACTTGATGAAGTTCAAACTAAGGACCTTACTTCTATCTCGTTTTCGCCCTCTCCACTGCCCATCTTCCATCCTCACTCCTCTGAACTTGATGAAGTTCAAGAAGCAATGCATACATGCCTTTCTGATGAATTTAAATTTTGTGAAGAAACATGAATATTTCACCCATTGGTGGTAAAGGAGAGGATTGGTTTTGAAACTTGTACTATTTTGGGATATCTAACATGTTGGGAGAAACACCATGGCCTAGAGGAGGGTCCTGCCGAGCATTTATTATGCATACGTCATTGCTTAAAAGATCGAAGTGATGTTGAGATTTGTTTCAGAGAATGTTATGAAACACATTTCAAGAAGCCGCCACTCCCCCCCCTCCCAGAACGCTGTAACTACAGGGGAGGACACCATCCCTTCTCCCCACGTCCTTTTTATACCGGGTTCTAGTAGTTTACTTGATGTCCCTAGACCCGGTGCCCCCATTCATTTTCCTCATCTCCCGCCTCCTTCATTCCGGTTTTTATTTTGGTGTTTTGTTGTATTACTTTTTCAGATGTTTCTGTTTTTGAGTTTTTTGCGTTTACGCCAATCTTCCTCGCTAGTTTTTGCCCTCCGTCCATTGCTGAGCTTCTTTCGCGCCCCCACCGCGACAACCTTCCACTGTGCTCTTCTTTGTACGGGGTCAACGTACACACAATCGGTTTCTTTCCCTGTATTTCTTTTTGCTTGTATTCAATTATGTTGCTTTTCTTTCCCCTGTATTTATTTGTTATTTGCTTGTAATAATGCTCTGCCTCTATGGTTCGATTGGATCCCCTTTGATCATGACCTGTGTGTCATGGATGTGTATGTTACCCTAACTTTCAAGTCGAGAAGAAAAAATGGTCCAGACTTCTATGTCGTGGATGAATGTGTATCCTACCTTAATTGTCGAGGAGGATGAGTAGCAGTATAAGAGGGTTTACCTCTTAGGGTCGTGGAATAAACGTTTCTTGTGCAGCTGATGGCGTCTGCTTGGTTCAGTAGTCTTTGAACCTGTCAAGCAAATTTGAATGTTTATCCTGTTGTTTTAGTCATGAGGTAGCGGATGTGTTTTCGAATTTCGTTGATTTGTATGAGATTCGACCTGTGACTTTATAGCTTAGGCTACGGTTACTTCAGGGCTTACCTTGTAATTGTAAGAGCTTTCGCTCTTGAATTCTATGGAATGAGAATGAATTCTTTTCAAAAAATTACGTTAATTATATTTAACGTAATTTTTTAAAAAATTCAGATGCCGTCTATACACAAAATCCTTGACGTAATGTTTGGTAATGACTTCTTAGCTACACTTAGGGGTGTAAATTAGCCGAGCTTGAGCGAGCTTTCTTGTTTAGGCTCGGCTTGTTTAAATTTTACTCGAGCTCAAGCTCGAGTCGAGCTTAAGGACGAGCCAAAAAATTGAGCTCAAGCTTGAGCTCATAATAAGTTGAGCAGCCGAGCCAACTCGCAAACTAGCTCTTACATTTAATTTTATTTATTTAATTTTTTTATTATAAATTTAAACTTTAAGTACTCTTAAACGGCTCAAAAAGTCAGCTTGCATATGAGCATTTGCTTAGTCTGACTAACCGAGTATGGAGCATTTGTCAATATAGCAAAACATTTGATTTCGAAGAGAGGTGATATGCATCCTTTTATAAAAGGATGCATATTAAGAAAAGAAAAAAATCATCAATTTTTAATATTAATATGAGCAATTATGTGAACAATTACCAATTCGAGCCTTATACGAGTTGTTCACGAGCTTAGCCGAGTCGAGTCGAGTCGAGCCGAGCTTGCTTCGTTTAATATTCGAGTCAGAATTCATGTTCACGAAACGCTTCATTTAATATTCGAGTCGAGTTCGAGCTGAGCTTAGGCAAGCCAAGCCCGAGCTTGCTCGCGAGACGCTTCGCTCACTTAACACCCCTAGCTACACTCTTCTCTCTCTCTCTCTCAATTCATTTTTTGGTCGCCAAATTGATTGCCTTTTTTTCATAGAAGGGAGCAATGTTGCAGCTTGTTTCTCATATGTATTTATTTATTTGGGTTGTTTTATTTTATAAAACTTGGGCCAAGGAATTTAATTATTGTATGGCTTGTTATTTGGAGTTGATTGGGCTTAGGAATTTAATTCCTAAAGACTTAGGCAATTGAAAGACATTTGGGCTCAGAGAATTAAATCCTATATGTTTAAGTAAAAGTTAAAAGAGCATTGGGCCAATAGGATAAAAATCAAGCCCAAGCGTTGACCCTCCATGGGTTAAACCTAGCACTAGGTAACACATGGGTTAAACCCTCCAGGCTGGCGGTCACAAGGCGTGTAATTCCCTTTTGACCATGATTCCTAGTTTACTAGGATCAGTAATCATAGTTCTTTTTTTTTTTTTGAAAGGACAGTAATCATAGTTCTACTAGGCTTCATAAGCTCTATTTCACCTCTCCAAGTAAACTCAAATCTATAAATAGAAGACCTAAGAGAAGCATATTACACACTAGTTGTAATACTCGGGGTACACTAGTACATACGTGTGAGTGCATAAGAATTGGGAGAAATATTAAATAAAGAAAAAAAAATATATTTTTCTCAAGTTTATGCTTCTTGCTATTCTCTAGAATTGAGAATAGTTTAGTGGATCTATACTCACAGTTTAATGCTCCAGGTAAATCAATTAATTAATAATTAACTACACGATACGCCTCTCAGTCTTATTTCTCTCGGATCTCATCCTCTTCAAAGAGAGACTACAGCTAAAGACTTTAACTAAAGGATAGAGATAACAATAATTTAAAAACCACAATTATAATAACCATGACGAAACTAAAAGTGTTATAACATAGATAGGTTCGAAAGACTTTAACTAAGGGATAGAGATAACAATAATTTAAAAACCATAATTATAATAACCATGGCGAAACTAAAAGCATCATAACATAGATAGGTTTCTAAATATATCAATCAGAGATCGGTCACCAAATATAATACATACATGAATGGTTCTTCCGAATAAACTAAGGCCTACATTTAACTAAATAAAGTGTAAAGATGATCTTGAGCAACTCTAGGATGAATAGACCCGTTACCGTTAGCATCCTATCAATAGGATCCTTGAAATAGATATAAGTTATTTGCAACCATCAATGAAAAGCTTCCCCCCAGATTTGAACAATATATGGCTAAATGCAACCCGTAGTCTACATTCCTAGCGATACCCTAAGCTCAATTAAGCCTACAAATTTTATAAATAATAGAAGCAATGAAATTTACTTTTCATTCTAAATATTACCCAAGAATTAATACCCAAATACTAAGGGTGTGTTTAAGATTGCGATTTCTCAAAAATAATCTGCGTATTTAAAAGACATCGCAAATTTAAACCAAAATCACCATTTGGCATAGCAAATATTTGATAAAAAGTGAAGTACTTTTTAACATGTTTTGCCAAATGCCTTTACGATTTTAAAAAGTAGCAATTTTGAAAAAACAATTTTTAAAATCGCGCTTATTAAAACCGTAATCCCAAACAGGCCATTTAGTCACTTAATATCTTAAAACCTAAACGGCTAAGTGTCAATATATTTCGATCTCGCTAAAATGATAAAAACTTTCAACCCATCAATAAAATGTCACTGAATTTTCCCTCTTAATTTTCAACCCATTGAAAAAATAAATGGATCGAACACATTGAGATTGATTGTCACTTTGTCTGTTACCATCTTCTTCAGGGCTTAGTACTGCACTTTGATCGTTCAATTGTGTCCTATAATTAGCTTGTGGACCTCTTCATAAAGTCACATTCTCCATGACATTTTTGCGGTCTTTTCTCCAAACTTTAGTTGGCATCTCGCATACTCCATCTTGAGTTTGAGAGGGGCCTTTTAGGTAATATATTGTACATTGTCCTGCATTAGTTATTGGTGTTGTACATGTATCTGTATTATTGGTCTCTATATATTGGCCCCTCTTGTATAATATTATGTGTGATTGAATATACAATCCTTTCTGCACACCCTTTGTGAGCTAATCTCTATTTTATAATTGCATATAAATGCTAATTAATTCAATTTCCTATGCTTATGCGATTATATTTACTAATAAGATCTAGCACAAGAATATATACATGTAGGGTATATTTCGGTATCATCGATGAAGTATTTTTGTCGATCACTAACAAGTGTTTATTAATGATGAGTTTAGTTGGTCACAAATACTACACTATTAGCAACAACTTGTTCATATGGTTAACAGAGTTTTATTCCGAAGTGTTCTTTTGATAATTTTCTTATAAAATAATTGGGTTTTTTTTTTCTTCCATTAAACAGTAAATGCATAATACTAAACAAAATAGTAAGGTGTAATTATCTTTTTCTCCATAAACTATCACTCTTTATCAATATGGCCCCCATGAGTTGACACTATCACCACCCGAGTACTCTGAACTATCATTTACTTCCCAAAACCCCTCGCCGTTAGGGAGTCTCGTTAAATTAGATGGAAATGACAGAAATAGCCTCAAATAAAAAAAATGTATAAATATTTAAAAAAAGCTAAAAAAAAAATTAAAAGTTAAAAGTTTTTTACGTTTTAATTTTAATTTTGGAAATAGTTTTTTAAAAAAATAAAATAAAATTTTAAGTTTTGTTTTTCGTTATTTATTATTATTATTTTTTTAATTTGGTTGTTGATTTCTTTTTTCTGTTGGAACTGTAATTTTTTTTTTAAATGCTACATTGATACTTTTTTTTTCTTCATAATTTGTTTAATTTTAAGGGTATTCTATGTAAATTTTGTTTCTAAACTTGGGGTATTTTAATTTCTTCATTTCAAATATTATAACGAGGTTAACTGATGGAAGAGGACTGGGTTTGATAAGTAAATGGTAGTTTGAGGTAGTCGGATGGTAAGAGTGTCGGTTCATGGGGCTATATTGACAAAGAATAGTAGTTCATGGGGGAAAAATAAATTTGTGTATTTTTAAAATAAGTTGATATACTTGACATGGAATACTGAATTTATATGTTAACCTAATATGTTTTTCACTAAAAAAAAAAAAAAAAACTATGTAGGAGGGTCTCTACGGAGTTGGAGTTGTGAGAGGAGAAACTCAATTTGCTGCTCCAGCTGTCTCTGCTTGGCTTCCATTTCTTGCTGCAGCTGTGTTTGCTGTCTCTTCAAGGAGCTCACTTCCTCTTCAATTGAGCTTATCTTCTCTCGCAGTCTGTTGACCTCTCTCTGATCTGCCTCCAACTTGCTAGTGGATGAGGAACACATGAGAGCATCATCATGACTCTCTGAGGATCCATCAGGGATAGGTTGAGATATAGCCTCTTGTACCTTCAATCGGACCAACAAAATAACAATTTATTGCATAATTTGTATAGTTAAATTTAAACGGTAAATAAAGATTAACATATAATTATTATTTTGTAGAAATTGCTTACCTCATTTTCTTGATTAAGGGGAGGGACGAAAGATCCATCTTTCTTCTTGCGTGAGCTATAGAATATCATGGTACTGAGCTTCTTCCTAATCTGAGTGTACCTCTATATCATTTTGAACACAATTAAAAAATATGACATACTGTATGTAAACAATAGTTGAGAAAATGTCGTTAAATATATATATATATATATATATATAGTTGAGAAAATATGAACTTATATACCAATACATACTATTTCGGGGAAAGTACATTTCTCCCCTCTAATTATCAACAAATTTGCTATGTACTTCAAATCTTTCAATTTTTGCAATGTCTCCCAGCTCCCCAATCTATCATTAGGGTTGCAATGTCCCACTTCCATGCCAAAAATGACAAAAATAATTTTGATAAAAAATCTAGAAAAAAAGAAGAAGATATTTTCCTTTAATATTTTTGTGAATTTTTAGCTTTTATATATATATATTATCAATGCGATTTATAACACTCTAACTCATTGACACAATGTTGTATGCTTTTGACTCCCTCGAATAAGACTTCACAAAAGGTCACTCATCCTAGCTAGTATTACTCTCGTATAAGCTTGCAAGAGTGTAAATATACATATAAGCACATTTTCATCTCCATACCTAGGCAATGTGGGACATCATAATCACCATTTCTTAAGACCCAGCGTATAAGTATACATATAAATACATTTCCATCTCCATACCAAAGCGATGTATGTAGGACGCCATAATCACCATCTCTTAGGACTCAACGTGTAAGTACAGTATACATATAAGCACATCTCCATCTCCATACACAGGCAATGTAGAACGCCATAATTACCTCCTCTTAGGACCCAGCATCCCCGCTCACGACCCTTAAATTCTTGGCATCCCAGACTCCCAGCGAGTGCCTGTTAGTGACCTTCATGGGTTTTAAAATGCATTGTTGTCATAAAGGGTGTAAGTATACATACAAACACATCTTCATCTCCATACCTAGGCGATGTGAGATGCTACACTATTTTTGTCACATTAGCTCATGAAAGGGAAACATTGCAATGGTAGATTAGGGAAGATTGTTGTGCATGTCTTGTATTTCACCAAGGAAATTGTGGTGGCCCCCAAGGTTTTTTTTTTGTCCTTCTCTAAGAAAGAAAGGTTTGCTTTTCTTTGGTGTTGTATATGGAATCCTAGTCATAGTTGGAAAGGTTTGTTCTTTCCTTATTCTATATGGAGTCCTAGTCCTAGTTATCAAAGGAGAGAAAAGCACCTACTATGCCTTCATTATAAAGGCTAGTGCTGGCTGTAAGTAGCAATAAGAGCAAAACAAATTATATTTGCTTTTGTGTTTTGGGATGTGGTGTACCAACAATTGAGAGAAAAAATGAGAGCAAGAAAGAGAGTTTTTTTTTTCCCCTTTTGTTTTTATTCCCCTTTAGGTAAAGTGAGAATTGGGTGTAATTGGTGGTGTTTTGGGTTTGAGTGGTTTTTTCACCCTGTTACTCTCTTGTACTCATTTTTCGATAGTGAATTTTTTCCGGGCCGTCTCCGCCAGTGGATCTTGGTTTATTAAGCCGAACCACTTAAATCTTTGTGTCGTATGTGATTGCCTAACCTTATGGAAATAAATTGCTACAATCGTTTCAACCATGAATTTCAACATGAATCTAATGCCTTGCCCTAAGCTCTATATTCCTCTTTAGATCTTGTTCCGGATGAAAATTGGTATCCGGATACCAGCTATAAAGATATGGGGTAATTTAATGAACAGTTTAACATTCATCCTCATGTATGGGCTTGAACTTTCTTTTAATAGATGAGGTCAAACACGTGGAATATTTTAATTACATGAGTAGTGAATGATGGAATCAAGGTTCGAACTTAAGACTTTTGTCTTTGATATCATGTTAAATCATCACTTGTTCCAAAAGCTTAAATTGATGGGAAAAGATAAATTTAATCATTTAATCTAACACTTTTACACTCCACCTCATGTTTCTAAAGGGAAAGGTACATAATCACATTTCCGCTAGCTAGAGAACTCATATACTGCATGCTATTGTTGGGGAGATAAATGGTTTGAGAGTTTTTACTTAAAATATATTGATATACATATTTGAACACCACTCTAACCAAAAAGCCTAAACTTGAGTTCACTTAAGCATATTAAGTACCATTTTTTGTTTTTATTTTATTTTATATTTTCTTACTTTGAGACTCAACACTCACAAGTAATTCAGTGAACACACAACAATCTCTCTCTCACTTATGAATTTCTTCCACATTGACTCAACTATCCTCATTCATTAGTCTTTTTACACTTCCTAGAATATTCCCGTCAAGAGTTGACTTAAGGCCCATAGAGCGCAACTTTCAAACCATATGCATCTAGACCCTCGTTCCATAAAGGTAACTATGACTTTGATACCACTTGTTAGGGAGATGAACAGCTTGAAAGTTTTTACCAATAGTACATCAATATACATATTTGAATATCACTCTAACCCAAAAGCCAAAGTTAATGGGTTTTGGTCGACTTAATATATTAACCACTATTTTTCTTTAGAATCCAGCTTCTATGGGGTAGTGAAAACTACCGCATATATGCTGTTAATATAAACTACACCGTTTTAAACTTATACCACACCGTTTTTGACTAACAGCACAAGTCCACTCAAAAGTCAGAAAAAACTACTACGCGACTTGACGGTGTTGACTCCATTTGAAATATCTAGAAGATTGAGCTTTTTTTTTTTTTTTTTGACATGTCCACGTAAGGATAGAGGAAGGGGGGATTCGAACTTGTGACCTCCGCTTCATAAGACGTGGTTCACAGCCGATTGAGTTACCTCTTGGGGACTAGAAGATTGAGCATTAAGAATGGAACAAAGGAAACAGGGCACATATGAGGTAAATTGGTTTTTTTGATAAAGAAGCAAGGGTCTTTGAGAAGGAAACAACACAAGTTAGCTCAAAATTCTCCACGCAAAACCTTAGAATTTCCTTACTATGCTCTTATGGGTTTCCTTCATTTTCGTACAAAAGCACAGAAGCCCCATCTGTGTCTCGCCGATTGTCGCATTTAATATCAAAAAACCCTATTCCATTATCTGGGTCTCCCATTTACAGGCATAGCTTTTTCTAGGATTTACTCCAATTCACTTCCAAGCATCAAACACCTTAGCCAATTTTGCTAATGCCCAGTCATTTTGACGCTGTTTCGATATTTTGGTACTCAATTTGCTGTACAGCCTTCAACTGCAGATGGGCTTACAGTCGAGGCGATCTTAGAGAGAGATAATGAAATTGAATAAAAGGCTTTTGATTGATTGAGTTGGGTTAAATTACAGAGTTTGAATACATTTTGGGTTTTGGGCCTTGAACGAAGCTTTCGTCCAAACCGTAGATCCTCCTCAAAATCCTTACTCATTGTTTTCAATTAATGGATTTTGAGCCTGCGTTTGAAGGAGCTCTTCTCCTTGGAAACAATTTTTGTCTTGTATATGAACCTTATGCAGGAGGAAGAAATCTGTTCCTAATCTCCATTGATACATCCCTTCTGGTCTACTGGGATCCAAAGGAGGATTCATATTGAAATACCTCATCCGTCGGTTTATATCTGCAAGTGGGTTCATGTGGGTTTGCTCCTGATCTCCATCAAATAATGCTCATGTGGGTTTGTTTCATGTAGATTGAATCTTCTGGGTATTTCAAATGGCGTCAACACCGTCAGGTCACTTGGTAATTTTTTCTAAGTGAACTTGTACTGTTAGTCTAAAATGGTGTAACATAAGTCTAAAACAGTGTAGTTTATATTAACAGCATCTATGTGATAGTTTTCACTACCGCATAGAAGTGGAATCCTTTTCTTTATACTTTCTAAATGTAGGATTCCACATTAGCTTATAAGTGTACTCACAAAAATCACCCCATAGTAAAGGGATGAGGCGTAACAACCCGAATAATCACTAGTCACGTCTACTTTATCATCAAAAAATGATCAATCAATTTGAAACTTTTCCAAGAATCAATCATAAAGTCCAATTTCAATATTGAAAGTCAACACAGATAATAGTATCTCAGAGTCAACTCTAATGTGTTATATATGTTCTTTTTCTTTTCTTTTCTTTTTAAGAAAAGGGTCGACGTGGAAGTGTTATTATTAGCTTCGACATTTCTCATTGTAAATGGGAGCATGTTGTCGCTAATTGCTTTTCACGTGCGGAAAATTTTTTCGCTAATAGCAACGACATATCAGCGTTGATTTTTTTGTCGAGTTGATTCTAATTTTTTTTTTCTAATATTAGCAATGACTATTAGCGTCGACTAGTCGCTTAGCAAATAATGTCATCGCTTATGACACAATTCAAATTTCTTGTAGTATTTGTTCATAGGGCAATTCCTCCTTAAACGACGTCTATGCTTCAACAACATTTGGTAATAAAAAAACAATAACGTTTAGTTTGATTAAATCTGGGCCCTTAATTTTTTTTCATAGAAGATGTGTTGTAATTAAAGCTAAAGCATATAATTAAGTCGGATTCAAAATTATATCCACTTACCTCGTAAGCAGCAGTACCATATCCACGCCCATTCTTTTTTGCTTCATTACCAAGGTCTAATTCCGTGCTTGTAATTTCATTCATAGCTTCACATGCGAAACAAGTCAACTCTAATTAATCAATCAACCAAGTTAATTAAATGAATATAAGAGGAGTTATATATTTTAAAATATGTGCATACAACAACAGTGGAGTACTCTATAATACTAGAGACTGAAAATAAACTTTTTTTCTAAATACCAAGTAACACGTCATGTATAGAAATGTAACAAATTTTTGTTTGTTTTACTGGAAGTCACTTCTTGACAGAACTTTGATTCAATCCTACTTGATGGGAGCTAAATATCCTCTCATATTGAACTGTACGTTTGATACATTAAGTGAATTTATTGTTAAAAAAAAAAAAAAAAAAAAAAAGAGATAAATAGAGGAAGCAAAAGAGATCTAGAGAGAGAAAAAAATATTGAAGCGGTTCAACCTTAGAGGTCTACAATGTATGTAATAGCGGAAGCAAAAGTGTTTACATTTTTATTATATTTAACCATATGAAATTGTTTAGTACTAATTAGGCCATGTTTGGTTCGTAGAATATACCCCTGAAAATTGTTTAGTAATAATTCTACGGTATAATTATTCCTTCGTTTGGATATATCATTATATATTCCTGTAAATAGTTTATTTTTTCATTCAATCATATTAAAATCTAAATTACGAAAATGTCTCGACTGGGTCTTGAAAGTGTCCTAAACGAGTCCCAACCAGGCAGTTTCGTAAGAGTTTAATATGATTAAATGAAAAAATATATATAATTTGTGATTTTCCGTACGAACCAAATATCAGAAAATGTTTCCTGCTTAAATATCGAAAAATTGGGTCTCGATCGGGTCCTAGCGCAGACCCGGCAAGGTCTCTAATTGGATTTATTGATTTGAGAATGAGATTTTTTAACTCAAAAAATGGATTACGGTTTCCAAAAATGGAAATCGTTTGACTGAAAAATTTAGAATTTTCAGTCAAACAGAAAATATTTTCCATAAACTATTATTTTAAGTTGCACTAAACACAGAAAAATATGAAGAAAAAGAAAATTCCAAAAATCATCTTCGATCGAAACAAACATAGCCTTACTTGCATAGTTCTTCCCGAGCCCCTTCACGCTTAAATAGATGCCCATGGAGATGACTAGTACCACGGAAGCAACAGCTACCACAAACTTATTGATGATCACGAAAATTAGAGATCTATCGCGCGCTGCAAAAACCAAAATCCTGTCTCATTAGAACATTCTGAGGGTTGAGTCTTGGAATCACTATTGTCTCTCTTTCGAAGAAATAACCTCAAAAAGCATGGATAATTAACTTGTATTAATGTTGTGTTATAATTATAAAGGAACATATGTACCTTCTCTTTTATTTGTATTGGTCGACATCAACGTTCTTGGTAACGCAGCAGTTGTAAGGTTATAGAACGGGTAGTTCTCAAACCTGATATTACAGCTCGGTCTCACGACTCTCCCACCTTCCTTCCCATCACAACATTGCGGAATGCTTTCAAAAGCCCCAAGTAAGCAATGGTTGCATTCTTGCTCAGACAAATCAGGTGTGCACTGCGCAAGTGCATATAATGAAGGGATTGCATTAGCTGCTTCAATCATAAGATCAAGACCACCTGCGGCAGCTCTACTTCTTCGTCTCCCCAAAGGCGTCCTAAGATCGTAATTGCCCGACATGTTATTCAGGTTCCACATAAAGAATTTCTGACTAGTTTTCTCGGCGCCGCGAGTGGAGCGATTTGAGTAGCGTAGCATACATTCGTCGTACCATCCAATTGCCTCCTTTTGCTGGGGACAGCGCTCGGTGAGAAGAAACGCAGCGTCGTTGAGGAAGCCACGGCAAGCATGTGGGTTAACATCTCCTCTACAAAACCCAATTGCGTATACTTGGTCGGAGTTTTGGCCGTAAGCGTGATGGGAGACCCCACGGTCGATTTTGTTTTCGGTGACGGCAGAGAGGGAGAGGAGGAGGTCACCGAAGTTTGCCTCGTAGCTGCTATTACCGGCGCGGTTTCCTCCCTTGTCGTGTATACAAAAGTAATAAAGGAAGTCTGGCCGCGCGACGACTTGGGTAGTGAGTATAAAAATGGTAGATAGGAGGAAAAGTACTGGTGATCTTGAGGAAACCATTTCCATGTGTTTCTTCTTTACTCTTGCTTCAACAATGGCGGGCGCGTTTAACTAGCTAGACGGTGACCTATTGTCAATGCATGGGGTCAAGGGGAAAATTACTAAGAACTTGGCACGCAGAGTGCCAATTTGACAATCCAATAGAAACTTCCACGATTCCGTCCCTCGCGAGGAAATTGCCAAGAAACTAACTAGGCAGAGTGATGCCTCAATAATGGTAGTCTTCCCTCACTGTGGTAAAAGACCAGTTTGTCCAAGTGCAAATGAGAGTGGCAGAGAAGAAGGTATGATTTTAAACCAGAACGTAAAAAGTGTGCTATTAATTGTGAGTGCATTTTTAAAAATTTGTGGTATAAAAACTATGAAGAAAAAAAAAAAAAACTCTGTTTAATATGTTTACGGATCATATGCATGAGCTGCTTTTTTGAAAGTAAAAATACTATTTTAAAACATAAACTGTAATTTTATTAAATACTTAACTGTATTTTAAAAATTACTATTTCAAATTACATATTTCAAAAATTAGGGTTAACTTCACAAAGACCTCATAAACTTCTACATGTTTTGAAAAGACATTGCAAAAGTTCAAAAACTCTCAATTTCACTCTTCGAACTTTTAGTTTCATACAATCTATTATCTCCATTAAGATTTTGTGTTAAATCCTAACGGACGCTATGAAAAATATGAAAATACCTACAACTTTTTTTTTCTTTTTTAATTTTTAATGTGAAATTAAGGGTAAGTTTGTTATTTTATAAAAGTTTTAGGGATATAAAGGTCATTCCATCTATTTTAACGTATGTTTAATGTCAAACCATGAGAAATGAGGTAGATTGCATCAAATTAAAAGTTTGATCGATAAAATTAAGAGTTTTTAAACTTTAAGAATGTCTTTTCAAAGTGACTACTATTTTTAAACCACTTAAATCTTTAATAGTTCTTTTTTTGAATGGGTCCTTTAGCTCATTTCCAATTGAGTTGTATTCTACGGATATATTCATCTTGTCTGATTTTATAGTTCGGGTTTCTACCATATATTGTTGTTCATTGATCTTCATTAATATTGTTATTTGCTCAAGGAAAAAAATAAAAATAAAAAACCTATACTACTACCTCACATGTATCACTCTTCATTTAAAGTACACCAAGATACTCCTAAATTAAATGTAATATTTAAAGCTGCTAAACTAAGGATAATTAAGACATAATAACCATCAACCCTATTCTGAATTTTTTTCTACTTTCTTTCCCTTTTTTTTTTTTTTGAAATTTTTATCTTATACAATATATTTTTGTCATCTTAGGTTGCAGAATAGAAATAATATTGCAACCTCGTTAGTATATTATAAGTAGAGTACATCAATTAAATTAAAAGACTAAGAAAATATTACAAATTGAGTGGTAGATTGGTAAGTGAGACGAACGTAATAACATAATTTCTTCAATCCATCTTTCTAATGATAATATTGTTAATTTTTTTTTTTCTTCATAATAATGAAGTATTAGACTAAGAGTATGTTTGAGATTGTATTTGAAAATAGAGTTTTAAAGTCAAAAATCACTTTTTGGCAAAACTTTATTTTTAAACTTTTGTTAAAAGTATGTTTTGACCATTTTGGGCTTTTAAACCCTTAAAAAAGCTTTTAATTATTTTTACCAAATAAGTACTTTTTTCAAATGAATTTTTAAAATGTTAAACGTACTTTTAAACTCATCAAATGCACACACCTAAACAGATCCTAAGATGTGGAATGTGTGAAAAAGAACTTTTGTAAAAGAAAATTTTCTAAGCAATATCGAGGAAAAGGGGAAGGAAAACACCCAAGTCAACAATGAAAGAAATAAACAAAAAGCAGAACAAATTATATATCATAAAGATAATTTTAAATATATGCAGCAAAACTTCAATGTTTATACGAGGATGTTTTTCTCTCCAATTAAGCAATACTGGTCAACAATCACGGAGACAATCCCATTGACCTTCTTCTTACTCTCCACAACCACCACATTATCAGACACATCCGTCACAGCATGCGCTGTAAATTTATGCTTTTCTTGACTGTAAAACGAGTACTGCAAATGATTAATCCGGTTGGGAAACACCAACACCGACGAAAAATCGGCCACCCACTTCGTCCCATTTCTGGCCACCGTCAATTTCCCGACTGTCGATTTCAATCTCATGCCGTTCACATTGTTCCGGTCGATCACAACTTGATCAATGTCGGTGAATTTCCCGTCTAACTTAATTATTGGAACCATATTTTCTGCTTGCCCGCT
Organism: Carpinus viminea; assembly: GCA_013348765.1. NCBI lineage: Eukaryota > Viridiplantae > Streptophyta > Magnoliopsida > Fagales > Betulaceae > Carpinus > Carpinus viminea. The sequence goes on from CP054667.1 coordinate 60,468,275, forward strand.
AAACATGTTGTCCACTATATTTAAGCCGGAGATTTGACCGTTAACGGATTTCAAGACCACATTAGCATTGCCGAGGAAGAATCCGTTTGTAACATGAACTTGAACCGGGTCTTCCATAACTATAGCGGTGTAATCCAAGTAGCAGTTGTCTATTCTAGTCTGCGAGCATCCGGCAAGTTTTAGGAGGATTCCAATCCCGCCAAAAAAGGTTGCTTTGTTGTAACAATGTACTCCGGTGAGCATGTTTGCCTGGCCTCTTAAAACAATGCCAATTGCTGCCGAGAAAATTGCAACGTCCGTGACAGCATTGTCGTTGCTAGCGAGATCGATGGCGGTGCCGGAGAAATACTTCTCGTCTTTTGCGCCGCCGACAGTCGAGTGTTGTCCAAGAAAGCAACTTGAGATGAAGGTTTCATGGCCTCTTTGTACGAGAATTCCCTGGGTCGTAAAGTGGAGAAAGAAGCAGTTGTTTATGCGAATTCTTGCAGAATCGACAACGAATATCCCTCCTCCTCGGTAAGTTGAATCAAAGAGGATGTCCCGGAACGTGATATCCTCGTAGTGGTATCCCGCATTTTGGTAGTTTTGGCCGGATGCCGGTGAATCCGTTGACCATAGTTCGATGAGATGCCGATCACCGGGAAATGTATCTGAGGCTCGCAAAGTCCCTCCTTGTACCTAATTATTAACCAAGCCAATGTTACGTTGCATAAAAACTAAATATTGTTTTCATTACAAAAAAAAAAACTTAATATTGTTTAATAAACTCCTATATTAAGTATTATAAATAATATGGTAATGAAAACTAATTATTATTTTAATTTTTTTTTAAGTACTAATTCAAAGGCTTTTCGATATCACAACATCATATCGTTATACAACTGTCCTATAACAACTGTCATATAACAGTCTAATAAAAAAAATCGATGATCTTACTAATTGAATTAACACATCTATATCATTTTATAAAGAGTATTGTGACTTATTATTTTTAAAATAATTATTATATAATAATGCATAAATTAAAGAGACTCTAATAATAGGTCATCCTTAATGATTAGAGAAAATATTTAAAAATAATATTATGTAAAACATAATGGAATCCATTCTATAAAGATCCTTGAAATAGATATGAGTTAGTTTGATTTCCCTTAATTTTTGACCAACGCTATAAACTCAACTCTTATATAATTCTTATAAAACTTGATTGACATGGAATGCTTTTAAATCATGAAATCAATCTTTATTAAAAATTGATCACAAATGTAATTATTTATTAACACTCTAAATTAGTCCAGATATACAAAAATTATACAAGAGTTAAATTCTTAAATTTACTCTTAATTTTGTTGTCAACAAATATAATAATAATCCCCATAATTAATAATGTCGTAATATTTTTAGCAAATCCAACATTATTGTAAATCATTCCATAGGGATTAGGGGTGGCTTGCCAGTGGGTTTAGGGTGGCTGAAAAGTCATCCCTTAAAATATAAAATATGCATATTCTAAAATTTGAATCATCTGTTATATTTAACCGCTTAAACAAATGTTCTAGTTAAAAAAAAAATAATATGCAAAAATTTATATTATCGAAATAATTAATTTAAATTTTTAATACATCAAATCTACTCAACTTAATAATACAAACTCCAGCATTTATTGAAACCGTCAGGTAAAATGAATGTAAAAATAATGATTCAAATCCAAAACTTTCAATTTTCAAACCATCAGAAAAATTGAATGTGCAAAAAGTTTTTGTGTCTCTCAATTTTGAGACTTTTGGTGTTTTTTAGGTGGGTTGATGCAACTCGTGCATGTGGGCCTCTGCCACGTTGCCGTATTTCAGTGTGCTCGGTCTTTCATGCGTTGAAAGCCTGATCAACTGGATCCCTCTTTTTACCATTAAATTCCACCATTAATGCTTCTTTAATCTATCTATCAATCTATGCCTTCAAAGGTCAAAACTTTCTGTCCTTTTTCACCCAATATTCATTTAGTCACAGATTTTCTCCATTTCAAATAACTAAAAAGTGGCATAAAGAAGTTATAAAATTAAAAAAAAAATTGTAATGATATTTTTATTTAAATAATAATTAAAAATGAATATCACGATATAAAAAGTTAAAAAAAATTACGATATTTTAATTTTGATTTTTTTAAAAAATAATAGTGCATGAACAGAAAAAAAAAAAAAAAAAATTTACCAAATAAAGCCATAAGAATAATAACAAAAATTGACATAACAAAAATAGAAATAGGTTCTAAAAGAATTTTCTTGTACATAACAAAAAACAGAGTATTTGTGTTTATAATTAGGAAGAGAAAGAGAAAGAGAGTGACCAGAATATTGCCACCACCAGAGGAAGGGAACCTTATTGGTCTGCTGATTTTGTAGCTTCCACCTTGCAAATCAATCTCCACACCGCCGAAGTCTCTGATCCCAGACAGCAACTCCAATCCTGTTCGCAATTGGAAAGCATCACCCAAAGCCTGCAGAATTGCATCGCTGCTGTCTTTTTCCCCTGTTGGGTCTGCTCCGTACCCAATTGGATACAAAACTCTCCCATCCTGTACAACACATTCAAACACTTGGATGGATCATGGAGAAACCAAAAAAAAAAAAAATGTCTATTTCAGTCTCTTACCTTTTTCTTGTCTGAAGTCAGGGGCGTTGGCAAAGATGATCCAGCAGGAGAAGAGGCTAATTTTTTTTTGAACTCTGACAGCTCTTTCTCAATGCTGTGGCCTGTACCTTCTTCTACCAACAATAATACTAGGATGCTCAATGCTAAGATGGGTTTTTTCATTCTTTTGGCACGCTGCTTTCTCTTTGGTCTGAGAATGGCGAGTTTTGTGTCTCTGTTTCTCTGGAACAGACAGACAGACAGACAGACAAACAGAGAGAGAGAGAGAGGAAGAAGAGTTTAGTAGAAGAAGCTGCAGGGGACCCTGATCCTTGGTGCAACTGTATCCTCTGCCTCTTTTGAGCAACTGAATAGACTTTGTCTCGAAAGTTAAATATTTATATGGACGTTAATGTAAGAAATTTTCCGACAATGTAAAATAATAATAATATTTTTTATTTTTATTATGAGAGGAATAAATAAGCTAAAATTTTAATTGAGGGTCTATGCTAGCCTATAAATAAAAAAAATCTGCGCATTCCATCTGTACGAGTCAATTTTTTTTTTTTTTTAACATACCTACGCACAATAAAAAGAGAAATGAGAAATTCTTTAGAGTTAGCTCAATTAACTGAATAAGGACGTATGAACATATTAAAAAAACAAAAAAAAAAGCAAAGAAGATTCTAGTAAATTTCACTATATGAGATATGATTTGAGGTATATATCCCTTAGGACTTATATACTAACACGTGAATCAGAACACAAAGGCTCCAAAGTTGAAATAAGATTACTCTACTTTGATAAATGTAAGTGCTATCTAGTAGAAATTGGATCCACCAAACAAAAGAAGGAAATTAAAAAGAGAAATAATAGAAAAAGAAAGTTGGAATAAATCTCTTTTTTTTCTTTTGATAGCACACAAAAAGATGCATACTTCAATTATAAATCAAATGAAATTATTAGAACCTTCTGTTATTGTTCTCATTCTCCCTGTTTACTGCAAATGTAAAATACAGTTATATATATATATATATATATATATATATATATATATATAATCTGCCTTAGACACAAAAGTAAAATGTTGCGGAGGTTGGACCCGCTGCTCTTTCGAAAGTTGTGGTTTTGTTTTTTTGTTTTTTCTTTTTGCACAACTAATAACCGATTTTGACTGAAGTTAAAAAAGTAGCCCTTATAAAATAGAGAAAGGCTAATGAGCATTTTTTAAGTGTATATTTCATAATGTTTTTGTTTATATAGCACATTTACATTCACTTTTAAAAAAAAAAACAAAAAATAAAAGAATAAATACTTGCTAAGAGAAAATATTGAGTAACATTTCTTTATAAAATACAAGAAGATAATTGTCATGATAGCATTACTCATGTTTGATTTGGAAGTAATGCTATGCAATTTTTTTTTTATGTGACACGATTTTTAATAAAGATATTTTTTTAAATATGTTCACACAAAAGAAGAATTTGAATCAATAAATAAAAATAAAAATATAGGTAATAACATTTTTTTTAATTTGAAAATAAGACATATAAAGGGTGTTTGGTAAACTACAACACACTCTCTAACAAAAAAATTACATGGCACTGTTTACCATTTAAAAAAATAAATAAATAAATAAATGATTGATATGGAAAAATGAAAAAATAGTATTGGAAAGTAAAAAAAAAAATTATTTTGTAGTGATTTTTTATTTAAATAGTAAATAATATGATATAAAAAATGGATGATTTGATATGTTTTTTTTTTTTAGAAATAAAATTAATAATATAGTAGAATGTGAAGGAATAAGAGGGAATGGAAGGAATTTGCCAAACAAGGCCTTGGTAGTGGTGGACAGAAACCGCAAAAGCCTCAATTATGTAAAATAATAGTTGAGTGAGTGGGCCCGGCTAGCTTGAGCCAAACTGCGATTGTCGATCGAAATTGCTACCTTTTTTTTTTTTTTTATAAGAAAATAGCAACAAAAATGTATTTTCTTTTTTGGTACTTACAGAAGACGAAATTTGCACACGGATCAATGACAAGTCAAGTGCATTTGCTCTCCACATTAAAACACTAATTAGTCTAATTATGATTTAAAATATTTAATATCTCTACTTAAAACCTCAATTATGTAGTTATAATTTTTTTTTTTTCTTTTAGAGAATTCTTTCATCTTCGTTCATTGCATAATAAGAGATCAGATCTTACAAAGAAACATTGGCAAAAGCTATGAAAAGTATAATTTCGTAGATATACTAAAAATCTAACAATAAAAAATATATTTACCTTCTCTGATCTAATTCATGTATACACTTCATTTCAGAGGCAGATCTATTATTTGTTCTAAACAGACTAGATCTGAATACATAGGTAAGTGTTATTTTTAAATAAACAAACTTTACTGACCCGATAGTGAGACAAACCTCTCACACCAAAACTAGAAAAACACAACAAAACAAGAACAAAACAAAGAAAACCAACATCACTATTGGCAAGATTCAGCAAGAAAATGGCAAAGAAAAATCAGCACATGAGGCTCACCCGCAAAGCGCGTGAGATCCACAATCTGGCTAGCACGAAACACATCCAACGCGTGCCAAAAAGAAGCTAGAGAGAAAATGTTTGGTGTTTATAGGGCACAATGGCACCGGGGAGAAGTGTATAATGACACGTACGAGCTTAGGCCAGTGGCAAATGAGTAGATTGACAACACAAGGAGCCGATCTAAGTTTCTCAACAAAATATCGACAAAACCCAAGCACAAGGAAAAGCCAAAAGACAGACGGCTACTACTATTGCTGAATCTAGACGTTATTGTTGGGTTCCAAAATCAAACCATAGCACAAAAAAAAGGGGGGGGGGGGGCTTCACGGTCTCACTAGAGAGGGATTATAGTAATTATGTAATCATAGTTGAGTGGAGCTCGAAGGTACCGGATCTTCTTTAGTTAATAAATTGGAAAATATTTAATTAGTTATATTTAAAATGTATTTTTGTCCTTTTATTTTGAAAGAACACTCCTAGCAGCCTTATAAAAACTATTTTTTGATTATTTTGATGAAGCAATTTAACAAAAGTAGCTTAAATCTGTACTTCAGACTAACAATTTTAACCAAAATAAAATGGCAAGTGAACAATAATCATTAAGAGCATTCTTTGCGGTCTCATTAAAACTATGTTTTGGTTATTTTGGTGAGGCAATTTAGCAAAAACAATTAAAATTCTCCATTTTTAGCCTCACCATTTTAGCCCAAAATAAATGGCAAGTGAACAGTACTCACTATCTTTAGTGAGTATTATTCACTTGCGTGGTGATTCAATAACCCAAAGAAATCCATAAAGTAGTAAGGCATGTATTAGGGCATGGGTTCAAATCTCCGTAATAAAAAATTCTCACATATATCTCATTAGTATTAACCACCTTGGTTTTTATTGATACCCTAATGGGGCTAAGTCAGGCTATGACTCAGTTGGATTTGAGGGAGCATATACGGTTCCCATTGTCTAGGCCCCTCCTATGCAGCTCCTAGTGGGTAGGTGTTACTATTATCATAGTATGATAGCCCCAATTGGTCACCCTAACCTACCTTTTTGCTCCAAAAAAAAAAGAACAAGAAATAGTATAAATTTTCTCTCTCCTTTCATATTCTTTAAGAAAGTTTTAAAAAAATGGGTAAATATATTATAAATTCCTTAGTCAACACTCCAAAACTGAAAGCTCCCTAAATTTTTTTTTCCCAACTTTTTACTCCATTGGTTAATTGAAAAGGCAAATTAATCCATACAATTACAAAGGTTTAACGACCATTAGTTCTAAAGTAAATACATCGTTTTGCCACATAAGCATATTAATTTTTTTATTAAAAATTAAATATATAAAGAAAAAAATTGAAGGGGTACATGGCTAAAAAGCCACACCTAACCCTTAGGGTGGTGGCAAGCCACCCCAAGGGGTTGGGGATGGACGGAAAACCACCCCTAACCCCGGGGTGGCCACATGTTGGGGGTGGCTTGCCTTTTTATCTCCCCCATGCAAAGATCCCTCCATGGGTTTTTTTTTTGGTAGCCTCACTTTTTAACACGCCATGATTTTAATGAATTGTATATGACTACTTGTAATGTTCGTTGTTGTTTCATCTAAAAATAAGTAAAATAAAAAAGAGAGTAGTTTCGCGAGTTGACTTCTTCGAAATATCATGGAAATCATTTCCAAAGTAAATGGCAATTGCAATACAGAAGGATTTGGCTTAGCGAATAGGTTTTTTTTTTTTTTTTTTAAAGGTCTATAGCCATGAAAGGCCAACTGCCACCACAGTACAACTAAAATTGATGTAGTGGAAGACTAAGTAACAACAAGCAGAAGCGCATGCGTCTTCTAATCAAAAGATAAGACAAGCCCGCAGACTAAAAAGAAAGATTAACTCCGTAGAATATTTGAGTAAAAGTTCTCTGACTTGATAATAATTCAATTGATTGAGTGTTTGAAGGGAATTCTCTGACATGATAATAATTCAATTGATTTAATATGATTGAGTTTTACATTGCAAACTAACTTATTTATACAAGATAAATACTTGCAAAGAAATTAAACATACTCGTATTAGTAAAAGTAAACCTAGTCTTAGTAAGAAAAGTAAACTTTGTCCTTTTTTTAAATAGCATGTTAGAAACACATTTTTTTAAATAAAATTTATTTTTACTTTGTCTTTATAGTTTAAAAAAAAAAGAAAGAAAAAGAAAGTATGTGTTTCTCATATATGAAGAACATATGTCAATTTTATAAAATAAATTGAAAGAAATTCTTCTAATCCAATTTAAAGAAAAACTTTGTCCGGGCGGCGAGGTGGCATGAAATGAGAAGTAAGAAGTTACCAAAGAATCTTGAGTTGCACGAGGGTTATGACTTGCTATACAAGAATCTTTGAGTCTTTAAAGTTTTTGAAAGAAAGATTGCGACAAAGGAGGAATGCAAGGTAGCGTAAGATGTGTGGTGGGGGATAAGCAAAAGTCGAAAACTTTAATTTCTTTCATTTAGTCTAATAGTCCATGAGCATGTGGTGTGGACCTTTAGAAGCCAAAATAAGGTGGCAGACCTTAGCCTTTACCTTTACTCTTTCAAAAATCACATCATATATGAAAAAATGGGCTTATATATATATATATATATATATATATATATTAATTTGTTTATGGGCTTTTGATTTGTTTTACTAAGTTATCTTAAGTCCAACTAATCGGGCCAACATGTCTAAGCCCTTTACCAACATGAGAAATTGATTGCCAATCTTTGCGTTGAGTCTAAACTAAATTGATCCGTTTACAAAAAAATAAAAAATAAAACTAAATTGATCCACCCGTTAGTAATGCTATACACATTTCTTGACATAGTTTTTCAAATTATTATTAGATTTGAAATGAATTATTATTAAATTTCAATTCAAATGTAATTTGAAAATGTATAAGTTAGAATGATTTTTTAGAAGACCTCTCTAAATTTCAATAACTCTCAATTTTACTTTCTAAACTTTTAATTTGATGTAATGTACCCCTCTTCGTCAGTTTCTAAACATAAAAAGTGATAAAATGACCTTTATACCATTGACTTTTTTTTTTATTAAATTATGAATTTACCCTAGTTTCAATTTAAAAAAAAAAAAAATTGAAAATTGAAGGGTAATTTAGTCTTTTTACTTGTTTTTATTAGGGTTTAATGTCAACATTTTGACAGAAGAGGGTATACTGTATTAAATTGAAAGTTCGATGGGTAAAATTGAGAGTTTTTAAAATTTAGCAAGGTCTTCTTAAAATGCGTAGGGGTTCTAAGAGAGTATTCCCAATGAATGAGCTTTTTTTTTTAATGTAAAATAGCTCATCAAAACTCACTCTATCTAGTTTAACTAATTACTTTTTAAGGGCCTCTTACATCCAATTAGTTATATTTTTATCTCATGTCAAAAAAAAAAAATATATTTTTATCTGTATCATTTAATTATTATTATTATTATTTTATAAGGATTGTATTTTTCCTAAAGAAAAATGCTAAGAGTTCTCCCATAGTGTTTTCTTGGGTTCTCTCAAACTTACATAAAACATGATTTAAGAAAAAATAAAATTGTAATGGCCTCCACCACCGGTTTTTTTAGGCATTAGCACCAAATTTGAGGCATTAACACCAAAATTGAGGCATTAGCACTAAATTTAAGATAATCAAATCCATTTTGGGTGATACCATCCTTAAAGAGTTAACCTTCCACCCTTAGGTTTTAGTTTTGAATCAAAAAACAAGTTTTAAAATATTAGAACCTAAATATTAACTCATAAAAATTAATTTGTTGGCAAAAAAACGGTACTACAATTTTATTTTTTCTTAAATCATGTTTTACGTAAGTCTAGGAAAACCCAGGATAACACTATGGGGATAACCCCTAGCAAACCCCTTTCCTAAATATCCTATTTTTCAACTTTTGAGAAAAAAGTGATGTGGAAAGAAATAGTAGGAGAAAATTTTGAAAAAAGAGAAAACGTGTGAGAGAAATAATAAAAAAAAAACGTGAGAAGAAAATTTTGGGAGAGATAGTGGGAAAAAAAAGACGTGAGAAGAAAATTTAGGAAAATAGCTATTTGAATAGTGCCGTTACATATAGCTATTTTTTTTTAACTCATTTAATAAAATATTTATTCTACCCTTTTTTTTTACTTTTTTAATGTATGAGATATTTTACAAATTTAAAGAGCTATTTTAGATAAAATTGTTATTTAGCTTCTCCATTGAGAATACTCTTAATGAAAAATTTACTTTAAAAATATATCAAAAAGTGTGAAAGTGAAAATGTTTATATCATATGTGTCGTTTGATATGTTTTTTTTTTCGGGGGTGGTTGCATTTGTTGACCTTACAGAAGCCACGTACTTGGACATGGGAAATTCAGTTACCAAGACGAATTAAAATTCTTCTTAATTTCTCTAGCTAGGTAGGTTTTCAACTCGGGTAGGCTCACCAACTCTAACAGCATGGATGATGACTAACCCCCCAAACCAATAATATCCAAAGATTAGTTTAACTTCCAATTTCAACGAACCCTTGGAGGCTTGGACCTTTCCCCATTTACCTCAAAATTTGTTCATTTCTAAACTATTTTCTTTGTTCACCAACCAATCATCAAGAAAATGCTTTGGAAACTAATAAACTTTACATGATCAAGACCTTCTAGATTTCTACAAAAAATATTTTGAATTTTCTAGCCTGCTTGGCTGAGTTCAGGTTTGGACTAATCTTGGTAGAATTTGAAACTTTTACCTTGACCAATTTAATATTATGAAGGGCACATATCCCTTGGGGATATGGGTAGAGTTGATATAGGTATTAACTGCAAATCCATGCAAAGTTTACAATAATAGAAGTGCTTTTATTATTCTATTTTATTTATATTATTATCTAAGCAAACCCAAAACTTTTTATTAAAATAAATTAAGGAAAAATTACAAAATCAGTCCATTTGATTTACTTGATTTGCAATTGGCTTTTTTATGTTATCAAAATGAACCCAAGGTCCCTAAGGTATGCCAAAAAGACAATTTACTTCCTACAATCAAATTACGTTAATTAATTTAACAGATTCTGATAGTGTGACATAGTAGAGATAGTAAAATTTGGACACATATTTTATTTAAGTCAGTATCATGCTAATGGAATCCGAGAATCCGTTAAGTCAGTTAATGAAATTTGATCGTAGAAAGTACTTCAAAGACTTCTAAGTTCATTTTGATACCACAAGGAATTAATTCTAAATTAAATATATCACAAAGGCTAATTTTACATATATTTTGTTTTCCTTCTAAATATCTCGCTTGGACCAAACTAAAATTTATTTCCTAATTAAAAATTGAAGCTTGACCCGGTTATTGTAAATTCATTGGTACTTTTAACTGACCCGAGCACCTCCAATAAAATAATTTAGCTAAAACCCTACTCCAAAAGACTCTAGCTCTTAAAATATATATATATGCTGTGGTGACTCTTTAATAATTGAGAGCCAATATATATAGCAGTAGCACCCTCTTGTATTATTATTATTATTATTATTATTATTATTATTATTATTATTATTATTTGACAAAAATTTCCTCCAAATCAATTTAGAGAAAATATCATTCAACACATTTAAAATAGCGTCAAGTGTTTATAAATATTTAAAAGGCACATTAAACTCTTAATGTCATTAATAGCAGTTTTCTAATTTATACTAAATTTAATATGCCTTTTAAAATTTTATATATACTTAGTACTATTTTAAATAGGTTTGAGAATATTTCCCACACTAGTTTGGAGGATTTTTTTAATTCATTTTATTCTTTCTCCATTATGGAAGGGAAAAAAGTTTGTTGGAGTGTATTGAAAATGTTATAATATAAATTAAGGGTAAAGTACTCCATTAGTCCTTAGGGTTTAAAACTTTTATTTTTTCCTCCCTAGGGTTTGGAAAATGATCAAATTAATCCTTGTGATTTTGAAAAATGACCAAGTTAGTCCTTCCGTCAATTGATTATTAGTGAACTTAACAGACTGACACGTGGACCAATTAAAAATTGATACGTGGCCACCTAATTAAATTTTTTATTTTTTATTATTATTTTTAAAAAAAAAAAAGAGAAAAAACAAAACTTGGGGTGGCTGAAACCACCCCAAAAGAATGTGGAGAATGCAATTATGTCCCGCAAGTGGAACCTTACAGAGGAGATATTGCTTTAAGAGGCATAGTTGTCCAATGGAGGTTTTGAGATGCTTTCTGGGATGGTCTTGGAAATTATGCAGCAACTCGTTGGTGCCATTTGTTGTTCTGGGTGATTCTATCGATTGTCGGCGGCTAGTGGTTTTTTGGCCACGATGGTTTGGAGTTTTTAATAATGGTTTTTGGAACATATCGCTGCGAGATCAACTCCTCTGTTTTAGGCGGACTTTCACTGGGGGTGGCGCCACCCCCTTGGGCACCAAGGGGTGGCTCAAGGGGGTGGCTCTCGGCCACCCCATGGTGCCTAGGGGCTGGCTGTAGTTACCCCAAGTTTTTTTTTTTGAAAAGATATTTTTTCTGAATTTTTTAAAAAAATTAATTTGGTGACATGTGTCAATTTTTAATTGGTCCACGTGTTAGTCCGTTAAGTCAACTAACATTCAACTAACGGAATGACTAATTTAGTCACTTTTCAAAACCACAAGGACTAATTTAGTCACTTTCCAAACCCTAAGGAGGAAAAAATAAAGTTTCCAAATCCTATGGACTAATGGAGTATTTAACCCATAAATTAAATTATTAAATGAACTATTTACCATCGCATTAAGTTTGTTGGAGTTCAAACTTTATGTTTATCAAGTAACCTTTTTTTTAATTAAATATTTCACATATATCTTATTATTATTATTATTATTTTGACATGTCCATACAAAGAAAGGGTAAAGGATTTGAACTTGTGACCTCCACTTCATAAGGCGTGGTTCACAACCGATTGATCTAACCTTTGAGGACATCTTATTAATTGAAATGAAGTATTTAATTACTTTTTATGAAGTATTTAATTACTTTTTTGCATAGGGAGACGCTCATACACAATCTATTTTCTAAAGGCCAAACATGGTGTACTTTCATATATTTATTTAATTTATATCTATTACACTTTTCCATCATCATCACTACATATTTTTTGCTTGTCAAACTATTTGAGATCTTTGTATTTAATTATAAAAAAGGTAATAAAAAAAATAAAAATGGTTTATCATGAGTAAATGGATCAATCTTCCGAACTATTCACAGTTGGAAATCAGAACTTCTTGATCCCAAAGCTTAGGTCATCACCTTGTACTTACAAACTTGATACCCCTTGATTTACCGTAACGAACACATCGGCCAGAACATCAGTGTCGGTCTGAATCTCGACTCGGTTGCCGGAAACATTCCTCAATGCATGGTTCGGGAAGTGGCTTCCGGTAGTGCTTAGCGAATAATGCACGTGCCTAATAAGGTTTGGAAATAGAAGAACCTTATTAAAATCGACGGTCCATGAATTTCCTGTCCCCTTCACAGACCCTCTTGCAACGGTTGCCTTGAGGTTCATCCCATTCACATTGTTCCTATCAATCACAACTTGTTGAATGTCTTTGAAAGACCCTTTGGATTCATCCAGCTGAACAATTTCAACTCCTGCGTCATGACCACTAAACATGTTGTCAACGATATTGACTCCATTGGCAACCCCTTTTATTGATTTTAGAACAATGTTTGCGTCACCAAGAAAAAAGGTATTGGAGATATGGAGCTGCACGGGGTCTTCTGCAACTATTCCGGTGTAATCCAGGTAAGAATTTACGATCCGGGTTTGCGTCAAACCGGGCATTTTCAAATAAATCCCGGTGCCGCGAAGCCCGTGGCCTTGTTGTAGCAATGCACCCCGGAAAATATGTTGGCTTGACCTGCATTATAATATAAATTGAACCATTAAATTCATTCATTCCCATTGGTTATAAGAAGAAATAAGTTTTTAAGATAAGTAATGATTTAACAACCTGAAACTACTATTCCTGTAGCAGCTGAAAAAATCACGACGTCGGTGATAGCATTATCGTTGCCAATAATGTTTATTGCAGTTCCTGAGAAGTTTCTTTCTCCGGGATCGGCACCAGCGGTGATGTGTTGGCCTAGGAAGGAGTTGCGGATGTAGGTTTCATGGCCGCCACGGACTAGAATCCCATTGGTGGTGAAATGGGCTAGGTAACAGTTGTCTATGCTAGTCCTAAGTGAGTTAATGACTGCAATACCCCCACCCCTGTAGTTTGAATCCAACATTAGGTCTTTGAGGGTTATGAACTCATAATAGTAGGTTGAGGTGGAGGATAATTCCCTTTCATCCATGGCAGGACTCTCTGTGTTTTCTTCATTAGTAGTGGTCGGTGAAGCTGACAAGTCAATCAGATACCTATCAGCAGGAAAATCGTCCGAGGCAAGCAATGTTCCTCCATGTATCTGTTTCATACAACATCATACAATTGAATGGGTTATATAATGCAATTTATTTTGAATAGGGCTGATAATATTTTACACAATTCGTGAATTCGACACAAATCCGTCAAGAAATTAGCGAATTATAATTAAAGGGTATGACCCGTTTAATTAAATTGGTCAAATCTCGTGTCTTGATAGGCAAATAAAATTGTCACCCCAAATATAATAGTGATTTGGTACATCTTTGCCCTCTCATAGCACCAAACAAGATCTAGATCTAATGTATATTATATTAGATTTGGCGTTTTGCTTTTCAGAACAACCATGGAGCAATAATGGCCTTTAGATATCCAAAGAAAAGTATTTCCAAAAGGCAGCCGAAAGGAGAACTTTCGTCGTCCTAGCTTGCACGAGATGCGTGTGATGTACACAACCATGTCGTAACTGTCACTAGAACCTTAAGAAAATCTATTCGTTCTTTCCAAAGTCATGTTTAGCCTAACTGTTTAGAATAATTTGAACACTCAAACATGGACCATGCAAATACGACCATCTTTGTCACGAATATAACTTGTTTTTTCAATCTGACACGTGAACGCTAATTACAATTTGGTGCGGATCACATTCATCGAACAAATGTAATGGATATATTAATTCAAACATCTTTATAAGCATACCATGAGGTTTCCGACGCCGGTGGCCGGCAATCGAAGGGATTGGCTAATCAGGTAATTGCCACCATCAAGATCAATCCGTGCACCCCCAAGATTTTGTATTTCCTCCATCAATTTTCCTGTGGTTGTACCTTTGACTGCATCTGATATTGCTTGAAGGAGAGCTACTGTGCTGTCCCTTCTCCCCGTTGGATCTGCACCGTACGATGTCACATGATACACGCGTGCACTTTGTGCACCCTGCATCACCACCGCCATCATGATCATCAACAAAATCAGTAACATGTACCCAGAATTAGAAACATCATTAGCCTTTGGAAAATTTTGGTCGAAAAATTAAGAGAAACATAAGGCTCTGTTTTTGTCGCATTGTTTTATTGTCCTCTGTTTCTCAAACACCCAAAACAACACTAAAGCATCAGATTTAAGGTCCGAGTCACGCTCCCCGGCGAAAAGCTCGAGCCTTACCCGACCTGTGATGTCCGAATACCCGTTTAAAAAAAAGAAAACAGAGAGAAACGTGAAGTTATATTTACCAGTGGTTGCCGTTCATAGCTAGGAGAAGGAGAGGCTGATGGTGGAAGAGAAACAGAATCATGCTGGAAAAATTTGGCCCTGAAGGCTTGCATTTTTCGAATTTTCTCACGGTAATGGCGATCGGAAAGTTGATCCACCGGAGAATACGTTCCACAAACATGAACAACAGCAAAACTAGCTAACCCCATAACCATGGAAAACAAAAGGAGGAGAGCTTTTCTTCCCATTATTGTTGCTTCCGTCTCCTTCTCTCCTACCTCAAAGAGAGGTTGTTAAGCAAAAAGGATCCTCACTAATATGATGTGATCAGGGACAAAGAGAGAAGGAGAGACTTGTGGGGCATGAAAAAAGAAAGGGCTAACTAAGATTTGCTAGAAAAATGGCAAGAAATTTATACATTAATAGCTCATACAAATAACACCCACATCGCTTCTGTTTATGTACGTTTGTTTTCGTACATGACAAGTAACAGGGGAGTTGGCCTCAGGCGTTTGAATGTTTTTTTTTTCTCTGACAGAAAAATTAGCAGTTACCAACTTCTTACTTTAAGGACCCCTACAAGTTTGACGTTGTGGAAAAGGAATTTTTACAAAGAAAGGCAACGGTATATTTTATGGAAATATTCTCTATACAGGGCTCCACGCACCGTACTGTAGACCTCCAAAATAATAGTAGGAAATTAGAATGATGATGATCGGGTAGCTTACAAATGAAGGATGCTTAGCATGGCAGTTAGAATTGGTTTGTTTTGTTTTGATGTGATATCAAGGGGCCCCATTGAATGATGAGAAGCTGAGATTGGCTACAATGGTGGTGATGAGGAGGAAGAAGAAGATCATTGTAATTTGTACAGAGCAGCAGGGTGCAGAGAGGAGAATTCCTTTCTGGCTAATTCATGACAGCTCTTTCCCATTTTGCCTGATTTTTGTTGGACTGTAAATAAAAAGCAGAAAAAGTTATTCTTTACGTTATTCGCGAACTCAACAAGAAATTAACAAGTTAAGATCGGGAGATCTGACCCGTTTAATTAATTTGGTCGAATTGTAATTGACTTATATAATTTTATATTCATAGCTCAACACAACCCGAACTCGACACATAACATAAAGACTAGCAATTATTTATACGATCCACGAATTCAATATGAAATTAGGAGTTGACGTTAAAGAGTTTTATCCGTTCAATTAAATCGATCAAACTAAAATTGACCTAATATAGTTTTATATTTGTACATCAACATTATTTGAACCCAACACGTGAATATGAATTATTGCTGGACGAAAGAAATAAAAAAGAATGAAATTTGGGTAATTAAAATGAGAAAGAAGCTAGCATATGCAAGAAGGCAAATAGAGCCTAGTAGCTGGGCTCACCACGTACAATTTAGTTTGTAGGGATCAACTCAGTTAGTTAGAACATAACTTGAGACCAACACAAAGTGAAAGGACTCATCTATATTGGTCTAGATGTGGGGCATGATTAGTGAATGAAACTATATAATTCAATTTCATGATTTTGTAGGGGACCAGGATCAACATGATCTACAGCTGAAAATGATTGAGATGTACAATCCCTGCCATGGATTAAAGCTGCACAATGTTGCACGCAAATATGTACAGCAGTTGGCCTATACGTGATAATTTGTGTCGGTAAAAAAAAAAAAAAAAAAAATGGATATGGGTCGAGTTGAGTATAAATTAATCCATTTAATTAAATAAATTAGATTTTTAATTTTAATATGTTAATTTTATGTTGAGTTCATGTTGAATTTACTTAATGCCCTAAGAGCTATGAGATGCTCAGCTTACTCTTTCAATCTAAGACAAGAGATCTTAGAAATGGCATCCTCACAAGGCTCTGTTACTGGTGGTGGATTGGCCAATTTTGTTTGTGTACCTTTTTCAATCTTTTAAGAAATGAAATGACCCGCGGCCGTGCAAGATAAGATTGAAAAGAGATCACAACCAGAAGCAAGGCAAGACCAGTACTATACCGAGATCCAAGTTTGGGATCATGCGTCTCAAATTTGGTATTAAGAATTTAGAAGATATCAAGACATGAATATAAAACTATATAAATAATCTATAATCAATTCATTTAATTAAAGTATTAAACAAATTAAATTTCTCAACTTCAACTCACTAATTTGGGTAGATTTCATACCGAGTTCACAAATCATGTAAAAAAATTATTAGCCCTAACTTAACTCATTACTTGATGAAACTGCTAACACTAAAAAAAAAAAAAAAAAACTGTGAAGACCCACTTTGTTCACCAAAGAGTCACGGATTTTGGAGGCAGCCAAGCACAGATGGCAGATGTATCCAACTGCTTTTTTGTCAACTTTTCGATAAAATCAAAATTGGTGGGGGTAACATCTTTTGTCACTTCCAGCAAGTAAAATCCAATTGCATCACCAAAATACGGTGAAAATTAGGTCATTTGAATATCCAAGCCATAAATTTATTTGCTTTTTTTTTTTACTCTAATTTTTGCTTTGATATCTGTGATATACAATAAAAGAAAATGCAAAATTTGGCATGTTTTTAATGCACTTGCAGTTCTCATCATCTAGGTTTTTCTTTTGCTGCTCTCAACGGATAGATACTATTATGGACACACTCAGGTAAAATAGTCACAATTAATCTCTTTGGCCTATCCATTTTTAAGTAATAATAATAATAATAAATGCCACAATTGTTAAGGAAGGGCAATTATGAAATGTAGTGCTTATTGACTTCTTGTGTGTGTGACATAATTTGAAAAACTCCATCCTGCTGCATCTTTTTCTTTTTCTTTTTCTTTTTCCTTATATATATATAACAACCATTTTATTTTAAAGTTACTCTTATATATAAATACTATTATATAAGGTGGTTGAGTGGAGTAATTGATTGATGAAGATGAAATGAGAAAGTAAGGAATTTTAATGGTTCAATGCTTCATTTAGGTTGCTTTTTTTCTTCATCTTGAAGAAAAGTGCTATAAAAAATGAATAATAAATAGGTTCTTTGTTCACAGCAACTCCACCTAGCCTTTTAAATGTACTTCAATATATATATAAAAGGAAAAAAAAAAAAAAAAAAAAAAAAGCCATAGCATTTTGAATGTTTGTCGAACGAAGTAGCTGTATATTTAAGATGTGTAGATAGGATTGGGGCAACAATGGAATACATGCCAAATGAGCATTTATAAAACCACATTAAAATCCAATAAATGCACTTGAAGCTCTATTTTTCATTGCCAAATTACTTGGCCCTACTGAAAGAGAGGTGATTTCTGAGCCGTTGGATCAGTGGAACTGCCTTACTTAAATTCTAGAACCACACCTTTGTTGTACAAAATGATTTCGTCTTTTGGTAACTTTCAATAGACTCTTCGGTTAAATATGTATGTGTAATAATCCCTTCCTTTATCTTTTTTGCTTTGGACAAGTCAATATATATATATATATATATATATATATATTGGATGAATTATCTCCGATGAATAGCTCAATTGGTTAAGGACTACATCTCATAAAGCGTACATTACTAACTCGAATCCATGTCTCTCCTTTCCTTCTCTACTTTTGGATGAAAATTAGCAAACCATATTTTAGTTCGTTACATTAAGAAGTTTAAAGTAGACCATTTTAATGTTCTATCAACCAACAATATTATCTCTCACCTGAGAGCTTTTTTGTCTTCCATTTTTCCTATTTCTTTTTCGTTGTCGCCACTAAGGGTTCGTTTGGATTTACGATTTCAGAAAAAATGTGATTTAAAAATAACGATTTTAAAATGTGAGATTTAAAAATACAGTTAAGTGTTTTGTAAAATTACAGTTTAACCTTTACAATTGTGCGTTTTAAAAAATGCACCACCTTGCTTGTGATTTGAAAACGTAGGTCATAATTGTTTTCAAACGCAATCTCAAACGATCAATTTTCTACGATTTTGTTTAAAATTGCTTCTTTTTTTATTTTATTTTATGAAATCACAGTGTTAAATGCATTCGAAGTCTGTATCCTCTTCAACCACCGACATCATCCCTAGTCTCTTCATCTCTCTCCCTTGCGCAGTGCATGCTCCTCACGCACAACCGAACCTATGAGCTTAGCTTAACACTTCACACCCCCCCACCCTCCATCCTAAGCCCTACTCACCCTACCCCTACGCCCCTTGGCTGAGGGGCACACCCTTTCCCCTACACGTATATTGCCCTCATGGCTTCCGTACTCTTTTGTCTCTCAATAGCAGCCTGCGAGCTAGGCTGTTTGCAAGGACGGAGCTAAGGAGGTTCGAAAGGGCAAATAAACCCTCGGACTCCATCCATTGCCACAATCCTACAAGTTATTCTATTTGAAATTGTGCGCACCCTTTTGTTTGAGTTTTTGTGAGCATCTTGATTTTACTACTTTTTAAGAGCACCCACTGCAGGCTCTTCAAACCCAATTTTTGGTTAGTTTGAAAAACCAATTTAATAAAAAGGCCCAAAAACCCCACTTTTCAGACTCTCCATTTTAACCAAAAACTTAACAAGATGAACAGTATTCTTTCATATTTAACATTTACTATTCCCTCTCTACTCTTTAAACAATTATATTTTCTCTCCCTTCCTTTTTCCTTTTCAATTTCTCTCTCCTTTCTTTTCTTTCCGCAGGTCTTGGTTTTTTTCCTCCTCTCTCAGCCTGGACTTCTTCACCGGCCGTGCGTTCCTCGAATAGCTGAGAGAATTTCCAATCCAGCGGCTGAGGGGTGCCCACTGGAGCTGCGACGACCTCATCGCCATCGTTCATTGCACCCAAAACCAAATCAAACCGCTCCAATCGAATCCCAACAATCCAATCACTGCATCGAAGATCGCTCTTCTGGGCTCACAAAGATCATAGCTTCAAAAACCCCCATCGAATACACACAAAAAAGTTCACATAAATGTCTGGGTTTTTAATTCAACCATTGAAGCACACAGCAAAAAGCCCAAATTTTCCTCTCTCTGAAAGTTCACATAAATGCTGTGCACAAATATTTGTTCCTGGTGCTGAGACTGGATCTGTGGCTCACGAATCTCCAATTGGCCTCCTTGTGTGGGAGCCCCAGCGGGAATCACCGGCATCAGCGACATATGAGCGAAGTAGCCTGGAATAGACACTGTCCTCAGGTCGATCCGGAGGGAGGTGGAGGAGAGCAACAAACCAGAAGACGAAGACAACCAAGGCCACGACGATGAGGAGCGTGAAGAGGATTTGGAAGATGAGGCTGCTGTGGTCTTCACGATGAGGAGCATGAAGAGGATTTCAGAAGGCAGAAAAGACAACTGAAAAATAATATTTTAATAAAAAATAAAGTAGAGAAAGAAAGTGAAAAATAATATTTTAATAAAATAGTGATAGATACTAAAAAAGGCTGTTAAAATAACCAAAAGTGTGTTTTTAGTTATTTTGAAGAGAAAAATTTGAAGAGACTGCTGTAGATGCTCTAAACTATACAAACTTTACAAAGTAAGAAGACTAGAGATCGAAGACCCAACCTACCCCTATACCCTTCACATCCTATTTAATTAGCCAGCATGCCCCACCCCCATCTACTTCCTCACCGCCCATGTCCACGGTCCACCTATAAAGTTAATTGTAAAAATTAAAAACAAAAAATTGATGTTATGATAATTATCTTAAAAATTTAGTCTAATAAATTAATTAATATTCTAGTACACATATTTTTGAACCCCATCTTTTAGTATTTTTTTTCCCATGAACTACAATTCTAGCTTTACCGTTGGTCACTTGTAGTCTTGTTTACACCAACGTCCCTTGCACATCAATCTTCAGACATCGTCATTATTGAACATCATCGTAGAGCCCTCCTATGATGACTCTAATTTTTTTTTTCTCACAAGTTGGTTATCAGCTGATGTGTTACAGTCTCATGAGATATATTAACACATTTTTCGAAATAATATATCTCATAAAATTGTGACATATCACTTGAGAACCAATTTTTAGATAAAAAATTTGGTAAGTGTAACATTTTTCAAAGAGAAAATGAATATGTATAATGTTTGAGGTCTATAAGCCAGAAGCCTTACTTTAAGAAATAAAAGGGGTCTACAAGCAATCTTCTTCTTCTTCTTTTTGGTAACACCCGGTGGAATCAAACGCTAGAAGAAAAATAAGGAACTTAGAATAAAGTAAATAAAATGATAAAATTGAGGTGTATTTTGATGAAATTAGACGAATCACAGTGAGGTTCATAGGCACGTGGTAAAATTGCATTCAAATGAGACTGCTTTTGACAACAAATCTCAAAGTTTAAAACATAGAAGCATGTATGGCATGGAGAAAGGACTCTAGATAGTGTTGTCTCGTTTCAATATGTAACACCCACAAAATTAACCAATTAAATAGTTAACTTGAAGTGTTACGTGCCTCTACACTAATTAATGCGATTTAAAAATGTGATTTTTTTTAAAACGCAATTAAGCGTATGGGGAAATCACCGTTTAGCCTTTAAAATTATGTGTTTTTAAAAAAACACTTCCTTACTTGGAATTTGAAAACGCAAAAATTTTGCATTTTCAAAGCGTAATGCCGTAATTTTTAAAAAATGTAATTTTGAGCAATTTATTTTTTGCAATTTGGTTTAAAATCGTACTTTTTATCTATGAAATTGTAACGCACTCTAAATATAATGATTTGTTAGTGAAAAATATTTGTACATGCAACACCCACACAAACCTGAGATTGCATAACTCTTGCACGAGGGAGTGAGAGGCAATTACAAGATTGTGATGAGATGCTCACTTATTGCGTGAGATAGATGTAATGTTCCATATGCATGACGCCTAAGGAAATAGTATTTTCTTAAGTCTTTCTTTGCCAATCTGTACAACTGAACTTGTTAGAAACTCAATTGGAAGAGTTATGTGTCCAATTACTTGAAGGGACTTCGGCCTAAATCTCGCTAAGACCCGTCCGTTTCGGCAAAAAATGTTTTGTTTGGAAAATGTTTTTAGAAAAGCTGGCCATTCTTCGTTGTTTGTTTGTGGTTTGGAAAACAAATTTCGGTATTTGGCTCATACAGAAAATTAGAAGATATTTCTTATATTTTCACAATTTATGCATACCAACTTTTATTCGCAACATAACAAATATTAATATAAAACAACAGCAATCAACCTAAAAATTATGCTCATATTGATTGATTTGGTTATGATGTATAAAACATATTTATAATTTATTAGTGATTTTGGAGTACTTTCTAAATGTTTTTACAATTTAATATGGTAGATATAAAATTGTTGGATGGCTATTGGTGTTTTATAGATGCTCTGGTTATCTTCTGGGGATTCTTAAGGACATATAATTATGAAGGTGTTATTAAGAGAAATATATGCTTTATGTACAAATTTTGTTGGGATCGGGACATTAGATGCTTGGTATCAGAGAAAATGATCAATAAAAAAAAAAATCATAAATGTATAAACCTATTAACCATATATATTCAATTTTTTTTTTTTTTTACATGTCGGCGGAAGATGGGGAGGAAAATTCAAACTAGTAACCTCCTCTTCATTAAGCATACTCCTAACCGATTGAGTTACCTCTTAGAGATAAACCATATATATTCAAGTTGGGAGAGCTATAAATAACGTCCAACAATACATTCGAACTACTGACAAAAGCTCAATCGTAAATATTATTATACAAATTCAACCATAAATATTACAATTAAGTTTTATCAAAAGAACATTTTCTTTTGAGATAATTACACTATAAACTTTGGGATTTGACATTAGTTTCAAAATCCGACAGAAAGCATTAATGCTTATGATTTAATATCTTCTAAGATTACAGCCTCAACAAGAAGGAATCAAGGATAGATACAACAACTGCTTGAATTTTTTTCATCTACAACAGCACCACAAAAATGGAACCAGTCCCGAGTGAGATAAGCAGTAAGTAATATATTTGATGCCTTACAACTTGCTCACAAGGTATGAAACTCATTTATGCTGCAGAACGTCCTTATCTGACTACTAAGAGTCTGTTTAAGATTTCGTTTGAAAAATAGAATTTTTAAGTTAAAAAGTATTTTTTAACAAAAGCTTTATTTTTAAGCTTATACCAAACTTGTATATCTCTTCCTTCAGCCTCTGCCTTACAAACAAACCAGAACATGTATCGATTACCAGGTTAAACAGAAAATGAATCTATTTCTTATTAAATACGTCAGATAGGGAACAAACAATATGGTACATTTTATACAGTGAAGATCATTTACATGTACCACCAAATTCATTACAAAATCATCTGCCAATTGGAGATCTCCGTACGGTAACTATAGGTCCAGCATGTAAAGGAATGAGGCTCCAATAAGAACCCTGATTGTCCAGACAACAACTACGCCATTTAATTCTATAAGAGCCTACTGGAAAACCAGAAATATCAAGCAAACAACTTGCAAATCCTTGGCCTCTCTCATCTGGTTCAAAATGTGCAAACGCATAAACAACCTTGTCCTTCTTGTTATCACACCTTCTGCGCTTACTATTATTACTCCTTTTTGCACTCAAATTTGTCACATACTGCAATAGCATTTCGTTGATTTCTACCATGTCATCAGTTTCCCAAGCTCGACAACCCCGCTGCTTTCGCTCCTTGTCTTTCTCACTTGGTCTGGGCTCCTGAAAGGAAACACTACAATAAAGGATGCAGTAGAACTTTGTTAGCCGAGCTGGGAGATCTGGTGGCAAGTTAACCAGTTGAAGACAAAGGTTTAGCGATAGGTGGAAGCCTGATAATACAGACATGCCATCTGGGTTATTAGTGTCCGAGTTGCAGGCAAAGAGCTCTGATCCAATGCAACGCCTGAATTTCATGACAAATTTAAAATTAAAATGGAGCTGTATTGCGAATAACAAAAGTGCACATTGACAAAAGAACTTTTAAAAAGTCTAAAGGACAACTAAAATCTTTGTATTTGAGAGTCCTCTTTCAGTTAACCAAAACAAAGAACAGCATTTTTTTATACAAAAAACTGCCGAACATATTAACAGACAGTTATTCAGAACAATTATACATCCTCACAGACTCACAGTAGATTGTAAAACCCAAGTGACTCAGAGCACATCATAAAGTATAAGTGGAACTCCAAATGAGGAAACAAGCCATCAGTTCCTAAAATTCGGAAGTAATCATAAAAAGAAGAGCTGTCACCATATTGATACTCTTAAACAGTACAAGTCAACTCCTTTTCTTTGGCCACAAAAGAACAAAACAGAGCAAAGCTACAGATTAGCCATAAGAGGCATGCAGACAGGTAAGAAACAACTAATTAAGTAACCTCAAGTTAAACAATCCTAGAGTAATGAATCCATTTGCTGACCGAAACCTTTTTCTTTTTACATCAATCTCTCGTTCAGATCTTAAAATATATCTGAGGTGGTTGGCATACCAGATCTACTAAGGTTGGAAAGAGTCATCTATTAACACGATAAAGATATGAAGAAATACATTTAACAATGTTGCTTCATAACATAAGAGCTTTAACATTGGTCCTTTCGCACTAAAGATATGGAATAATTCACTTAAGATCTTTCTAATTACTACTATGAAATGAGAGAAATCTTTAGCCAGCATGGCCAAACTGCTCAACATACCTTACTTTAAAGAAATATTTGGGAGTCCGAAAAGGAATGTGTATCCATTTCATTATAATGCTCAACAGAAGTTGTAAAGCCCCCTTGGTAACTTGGGATAAAATCTCCTTGTTATGCTCTCTATTTGCCTCTTGCAAACGAACAGCCTCCAGAACAGCATAACTACAGACAGTAATAATATCCTTTCCTTCACATCCAACCTTCAAATTTTTATTTGTAGACTGCAAGTGAAAACAGTTCTTAAGCTGTCCACTAACATCAAAAAGCTGACAGAGATTTCTACTTGTCTCATGGTCTATATGGCACAAACGCCCAACTAAATCTTGTATTAACATTGCATGTAAACAGTTTTCTGAGTTTCTCGGACCACAAGTTGTAAAAGTTTCATAGGCTGGAAGGTTTGGGAGAAGTATGAAGCCAGTACTAAAGGCCAAAAGTGAACAACTTAGTGCAAGTGATGAAATCACTTTGAAGCTTTTGCAATCCATATCTACGAAAGATGTGGCAATTAGATCAAATTCTTGTGCTAGCTTCTTAAACTGCAAAGAAATCTGAATAATTTCTGGCAAAGACTTCAGGCACTCAATTACACTCTTCTCCACCTCTCCATTATTGCTAATGATGTCAGGGTTGAATGGGATGATTCTGAGAATTCTGAGTATATCCAACAAAGCTCTTAAAAGTTTAGCTCTTAGATGCAGAAACCATCTCTGGAAACAAAATTCTTGACCCGATGTGACAGCAGCATCTAATGTTTTCCCTGAAGAGCAGATATCCTCATAAGCCTCAACAAGCTCTTCACTGTAGTTAGGCTCACTACTATTTCCAGCAGTATCCCTGCTGATTTCACCCAAAGCATGACTGGCAGGAAATTTGTTCTTTTCTAACCAATCTACTAAAGTAGACCCTTGTTTTGGTAAAAGCAATAGTTGGATTTTCCTCTCAGAACGAGCCAATTGAATTATCGATGTTAACCAGCAGTGGAAGATATCAGACTGAACCTTTGTTATCAACTGCCCAAATATGAAAGCCACTGCGAACCATGCTCCCTGACATGCTGCATATGTCCCAGCTCTGTAAGCAGGCCAGTTATACATCTCCTTCAACATCTTATTTGCACACTCTAGGGTGAGAATTTCTTTCTCAACCATGTAATAATTAAAAAAGTTTTTATTAAGACTGCAAGTTCCCTCCCTTTCATCCACCAAGCAATCCCAAAAGAATCGACTGTGGAACAAAAGAGAGTAGATTGTATGTGTATAGCAATCAAACAAGCTGCACTGACACACCCGTTCAACCAGGAGCTTCACTCTTTCAAATACTATTGAAGTGAGAACACCAGCTTCATTGAGATTTTCAAGGCAGACAACCAGAAATCTGTATGCAATAAGTACAAGTTTTGACCTAACGACTGTGCTCTTCTCTTTTTTGAAGTCCATCTCAAGAACCAGTGTATCTGATTGGCTTTTAGCCAGGACATGTTCGTGCATATTTGCAACACACTCAACAAATAAACAGATCTTGTCCACCACCAAAACACCCAGATCCGGATGTTGACCAACCAAAAGAGCAAGAAGGTGGAGCAGACTATGAACTTCATGAAACACTCGAGAGTCAATCTGGCAAAGATCATTTATCAGCAACGTCATCTGGTCTATAATCAATGAGATCACTCTTGATGGCAGAGGAGAGGAACAAAACATACTAGATTCTATTTCCATTCTTCCCCTAAGGTTGATTGATATATCTACCAGAACACGGATGAATAAGAAGCTCTTCGATTTGATTGGAAATTGGGAGGAACTTTCAGCAATGGTTAAAAGGTTAGCAAATTCAGGCAGGTCCAGACAGGGCAAATGACGTAGCGTATATGGAAGGATCTGCACATTCCCCTATAATGGTCAAGAGTGTGTAAATTTTACAATATTACAACACAAGTTCATCTATGGGAGCTCAGAAATTACCTTATGTAGAATCTGTAGAGCTTCATATTGCATAAATGTGGGAAGTTCGGGCTCAATCAATGTGCTCAATAATGATTTGACTAGATCTGCACTCACAGGAAAATGACATAATCCTTTTATCAAAATGAAATGCAAGCATCTTAATACTGTTGCTTTCATACGCGGTGTCTTTTCTTGTTTAAGAAATGAGAAAAGCACGTCCACCTGCATCATGATGTAAAATAATAATAAAACACAGCTATTGTAAAAAAATTGTCAAGAATAATCATTATCTCTGACCACTTAAAATTCTTTCATTTGTTAAAGTAGTAGAGAAACCTAATTTAACCCATTTTATACACACAGTCTCCGTACAAGAATTCATGTGCATCATGCATGCATATATTGTGTGTGTGTATATATTCTCAATTATTTCTGAACAGGCATATATATATATATATATAGCTCTGTGTGTGTGCGCACGTGCGCTCATGCTCATGAGTATGTCAAAGCTGGAAAGTTTTCAGAGTTAAGAGAAAGCAGACAAGCATATTCTGCTTAAATGCAACCCTGCCTCTCCAACAATAACAACAAAGACAGAAAATCACAATAAGAGAGTGAAAAAGGTACCTGTTCAGAAATAAGAATCATTGATTTGGTAGCAATTTTTGAGAGTGATACCAGCAAAGCGACCAAAACATCCTCTTCTGAAGAGTCCAACATTAACTTTAGACCTGTCTGAAGCAAATAAATTGTCGGTATTATTCTAACTCTATAAATAAAAGATATATTGGACCCAAAAACAATTCACTTTAATCAGTAAAAATTTTCCACCAATCATGAGCTTTGTGTATGAATAGTAACAAGGTAAGTTATTTACTTATGAATGCCTGTTGTACTAGACTGCTAGCTAGGATAAAGCTTAAATGAGCATTGCTTCTACTACTTTTGATCATTTTTCCTTGCAGCTTCACCTACAAGATCCATATACTCTAAAGCACGCTCCTATAGATAAAAACTCATTTGTATATGTGTTGCTCTCAAAATGACTGAACAGCTAATTTGGAGCTCAGATATGAAAGTGAAATCAAACTGCTTATGGTGTAAGCCCAAATATTTGCACAACAAAATATCTTGTTCTACAAGAAAAGTTTCCAATGCTAGCGGTCAAGCTATTAAGGACATCACATAATATAATTACTTTTGGTTGATAATCAAAAATAATTTAGAATGATGTTTAGATTTTCACACAAATATCTATCATGTACATTCGTACATACATACATAACATAAAAGATACAAGAGTGCGCCCATATGTATACACACACACACACACACATACATGTGTATGCACGTATATTCACATGTATGTGTATGTCATGTGGTTAATAAATTCTTGAAATTGATGTTGAACCACAATAACATGTACAAAATTGTCAAAATCCAATGTTGTGCCCTCCATTGCATGTAATATGACTATATCATATGTTACTTGCATTAATCCTCAGAGTGTTCCTTTATCATGCCCAGGTTTTCTCATTAAAGCAAGAGGGAGAGAGAGCAATAGCATTCCACAACAAAACTAAATGTATAGCCTCTATGCAGATTTCCATGTCTATCTAGAACTGAAACAAAAATCAGAGGAGGCCAAGAACCTTGTAAGCTCTATTTGCAACTGAATATGAGCACCCAATTTTTGCAAAAGCTCGTGCTGCAGCTAACTTTACAGCAGACAGTGTTTCAGATGAAATCACCATATTAACCAGCATCTCTAATAAAATCGACGCAAAATCATCTGATAACTCGGAAAAGCATCCGGCCGCAAATAATGACGCTTTCAGCTGTAGAAACCAAATCAAATGTTTCAGACCACTTTCCAGGCAGCTTTGTATAGAAAATCAGTTAAGATAAAGAACCAAGTACTTAGTAGAAAGAGTGTTCAATGAAGAAGGGGGCAGGGAGCAGGTGAACAATGTGCCCATGACATCAGTCTCAACCTTCACAGCCTTCATATATGAGTCAAAACATAGATTACAATTTCTTTCCTAACATTTCATGCAAAAGTCCTATAATGAAGTTGTTCATATCAATTTCCATATAACTTCTTATCGCTTCAGAGTTTATACATGTGTGGCAATCTGATTTGAGAAAGGAATAAGTCAATTTTGGCCTTTGGATGCATTAGAATATAGAATGAGGGTGCATAAACTCTCATATAAATGAATTTAAATGTTATAATTTGCTGAAACTGTAAAGTTGTTATTGTTACACTGAAAAAAATGAATATATAGGACCATAACGATGATGATGAGGAAACAAAATTGGGCAGCAGAAACAACAATTCTTAACAGAAGAAAATACTTAATCTCACCTCCAAAACATGAGAAGAAACTAGACTAGAAAGTATCAAGTATCGTATCTGAGCACTGTCTTTTGCAAAATCAGCCCAACAACCAAAGAGAGCTAAAGCCAATGCTCTTGATTCAACATCACCAGTGTCAAAAACAACCTTTATTCTTGTCAACAATTCTAGGTGATTTTGCACCATGACCTTTGACAAAATCCCTTTGTGTCCTTTACTTTTCTTCTTCTTGTCACGATGCCTGTACTCGGATAGGAAAATCCTAACAACAGCAAATTTGGTGTGCTTATCACCGAACCTAAAAGCATCAGCAAGCCGTAACAGAATGGTGTTCGCAAAAAGCATATCCTCCCCTGGAACTAAGCCAAACATGTTATACACTGCCATAGTAGGTTCAGGTTCTCTACTCCAACGCTCCAGCCGTGGCCCCGTTTGTAATATAGTTTCAATGGATAGACCTGAGTAGTGCCAAACTCTTATTACTTACAAGCAAACTGAACATTGCATCAAATTAAAGTAATTTGAGTTCTCCTTCTCTCAATTGGACATAATTAATCAAACCAGTAGATTTGCAACAGTTTGAAGAGTCCAAATCACATATGAAAAACTCGAGATCCGAGAACTCATTGTAAAAAAGATAAAATAAAATAGGAGGTGCTCTAACCAGGTTTTTTGGAACGGAGGGCCTTCTCAAGCTCAATACTCCATTCCATGGCACAAGCAGTGGAATTTCTCTCCATTACCGCTTCTTCCCAAGCCCCTTTTGCCACCTGAATTAAGAATCTTACCAACCTTAATTGACGCAAAAGATAAATAAAATAGAAACTGTTCCAACGAACCAAAAATCAAGAGCACCACAATATCATATCTGAATCACTCAAAAACTTCCTTGATGAGTTTTTCTTATTAAACAAACGCTTGAGTTTATAATGTATTTTCAAACTATAACACCCAGAAGCTAATCATCAATTTTTCATGCTATTTATATTGTCAGTTCTGCTTGTTAAATTAATATATTTAGTTCATCAGGTAAGTTCTTTCAAAATTTAACAGTTAAAACTGAGTGATTAATTGAAGGCACAGCTATTTGACTTGTAGCTGTGATTTTTCTTTTTTAAATATTATACTGCAGAATAAACAATTTGCTACGTTGCTTTACAGCCACAATAAAATAAACAAAAAAGTTTATAAAAGAAAAAAATTTCAATCAACTGTATGGTCTTGCTACTTAAAATTATGACTATTGGCTGGATTAAAGATTACAAACAAAAGCTATGCCAAGCTAGGAGTCGCAAACGTTGGTGGGTCGCATATGGGTCGTGCAATGCAAGATTAGGATTAAAACAATAACCAACCAAAGAAAGCATTCATCACATATGGTCCAGACTACAAACATTCCAGCACAAAACCTAACATTAAGAAAATAGAACTGAGACAATATGACCATGTTCTCAAGCAAGAAAACATACAGTTCAATTGCGTTTCCTTCTCCATCATTTACAAAGGCAACGCACCCATTTCTAGGACTTGGTGGGATTGAAATGTTGTTTTGTGGTGGATTCAGGTTCATGAATCCCTTGGAAAATGAAAAGAAAAGCCTCTGGAAAAAACATAATTACCTAACACAGTAGTAACACTATCTTCCATTTCTTTGAGGAATTTCATCAAACAATTGGTGCCATAAGCAAAACAACACACGCCCAGTCTGGGCTATTTTAACAGAATCATTTTGTTAAGTAAAGAATATATAACGCAGCCACATGGTATTGATCAGACAAAAAAGATTATAAAAAGAACATCAAAACTTTGATGAGAATACTTGGGAGCGTGTTCTTAGAATCAATTACCTAATGGAGAAGCAAACTCTGAGAAAGCGAAGCGGCCAGGATACAACTTCGAGTGTGAGAATGGCGCCAGTCCAAAAAAAATCCCGGTTCTCATTCCTGGGTTGTGTTTCTATGAAAATGGGCCGAATGCATTGGGCCTTGTGCTTAGTGGACAAAAATTTCCTATGAAATTGCAACCTACTATTTAAAAGTGATGGATACCTATAATTCCTAATAGAGGAGTTAAATGATACTTTTATCTAAAATAATTCTTTAAATTGATAAAATATCATCTACTTTAGAAAAGTTAAAAAAAAATATAAAATAAATATTTTATTAAATGAGCTAAAAAAAAATTACATGTAGTGGCACTATTCAAATAGCTATTTTCCTAAATTTTCTTTCCACGTCTTTTTTTTCTCCCACTATCTCTCACAAAATTTTCTTCCAATGTTTTTTTATTGTTTCTCACCTATTTTCTCTTTTTTCAAAATTTTCTCCTGCTTTTTCTCTATCACATCTCATTTTTTTCCAAAATTTTCTCATATTATTTATTTCTCCACATCACTTTTTTTCTCAAAAGTTGAAAAATAAGATATTTAAGAAAAATATAATCATTATAAAAAATAAAAATAAATGAAAATTAAATGATATAGATAAAAATATAATTAATCATATGTAGGAGACCATTAAAAAATTATTAGCTAAACTAAATAAATTGAGTTTTGAGAAGCTATTTTACATAAAAATAAAATAATAAAAAAATTAGCTCTTCCATTGTGAATGCTCTAGAGCTTCTTCTTTTTCTTTTTCTTTTTCTTTTTTTTTTTTCTTTTTTGACATGCTCTAAAGCATATTTGAAATTAAGTGCTTTTAATACTCAAGAGATTAATTTGAAGAAAAAAATATAAGATTAAGAAACTTGATAGCTCGATTTCCACCGATTTACAAAAACCTCGATATGAAACTCTCATTACCCTAATCTTCCAGATTCTCACTTAGGACCCTTTTGGTGGTAAGTTGTCCAAACTACCCTTCGCTCCAAAACGGCGTAGTTTTGGACATTTTAGGTTTTATTATTTTTTTTTTTTTTGAAAAAAAGAAGGAATTAAAAAAAAAAAAAAAAAGAAAGGGAATCATGGTGGTGGAGCCACCTTGCCAAACGGTGGCAGACCACCACATTTTGGCCAAGGGTGGCGAATCGTGTTGCATGTGGCCACCCAGGCCTTTGGGGTGGTCTGCCACCGAAGGCCACTAAGAAAGAAAAAAAAACGAAATGGGTTTGATTTGAGCTGTTGGGGGTGGCCGGACCACCCCCAAGGGCCTGGGTGTGGTCATAGGGGGTGGCTGAAGCCACCCCCAAAGGCCAAAACCCATTTTTCCCTTTCTTTTTTTTTTTTTCGGGTGGCTTGGACCAAAAGGCCTGGGTGGCTTCGGCCACCCCAT
Organism: Carpinus viminea; assembly: GCA_013348765.1. Lineage (NCBI taxonomy): Eukaryota > Viridiplantae > Streptophyta > Magnoliopsida > Fagales > Betulaceae > Carpinus > Carpinus viminea. The sequence goes on from CP054667.1 coordinate 60,500,324, forward strand.
CTTGATTCACCACTTGGTTAAAAAAATGGGGTGGTCCAACACCATTTCGGCAAGGATGGCTCCACCCGCCGATTCCCCTTCTTCCTTTTTTTTTAATTCCTTCTTTTTTTCAAAAAAAAAAATCCTAAAATTTGCAAAACTATGCCGTTTTGCCCAAAACGGGGGCAAAACGGCATAGTTTTGGAGTGGAGGGTATAATAGGCATATATATATATTTATATACCCTTGAAGGGTCCTAAGCGAGAGAAAATGGAAGATTAGGGGGGTAAGTGAGAGTTTTTTCGTATCGGGGGAGTTTTTTGTAAATTGGTGGAAGTTTGGGGGGGTTATCTGAAGTTTCCCCTAAGATTAATTTATATAATAATAACCTTTAAAGCTCCATTTTTACAGCCCTCAATCAATAACTGATATACAAGCAAAAACATAATAAATACACAAAAATAACTTGGACCAAAATATACAAGATTTTAGGGTGATAAAATCTCTAAAGGACTAATATTTCACCTCTAAATTTTAGTTTTAAATTAAAAAACGAGTTTTAAGGCATTAAAAGTTAATTTTGAGGCATTAGAAATAGATTTTGGAACATTAGAAATAGGTTTTTGAGTATTAGAAACAAGCTTTGAGGCGGGTTATGGCCGGCGGGGTTTGAGGCAAGTCATGGCTAATGGGGTTTGAGGCGAGCCACGGCTAGCGAGATTTAAGGCATTCATGGCCGGCCAGACCCACCTTGTGGTCTCGTCGGCTACAAGTTTTTTTTTATCTTATTTGGTATGGTTGTTTTCACTTTTATTTTTTGCATTTTTCTTAAATTGATGATGTATCACATGGTGACCGGGTGCTATAAAATGGCTGATTTACACCAAGACCTGAAAGTAGGGACTCTCAAAAAAATTTGTTTGATAAGAAAAATTAAAAGCGATTTTAAAGGTCTAAAAAGTTTAAAATTAAAAAAAAAAATAAAAAAATAAAAAAAAACTTTTGGCAAGAGCTTAAAAATAAAGTTTTTGCCTAAAAGCTCTTTTTGACTTAAAAGTTTTATTTTTCAAACGTAGTCCCAAACAGACTCTAAATAGTGGCGGAGCCAGAAGATTGGACAATGGGGGGCATTTTTTTAATAAAAAAATAAAATTAATTAAAAAATAAAAAATAATTTTTTTGTCTTTTTTTTTTTTGGAAAATCATGCTCAAAGAATTGACAAGTTCCTATTTGTAGATATACTCTTCAAATTTGGTCTCTATTATTATGATGATAATTGCAAATTTTTTTTTTCTTAAGCAAGGATCTCTAGACAAGTTTGCTAAATCTACTTTAACACAAGATCATTTAGAATTTGACTATAACTTAATAGAATCATTGTTTTTCTTCCTAACTACGATTATATATATTTATATAATTAAAATATGAAATAAAAACTATGTAAATGTATAAATAATGCAAGAAAAACAATTAATTTACAACTTACAATAACAATTTAAATTAAAATCTGAAAATTTAATTACATACCTCAATAGCTTAATTTTTCCTTAAAATTGGACAATTGATCTTCAGTCTTTTTGGATTAGAAAGATAGAAACAAAATATGGCTTAGAAAGTTAGAAATATCATGAAAATTCATTTACAAGAATAATTTAAATTTAAACCTAAAAAATTATATACCTCATTGAAGTTAGAAATTGGAAAGTGAAAAAACAAAACACAAAGTTGCCAAATGATAAGTCTTCAAGAGTCAAAAAGAAAATGCAAAAAATTAGAATCCTCAAAAAGACAAGAACCAGAAGAAAATAAAAAAGATTAAAGATAAACTGTAATGAGGCAATTGGCTACAGAAGAAACAAAACAAAATATTTGTTTTTTTAGGTTAAAAATGTATATTAGGCCCACTTTTTTATTTTGCTTTTTTTTTTTAATTTTTTATGGCCCATGGGGCGTGTAGGTGTACCCCTCTTTTTTTCCTTTTTCCTTTTTCCTTTTTTTTTTTTTTTTTTTTTAAGGCATGCTGTAGCCTTTACAGCCTAGCTGTATGTGTACCCTTTTATTATTATTATTATTATTTTATTTTGTTCATTTTTTGGCATGCTGTATAGCACATGTACTTTTTTTTTTTCTTTTTCTTGTTCTCTTTCCTCTTTAATGAAACAACGTGAATAAACTGTTTATCTTCCACCTAGCTTCCACGAAACATGCTTCCAACGTCAATGGCTCATGAAAAAAAAAAAATCTTTTATGAAAAAAATTGTCAAATTTATGGCCGAGGGTCAGGGACTCATGGTCTAGGAAGCATCTTTCATGAGTAAAAAGGGGAATGATTTTTTTTATAAAGACAATAATAAAAGTTTTTAGAGTTGAAGGGGGTCAACCCCCCTCCCTCCACCACCGACTCTAAGTACATAAAAATAGCAATTTTGAAGTGTAGGATTCAAGAACAAATTTTTTTAAAAAGTAGTTAAGTGTATGATAAAATTGTAGTTTGGCTTATAAAAATTAATGAAATGCAAGGCCACATAACCATCTAATTTCAATGTAGATTTGTAGGTCCAGTAGAATCTTTAGAGAACGACGTTGTTTTATAATTTGATACTTACTGCGGAATCCTCATCATATATCACCCACATATGCTTTTTAATATTCCTTTATATAATAATTATTTTTGTTAGCTGTCTCCACTCATATTGATATCACAGCAACAATTTCAACTTTTAAGGCAGTTTATATCATATTATATTCATTAATTGTCACTTTAGTTTATTTTTTAATATAATTTTTCTTTCATGGCGGTATGAAAAAATAGTTAAGAGTGACACGTGTTGTCATTTTATTGATGTTGATATGTCATATTAATGGAATTCATCAAATATTTTAACAGAATTTAACTGCAAGAATTAAATTGTTATTAGCCTATCCCGAAAACCTCTTAATTATTTTTCATATAGCACGGAGTGATTTATAATTTAGACAAACCAAAATAATTGATTTTACATTTATCCCTTTATTTTATTTCATCGTATGAAGAGTGCTATAATATCCAGTGGTTAAAATTCTCAAGAGGTAGCTCAATTGGCTAAAATAATGTTTAATGAAATAAAGATTATTAGTTCAAATTTCACACTCTCCTCTTATACAGACATGTCAAAAAAATAATTAATGGCCAAAACAAAACAAAAACATGGGACCCATATTTCCCACTATCACATCGCATACGCTATTGCTCATCACTATACAATGGACTATATAAGAACATTCGCAATGGATGAGCTAAATAATACTTTTATCTAAAATAGCTCATTAAATTGATAAAATACTATCTACATTGGATAAGTTAAAAAAATGTAGAATATATATTTTATTAAATGAGCTAAAACAAAAGTTACATGTAGTGGTACTATTTAAAGAGCTATTTTCATAAATTTTCTTCTCACATCTTTTTTTCTTCCTCTATCTCTCCCAAAATTTTATTTCCACATTTTTTTTATTGTTTCTCACCTATTTTCTCTTTTTCCAAAATTTTCTCCTACTATATTTCTCTTTCACATCTCATTTTTTCCAACATTTTCTCCTATTATTTCTCTCTTCACATCACATTTTTCTCAAAAGTTGAAAAATAAGATATTTAAGAAAAATACAATCATTATAAAAAATAAAAAAGAATGAAAATGAAATGATATAGATAAAAATATATCTAATCGGATGTAGGAGGTCCTTAAAAAGTCATTAGTTAAACTAAATAAATTGAGTTTTGATGAGCTATTTTACATAAAATATTAGCTCTTTCATTGTAAATGTCCTAAAAGGACCAGGATCATTTCTAGTTTATTAAATATCCAGTCATTTCTATTAAAAGGGTAAAATTGTTATTTCATATATTTTTGGATTGTAATAGAAATGACAACTTACTCTCAAGTTCATTTGAAGTAGAGATGATCTTTTTTTCATGTAAAAAGGAAAGTGAGTAATGTAGTTCACTGTTGGACAAAAGCTACTCTTTACCAATTTTTAAAACGTACCTTAAATTTTTAAGGTTATTAATTCCAGTTTATTAACTTAGATTAACATTTTAAATATTTATAGATATTTGCACCATTTTAAATGGGTTAGAAAATATTTCCTTCAAATTAAAATTTATGTCCTTAACAAAAATAGCGACACACTTCTTTTTTTTTTTTTAAATGGCGGAAAACTTCAACAAGCTAGGCTTGACCTTTGAACCCACTCTACACAATAAATTTCGGCCCGTATACACACCCTATAAAATTTTATTTTTATACAAATATTAATCAAGATAAATCGCTAACGTTTTACACCGGGGTGCCCCAAGGGGAATAGTGACACTTTCTTGGTCGAGAATATAAAACAAACCAGAAGATACAAGAGCTTGTGAACCTGTGATGAGTTTGGCCCAGGCCTGCTAATACTATCGTCACAAATAGATTTTAGATCGCCGGAGATGGGAATCAGGAATCTTAAGTTGATTATTATTTTTTATTTTATTTTTTTGAGTGGAATCTTACGTACGTTTGATTGATATTCACAAAAATGAAAAAGCCGACTGTGACACATGTGTGGTATCTTTTTGTGTACGTGACATATAGGTGGACCACGATGTGACAGAATATAGTTAGCATTATAATAAAAACAATAATAATAATAATGCAAAAAATATATTGTTAGGTGGACCGAGTAATTTTTCAAATTTGGTCGGAAAAAAGTTTTTTAATTTAGTCTATAAAAATAATGTATCATTTGAATATATGAAATGTAAATATTTTTTTAATTAAAATAACAAAATTAAAATAAATAATATTAACAACTCAAATAAATTTTATATATTATTAAAAAAAAGAACAAGTATTATTTTTATAGACAAAATTAAAAGAAATTATACTCTAAAAATAATCATATGCTTGACTAAGATGAGCACTTAGATGTCACGGAACCCCACCATGACCATGTGGTGGGGGCCAGTTCCCAACACCCAAACCATTACAAAAAGATTCAAGTCACGGGCAGCTTTTATGGTGTTAAAATATTTCATTTTTATCAATTCAATCATTATTATATTTTTATATTTAAATTTAATTGTCAGGTTTCAATATATTTTTTTTAAGAGAATTATTTCATCTTCAATACATAATAAGAATTAAGAAATCCAGATTATTAAAGCTCTTACAATGAAAGATAGCCAAAGTTATGAAAAGTACAACATTATATATATACTAAAAATCTAACAATTAAAAATGCATCCACCTCTTCCGATTTAATCTATGTGCACACGTCATTTAAGGGACATATCTACTCTGAATAATCTAGAGTGAATACCACTTCTAATTTTTATATTAATCTTAACAATTATATTTTATAGTTGCGAGAAAACCATTCAACAATTTTTGTTTGTCATCTATCTAGATTTGCTTTCGACATCAATCTACAAGGCACAGTTTTTCTTTAAAAAAATTTCTTTTAGTAAATTTTTAAGAGTTTGTTTACTCGAAACCTTAAAAGTGAGGATCTTAGATCTTCGATTTGTTTTTCATTTTCTTTCTAATTCTTTTCGAAGAGCAAATAACTGACCGATGGTAAAAAAATTATACATTGGGCATATGAAAAAATTGTCATAGATGATAAAGACAACAAAGAGAATTATGTTTTGAAATGAATGCACTTGTAGCATAGATGAAATATGCTACTGATTTGAAAACAGTTACATTCAAAGAATTAAATAAAATATAGATTAAATTTGGATGAAAGAAGTTTTTATGATATTGTTTTGTTAAAGTGACATAGATTTATTTTTACGAAATAAATAGAGAAAAAACGTGGTTATTGAAAATAAAAAATAAAAACCATATTTCATATATATTATTTATTTTGATTTATTTTTCTGAAAAATGTGTTCGTATATATTAACAGTAAATTTGAGAATTTATAGTTACGTGTATAAAGGAAAGATTTAATGAAAACGGTGTTATAATTGTTAGCGCTGATTCCGGACTTTTTTCCCATCAATTGCATGGCTACGCGCCACGTAAGGGCCCACCCGCTTGGGCGTCCGAATCCGCCGCCACTTGCATGGCTGCTCCGAAGGAAAGCTGGCATGTCCTCTAATATCATGCCGCGTGGCACCCCCTCATCACCCCCACCACCACAAACGAAAGTTTAGGCGGCTACACAGTTTGCAAGCGACCCACTCTGGCAGCCATGGCAGTTTCTCCGTATACAAGGCGGAGCGTCATGACGATATTGTTCGATTATTTGGCGCTCTCTCTGTTATCTACTGCTGCTTCCGCCGGTTATATGTTCTCCGGTATTAATTTGTTCGCACTTCTCTCATGATTCCCTTTTATTTATTCATCGAAAAAAAAAAAAAAAGTAATGTAAATTTCATTTTCAGTAATAGTTTAGTGTGTGTTATGCTGATGGAAATGATTTGTTTGGTGAAGATGCTGGAATAAGCAGTAGGAGCGATTTGTTTGGCGAACTCCTGAGGGATGAGGCAGTGGCAAGGCTTAATGAGCTTGGAAAGGTAACAGAAATTCAAGCCACAACTTCAGCTTTTGACATTTACTGTGAAAAATGATTACAATTTTATACTGCTTATAAATCATCCGATTTTGTATAAATCAATCAAAACAAAGTTGTCACTGTCGATGTATCTTTATTTTTTATTTTTATTTTTATTTTGATGAATAACTGTCGATGTTTCTTTAATAAACAAAGAATTTGAGAAAAGTCTGGTGTTTTCAATACCATCTTGAATGGAGAATGCGTTGATTGAGTTTTTATATTTACATGGAATTTGAATTACACGATAGACATATAGAGTGGAAATACAAGCATTGAAAAATGTCAAAAACTATTATCTCTATCACAACAAATGTGTGAATAAATGGCAGAATCCTAAGTAGTTACAATCTTTGCAACTATATCTTCATGAGACACAGCTCTATCTTTAGTTCCTGTAGACGTTTGAATTTCTGCATTCTCTCTGCTTTATCCTCTGCATAATCTCTTATAACTACTGCATAAGAATCGGATGATGCTGGAGCTTTGTCTATCCATAGGACAATAATGAGTAATTCTAGAAGAAAGACTTTTGTCTCCTTCCTTTCCTGTGACGTGATTTTTAAAAATATCATTAGATTTCAAATAAATCATTATTTGATTTAGATGGAATGGTAATTTTAAAAATCATGTCACCTTTGGAGGGACATAGTCTTCCTTCTAGCATTACTCGTATTGTTAACATCTTTAGAATCCTAATCACTAGTGTAAATGGTTAGTCCCTTCTAGAGTCTGGACGCTTTAATAATTTACTAAAATGTCAATCTTGTCAAATTTAAATAGAAGTTGCGCTGCTGGATTTTCCACTGACTTTACTGTCATTTGGGTGTGTTCTTCGTGAATGTTAATGGTGTTTGTTGCCTGGATAAACAGGTAAGTGATGCTGATGGCTACCTTGAGAGGACGTTCATGAGTCCAGCTTCAGTGAGGGCTGGAAACCTTATTTGTGGTTGGATGGAGGATGCTGGTTTGAGAACGTTAGCTTTCTACCTTTTTGCTGTTGTAAACAGCTAGTAGTGTTGTTGGAAACTTGACTGATGCTTATGTTGATTTCCAGTTGGGTAGACCCGATGGGCAATGTGCATGGTCGGGTTGAGGGAATGAATGCAAATGCTGCGGCTCTATTGATTGGTTCTCATCTGGTAATGCTTAATTTATTTTCCTTTTTTTATTAAAAAAAAAAAAAAATCTGCTTTAATTGTTATCCTGCATACAAAGACATACACCCCCAGAGAAAATGCTGACAAGGAAGACATAGTTCATCAATGTTGATTGTGGACATTCCTCCTTTGTAATAGGATACTGTTGTGGATGCTGGGATATTTGATGGGTCGTTAGGCATAATCTCTGCATTATCTGCACTAAAGGTTTTGAAAACCAATGGGACGTTAGGAAAACTAAGGCGGCCAATCGAGGTCAGTGAAATATTAGCTTTGAAACATTATTACTCTCCATTACTGAAATATCGCTTGAGTTGTCGCTGTGGCATTGCTTGCTAGTATTCTTTCCTTTCTTTCTTGGTACCATACTTGAATTGTTTTTTTTTTCTGAAATATATTACTGTCTTATCTTGACATGCGCGTGAGAGGATTTTAATGGAATTCTTGATGCTATATGATTACATTTGGCCAGAAAGATAACCCAGAAAAGACATCCCCCCTTTTGTCTTGACAGATATTTAATGGAATAAGATTTATCTTTGTTCCATCAGTTACCTTAGAAAAATCTTTTTGTCTCTCCCTTTTGATTTGTGGGCAAAATATTTAGATGGGAATGCATTCTATCTGATGGATTCCAGTGTATTTAGTTATGGTGTAGTTTCATTCCTGTGAAAGTGAAGCATGCTATAACCTGGTGAGAAATTCAAAATTCTTGTATATAGATGTACATGGATTAATTATAAAGGAAACAAAATATTGGATGTTGAAAAACATATGTGTGAGACCTAATCTCTGACGTGTTAATAGATCAATTCTTATTTTTGACTATATCTTCTTCAGTTATTTATCAAAAAAAGACTATATCTTCTTCAGCTAGAACTTTAATGGATGCAGACCTATTTAAAGTGAAGCATGCTATAACCTGGTGAGAAATTCAAAATTCTTGTATATAGATGTACATGGATTAATTATAAAGGAAACAAAATATTGTTGAAAAACATATGTGTGAGACCTAATCTCTGACGTGTTAATAGATCAGTTCTTATTTTTGACTATATCTTCTTCAGTTATTTATCAAAAAAAGACTATATCTTCTTCATGTTCTTAAGGAGAACTCCATAGAAATTTCAGAGGAAAACCTGTTACAGCTCAAGTATGATCCTGGGTCTGTTTGGGGTTATGTTGAGGTATGACAGTCTACACCAATTATCTTAAAACAAGCTATACAGAATGTTTTCTTCGAGTTCAGCAATGAACTGAGTTACTTTAGTTTCCACATTCTGAGTGCATGTTCTGCTCCTCTCTGGATTCGTTTCTGCAGGTTCACATTGAACAAGGACCTGTATTAGAACAACTTGGTTTTCCTCTTGGTGTGGTTAGAGGAATTGCTGGACAGACACGACTCAAGGTATATAAAGTGCTTCTGTATTTCAAAATTTATAAGAATGGATTTGAGTGCTTTTAAGTATGTGGGCTATTAACTTTGACATGTTGGGCTGATTTGGCTATATAGCTATTGATAAGGTAGTTGAATTTTTCTGTTCAGTTTGTCAGTCATGTTATATGGGAGGCTCAGCTGCACACTTTGCTGGGTTAAATTTGAGAACATTGATGTCCACTAACCCTTTGAGCTCCAAATTCTCCTTTATAAGCACCCCACCTCCCTCCCTCTTTCTCTCTATGCTAACTGTCTGGCTGCAGAAATTTCACGGCCATTTAGATTTGATAATATGTATGATGGTCCATTTTAATTCCTTAGGGACCTTGTCTACCTTGGTCACTTTTAACCCGCTTTTTGGAACTTCTCTCTCTCTCTCTCTCTCAAGACATGCTTTGAAATAAAACTAAATAGGTTAACCCTGATTTATCCTCTTTTGGAGTGTAAAATAGTATTGGCCTTTGAGGGTGACTTATTACCTTATAGATCATTTTGCTTTCCTTTGTTGAACATCTAACTATAGTGTCAAAAATGGATTAGGGAATTGTTAACTTTGCAAGTCCTGGTGATATGATTAATCTAAATTGATTATAGGTGGGGATTTACTTATCTATTTAACATGATATTGCCATCTATTATGTTTGTGGTTCTCCTGCTTAATTATTGCTTGTGTTGTTCTTTGTAATACATCGTTTTAAGTTGGTGGACTAGTTGGATAATATCGATGGGTTATAATTTGCCTGACTTTGAGCATGAATTTTTCCCAGATCATGAGGATTAAATTGGTATCATGGAAACTTTCTATAGCAGCTAGTTTATACAATTATACCAGAATCTGGTCACTGTAAGGTCTATATAAAATACATGTATCTGTGGTTGTAGTTTGTCATCTACAAAACTGAGATATGCATAAAACAATGAAGAGGCAACATAGTGTCTCATATTAGAGCATTAACCGATCACATTTGGTAGACTATTTTCCTGCTGTTTGAAGAAAGGGTGAAGTAAATGTTGTTGCATGACACTTTCTACTCCACTTTTTTCTTTTTTTTTTTGGACTGAGCAGTCCACATATAGAATTGCAGGTTACGGTGAGAGGGTCACAGGGGCATGCAGGAACTGTTCCATGTCCATGCGTCAGGATCCTATGGCTGCTGCTGCAGAATTAATTGTCCTGTTGGAAAGACTCTGTAAACATCCTAAAGATTTTCTATCCTTTGATGGTCATTGCAATGATATATCAGCGGAATCACTCTCCAATTCTCTTGTCTGCACCGTTGAGAGATATCAACATGGCCAAGTGCAAGTAATGTCATTCCAGGCCAGGTAAGAACTTCATCTATCACCATATATGCTGTTCTTGATGACAAGCCCAAATTGGGATACTTTTTCAATGTCTGAAGTGAAAATGAAATCCTTGGATGCAGGTGACATTCACTGTGGATTTACGTGCAATGGATGACATGGGACGTGAGTCCGTTATTTATGAATTATCTAATCAGATGTATCAAATATGTGAGAGGCGTTCGGTTTCTTGTGTCATTGATCGTAAGGTGTGTGACTTGCATCTCATTGTGCATTTCCTTCATCACCAGCATGACCAATAACATAGCTTGTTCTGGATCATTTCAGCATGATGCGAATGCAGTGATTTGTGATTCTGAATTGAGGATCTCAGCTAAAGGCTGCAGCTTACTCTGCACTCAAGAAAATGACTGGTGAGATTCAAGATGAAATTCCTGCCTTAATGAGTGGTGCAGGACATGATTCCATGGCCATGTCTCATTTAACAAAGGTTTGTTGTTCTCTTTGCTTCATCCAGTGTTTGTTATGATGTAATAACCACTGTTAGATGATAATAATCTGCAAAAAATATGAACAGGTAGGAATGCTGTTTGTCCGCTGTCGTGGAGGCATAAGCCATTCCCCTGCAGAGCATGTATTGGACGATGATGTTTTGGCTGCTGGTTTGGCAGTCTTGGCATTTCTAGAGACCCACTTGTAAATTTGAACATTTGTTGACATTAATGTACAGCAGAGCAGTCATTGTAGATGAATCTGACCATTTTGAATATTAAAATAAATAAATAAATTTCAGTCGTTATTATTATATGTTATTCTTCCTAAGTGCCTCTCTACTTCACTTTGATTCATATTGTTATGAATTTTTTGGTTTATATGCTAAGAACAAGTTCTTGTTCCATGTTTTTTTTTTCTTCTCTTTGTTTGGTTAATTAATGAGTAACTAATTAAAGAGACATGTTATAGTGTGTAGTATTTTAAGTGACCTTTCACTCAACTTGAGGCATCATTCATGGGCGCAGTCCTTGCCCTGCTTCAAATAAGCGTACATCACTTTTCTTTTGGACATCAAATGATTTAGGAAAACAGTCCCTGTATGTCCAAAATCAAAACACTTATGATACTTGATGGCTTGAGTATTCTTCTCTTTCTTGACAGTGTTTGCCAACGGACCCATTTTCAGATAGTACTGAAAGCAGTTAGTAGACGTGGGAGCAGAGGTGAGGCGTGTTTGTGAGTTGAGAGTGAGAAACCTTTTGGCTTAAGCCAAAAATTTTCTTTGCTGTGTGAAAAATACCCTTCCAACCCAAACCCATTTTTAACCTAACCCCAAGTGCTCTCTGCATACTTTGGTTAACCTAGTCACCATTTACCAAGCTGATGCAGAGAGCATAAGTATTATAATAAATATTAATTTTGGTCTACAACAACATTATCCAAATTGAACTGAAAGTTCATTTATCTCAAAATAAATATTATAATAAATACACATATTTCAATTTCAACTAAAAGATAACAAAAAACCACAAATATTTACATTCAATTATAGTTAAAGTGAACAAATCTAAGTGGAAAAAGAATCCATTAATGTCGTACTTAGTCCAAAATATTTTGAAAGAATTAATTAAAATGATTACCAAGTACACTTTTACAATGACATAGCATAATCGAATCATTACTTGTTACTTGTTTTTATATGTTTAGTGGGAGGTATTTTCTCTCTTTCTCTTTTTGTTTTTGGTTTTCCATGCTGAACAAAACATGCATGTGAAGGCTAGGCTATTCCCATTTCCCAACTCACATCCTGTTGGTTGATAAGGGACATAGGAGTGGTAAAAGACTAAAAGTCTTTGCTCCCTGACAATAAGTTTTTTTATCTCCACCCTGTAGTGCATGAAATGAAATGATAGAATCACACCCATGTACATGCACTAAACAGAAGAAAACAAAATCCAAATTCATTGTCTGAGCCCACATTTTATGCTACCCAGCTGCTCATCTCTTGGGACAAATTCGCAAGAGAGAAATGACAAAAGAAAATGCATGTGCAGCGACTTTTCCACAGTAATCTTAATACTAAAAAGTAGTTCCCAATATGTTGACAAATGGAGAATGCCTATACGGGACCAAATGGCCCCATTGAAATTAATATGTTAGATGCCTAATGGGCTCGTCCCACATTGGTCAAAGAAGCGGGAGATGTATGAGTTTATAAGTTCTGCCATTCTATTTTTAGACGATAGTTTTGATGAATGTCTTTTGTGAGTTTTGCTTAGAGCATTTTCAACAGACCTCCCTATGTATAGAGAATATGTCTAAAAAATTACAAAAAACGTCTTAGAGTCTAAACGTCTTATAGCAGACTCCCTATATGATTCCCTAAACATTAATACGCTACAATAGAACCTTATATATAAGGCTCCACTATTGCAATCCTTGTGAATATTATAATCATAAAAAATACACTCTCTCTCCTCTCACATCACACACGTCTCTCTCTCCACTGTTTCTCTCTCTCGCACCTCACCAAATGGAGCTTAGAAGCCTCTGGTTCTCTCGGCCAGATTCAAGTACTTCAGGCTCTTCATCTCCGAAATGAACCTCGGAATTGTTCCGTTCAACTGGTTCGAGCTTAGATCATTGTGAACCAAACCCAGTATCGCCGACATCGACGTTGGAATCAACCCGGACAGCGAATTCGACGCCAGGGACAGGTTCTGTAGCGAAATCAAGTCCCCCAACGAAGTAGGTATCTCACCAACGAGCGCATTCGAAGAAAGATTCAAGAAATCGAGGTCTTCAAGAAGCATAATGGAGTTGGGTATCTTTCCCCTGAGCTTATTACTGGAAAAATCGATGTGGGTAAGGTTGAGATTCAAGTGTTTGGTAATATAACCGGTGAGATTGGCGTGGGAGATGGTTATGGACTTGAGCTTCTTCATGTTTCCGAGAATGACATAAGAGCCGGAGGTGTTGACGAGGGTGGCAGAGGCAGTGAGGTCGGTGAGGTTATGGAGGTGAGAGAGCCAGAGGCCGGTGAGTGTAGGGGAAAGGGAGAAGACAGAAGTGAGATGAGAGAGAGAAAAAAATTAAAAGAATAAAATATAATATAATAATAGTATTTTAATGATATATGAACGATTAAGGGAAGAGTTCATTTTGATATAGAAAACCAAAAAATAGTTTGGTTCCTTAAATATAGAGAATGGGACAAAGTAGCTGCTGAAAATGCTCTTATGGCTCATTCTCTTCAAGAGAATAATGGTAGGAGCTACCTATGAAAGCTCTCACCTTTGTTCTTTTTTTAAAAGTGTATTTAATTATTTAATTTATACATTTAAAAGCCAGGAGATTCAATTGGAATTTCTATCAAAGGACATGCATTAAGGTTGAGAGGACTGGGGTAGATAGGTATTTAATTTGTGAGGTGGAAATATGCATGTTTCATTTTTAAGCTTCTATTTTTTAATTCAAAAAATATAAAACTGTTTCAAAATGATCTACTAAACATGTTTTCAAAAACTGATTTTAGAACATTATTCGAGAAAATAATATGTTTAAAAAAAATCAAGTTGAATATTTAAAATTTTTAATTTAGGAAAAAAAATTAATGCTTGAAACAGCTATGCTTTTAAGTTTTGATTTTGTTACACTTTCTTAAAAGCCATTTTCAGAAAATGAAAAAAAGTGTATTTCATACACATCAATGCTACTCATCACACTTATTTATTATCATTATATTTTATTAATTGATGAAACAAATTGAAGAGTCATCCCGCTGCAAATTTGTGAAAATGTGCTAAAAAGAATGTGAAACATGCACGTACTGACACTTCATGGCCATTTGTCTTCTGCCCCCCTCTAACTAAAGAAAACTAATAATAATTAAAAAGAATGACAAAATGTGTTGATGACTAATATATATGGTTTACATTATGACTATAAAATTAATATTTTAAGTGAAGAAAAGGATTAATAGTGGTACGGTGCAGTGTAATAAATCTCTTCTTAAGCTGGCTTTTTATAGTTTTTGAATCGACCCACTTTTGGCATTACCTTGAGCCAAGCATAGTGGCAATAAGAACGTCTAGCTGGCCAAGCCTATAATATTTAGGTCAACCTAACCTTAACTGGTTAGGATGATTGAACTAAGAATTTGTTTGAATTTGTGATTTTAAAAAGTATAATTTGAAAACATAATTTTTAAAAATATGGTTAAGCGTTTGACAAAGTTGCAATTTAACCTTTAAAATAGAAATTTAATCTTTAAAATTGTATGTATTTGAATCTCAAATTTTTAAAAAACGCAGTTTCAAATTATCAATTTTTTGCAATTTGATTTAAAAGTACACTTTTTTGTTTGTAAAATTGCTATATCAATTGCGCCCTAAACTAGTACGTTCATAGATGATTGTCATTTCGTTACAACCAAAGAGAGATGGAGGCTTGATCTAAAAGAAGCGAGGGCCATAGAGTCGAATTTTGTTAAGACCCAAACCTTCTCTCAAATTAACAATTATGCATGAGAAATACTTTATAAAAGAAATATGGGTCCAATCATTGAAGGGTACCCAAGTCATTTTATTTTAGCCAAACGCTTTTGTTTTCTCGGTTTGCATCACTTTTCAGAATTTTTTACTAACTTTAAGTATCGGAGTAATTTCTATTGAATTACCGAGCAAACCACTTTGACTCATCTTTTTACTCCTCTTTGCTTTCTCATCTTCTTGTACAATCAAAACCATCAAGACTAGACAGGCCAACTTGTGAGCTTAATTCATTTCATGGTTCATGCATCTGCGCAAAAAGACAATTTACATACATAGATTTTAACCACACAAACCCATTTCTGTAAGAATTTCACAAAGAAATTAACCGAAAAGATAAACACAGCAAATCCTCAAAAGATATTATTCGGTGGAATAAATTTAGATAAATGTTAAAATCATAACATAAATTTAACAAAGACTCAATTTCTCTCATACATATTATTTAAAATATTAAAATTAAAGTTTGATGTTTTGAATTCAATTTTATTCTTTTATTAATTTTTTAAATGACAAGAAGTTAGATCTTTGTTAAATCTATGTTGTGGTTAGATTACATCTCATAAATTTATTAACTAATTACAGCAAGATGTTCTTTTCTATTATTGTGGATTACTCGTTATAAATTATAAAAGAAATAAAATAAAACAAAACAAAAGAAGAAGAAGAAGAAAGGGACATAATTGTTGAACCATGCATCCCATGGTGGAGAAAACCCCACGTTATCACTTATCACAAGCCCTTGTAAGTTGCTCCTGATTGCTTGTGGGTGTTTAGGGGTGTTAAGAGAGCAAGCTGCTTGCGAGCAAGTTTGGGCTTGGCTTGTATAAGTTTGATTCGTGCTCGACTCGAATATTAAATGAAGTATTTCATAAACACAAATCCTAACTTGAATATTAAACGAAGCAAGTTTGGCTCGACTCGGCTAAGATAGTGAGCAGCTCGTATAAGGCTCAAATTGATAATTGTTCACATAATTGCTCATATTAATATTAAAAATTGATGATTTTTTTTTTCCCTAATATGCATCATTTTATAAAATGATGTATATCTTTTCTCTTCGAAACTAAATATCTTGTTGTATTGAGTCATGCTCCATACTTAGCTAGCCAGACTAAGATGATGCTCATATGCAAGCTGGCTTCTTGAGCCGTTTAAGAATACTTGAAGTTTAAATTTATAATAAAAAATTAAATTAAATATAAGAGTTAGCTTGTGAACTGGCTCGACTTATTATGAACTTGAGCTCAAGCTTGATTTTTTGGCTCGTTCTTAAGCTTGGCTCGAGCTCAAGCTCGAGTAAAATTTAAATAACGAAAGCTCGTTCAAGCTTGACTTGTTTACACCCCAAGAGTGCCAATATGAATGTAGCATATTGGCAGGTAATCATATGTAAAAAAATATACTTATCACAAGCCCTCGTAAGTTGCTCTTGATTGCTTGTGGGTGCCAATCTGAATGTGGCAGATTGGCAGGTAATCATATATATAAAATATATAATAAAGTGATGAGAAATTCGCGGGTCAATAAATTTTTTATATTTTGTTTATATTCTCCAACAAATTTAATAGATTAACCATTAGATTTGTGAGATTCGCCATTGATTTATATGAGGTCCATATAAGTCTACAAATTTAATGGTTGATTTAGAAGATGAGATGAACAAAATATAGAGAAAATATTGACCCCTAGCCTTTTTTATTAACCTACTCTTCTAATTTTGTTGTCTCTCATTAACTTAACATAATTTCACATCTATGTAGCATTCGTTTTCAAAACGTGCAATTTAAAAATATGATTTTTAAAAACGTAGTTAAACATTTGGTAAAATTACCATATATTTAGCTTTTGAAAATTTGTGTATTTTAAAAACACTCATTTTGGCTTGCAATTGAAAAACATAAATTTGTTTACATTTTCAAATCGCAATTTAAAAAAAAGACTCCCATATGATACATTTTGTGTAATTTGGTTTAAAATCTCATTTTTTGTCAGCAAAATCACAGTGTCATCCTTGTTTTTTATGGGTTTGTAAAATTTTTGTTATCAGTCTTTTGTTTTCTCTTCTAAAAGATAAAAACATTAGCAAGCAAGCCAAATGCAAAATACTTCTAAAAACAAACCTTTATATTGCATCAAAACATTTTTCCAAAAAAAAAATGTCATTATCACTAATACCTTATACCCTTCAAACCCTACACTTGGAATCTTGCTATGAGAGGTTGTGTATCAAAGATATGGTTGGCTTTGCCTAGTCAATTCAATACACTTGGTCTCTCTCTCTCTCTCTCTCTCTCTCTCACACACACACACACAAACACAACCTATACAAGAGCATCAATATATTCTAAAAAAACAGCTAAATTATCCTCCCCAGTTTCTTCCTTAATTATTACGAGTATCCAGAAGAGATGAGCAAGTTCCAAAGCATGTCGTGCAAATTCTTAGCCACCATTTCTGTCATTCTCCTCGTTGGCCCCATTTCAGTTTGTTCAAAGGGGAAATGTGAATCCCAAGAAGAAGATCCAAACACATCCGATGCACTGAAATACAAACTAATTGGCATGGCTTCCATCCTCCTTGCAAGTGCACTAGGAGTTTGCCTTCCATTTTTGATAAAGAAGATACCATTTTTACACCCAGAGAAAGGTGTTTACTTCCTCATCAAGGCCTTCGCAGCAGGGGTAATCTTGGCAACAGGGTTCATCCACGTACTTCCTGATGCGTATGAGAGTTTAAGGAGCCCATGCCTGAGTCAAAATCCGTGGGGGAAGTTTCCGTTCGCCGGCTTTGTTGCAATGTTGTCGGCTATTGGGACTCTGATGATGGAGGCATTTGCTACAGGGTACCAGAAGAGGTCTGAGCTGAGGAAAGCTCAGCCGTTGGATGCAAATGAGGGAAGTGATCATGAACATGCTGATCATCATGGTGCTGCATTTGTGTTGGCGAGATTGGATTCACCTCAACTTATCCGGCAGCGCATAATTTCTCAGGTATGTCAAGTCCCGGTCTTCACTTCTCATAGCTTATCCTCTCCATCTCTGTCCCACCAAGCCAAATAAACAATTCTTTTTTCTTTTTTTTTTTTCTAAGGAAAATTGCACAAACACCCGTCAAACTATCATTGAATTTGCAATATCACTCTCAAACTTTTAATTAAAGAAGTATTTCTCCGAGCTATGAGAAAATTAGAATATACCTCTTTTCTCGTAAAAAAAGCAAAAAATATTCCTTAGTTATTTCCACAAAAAAAAAAACATGGTGAGCCATATAAAAAATATATATTATATTATTTTTATTTTAAAAAAAATTAAATAATATTTATTATTTTTTAACAAATAGACACGTAGCATCTTTATAGTCGTTGGATCTCTTTAAAGAAATCCTAACAATGAATTGAATCTCCTCCGGTCCAAAATGGACTAAAGAGAATTCCATTCTAAGTAGCTCATAAGCTCGAGTCAAGTTCAAGCAATTATTTTAGGGCATTGTGGCTGCATGTCATTTGGCAATTGCAAGAAATCATTTTCAATCCCAATGGCCCAAATTAAAATTTGCAACTAACAATGATTTACAATTCTTAGATAATATGGAACTAATAACTAGCAACATCTCATTCCATCACATTTCCTCACATTCCACTATACTATTCATTTCATTTTTTTCTTAAAAAAAAAAAATATATCAAATCATTCATTTTTTATATCACATCATTTACCATTCAAATAAAAAATTACTACAAAACAAATTTTTTCACTTTTCAATACTACATTTTCATTTTCTCATATCAATCATTTATTTATTATTTTTTTTTTCAATATGTGAATAGTGCATTGTTGAGAAATTTGGTGGAATGTGTTGTGTTTAACAAACATCCTCTTAGTATTGTACGACTAGGTTGTTTTATCAATTAATATTCTAATAGAACAATATTATTTATTCAAGCACAAATTTTTATAAGACAGTCTTATAACATTCAGTAAGTGTTACATCTAATATTCAGATAGAAACAGGGGTGAACCCACGTCTATAGTTGGGTGGACCCTGGACCTCTAAAAAATTTTAAAACCCTTACAAGAAAATTGCTTTTTATATTATATCCTTATGAGTTATGATGGACCTGCAAAAATTATAAACTAACCCCTAACAACCCATCTTTACTAAACTATTGTTAAAAAAACAATTTAATATTATCTTTGTCCATACAAAAATAAACAAATGGAATCCTTTGGTGGAGGAAAATGCAATATACTATCCAATATAATATTGGATTCCACAAAAAATTTAATATTAGAAATGGTTTGTCGGCATTGTTCCCTTCCCACCAAACTCAACGCAACTCAATTCTCAAAAAAAATTTCTCTTTCATGCTAATTTTTAAATAATATTATTTAAATAATATTTAAATATTTAAATAAATAAAACTCCATTTCAAAATTTGGCCCCAAGAACTCAGGACCAGAAACAAATTCTTGGTTCCGCCACTAGATAGAAACCTTGTATAATGCGTCTAGAAGAAATTTTCAACGATTTGTATGAAAAATTTATAATTTTTTTTTATATCTATATAAAATAATATAGCTGGCTTGTCTTGTTTACCAAGCGGTGCCTCTCTAATTTTCAAAAGACCATCAGAAAGAAATCAATTGAATTATAGTCCATTCAGCTAATTAAAACAGATCTGTTTTAATCAGCTGAATGGACTATAATTCTCCACAAATAAATTTCACATGGCACCCCTCCAAGTGAAAGAATAATTATCCTTAAAGGATGATTACAATATATATATATATATATATTATCCTTAAAGGATATATAGCTTAATTGGCTAGAGACCAAGCCTTATAAAGCCGATGGCCAAAGTCTATCTCAATTCCCAACCATTCGTAAAATAGGCAACAATAACATAAAATAAATAAATAAATAAATGGCTAGGCTGATGGCCACCACCACTTACTAGTTCTTATTATGGTTGGTAATTTTTAACATAATTTGTAAAATTAACAAAAACTCAATATAAAATTTGAAAGTTAAGTTTGGGGCTGACCCATTTTATTAAATGGTTAAGTTATGGTTTAAATAGTCTTTTAGTTTTATACCCCTAAGATTACTTGAACCCAACATGCAGTATAAGGGTTAACAATTTTTTAATCCACCCTTGAATCCGACATAAGCCTAACAAAAAATTAACTAGCAGGTTAGAGTTGGAGAATCTGACTCGTTTAATTAAATTATAATCGAATTATGGTTAACTTATATAGTCTTATATATATATTAATATATATGCTTCGATATGTCTTATAGCTCTTAAACCCAACACATAAGCACAAATTACCGCCCATAATTATAACAAGATACGAACTCACATAAAACACAAGATATATCCCCATCTCTAATTTTTTCCTCTATATATATATTGTACAGATTTTGGAGTTGGGTATTCTTGTTCATTCTGTGATTATTGGGGTATCGCTTGGTGCTTCTGGAAGTTCAAAGACAATCAAGCCTCTCATCACAGCATTGAGTTTTCATCAGTTTTTTGAAGGCATGGGACTCGGCGGATGCATTTCTCAGGTACTCTTCAAAAAACTTTTAAAATAGAGAAATATTATAAATTACATTTTTATTCAATAATTAGTTTAAAATGTTAATGTGGTAGTTCCAATTAATTCTTTTTTTTCCTAACAATAACTAATTCAATAGTTTTTTTTTTTTTTTGAAATGAGTCTTTATAGAATCAAGCCAAATAATTTTATTCGGCAAGTACAATATTCTGAATACATATGAAACTATCTTTCATCCATACCTGGTCTAAAGATTGGCCAAGTGCAAGTTTCGCTATGCAATGGCCACTTTGTTTGCCTCCCTCCTCATATGCCTAACTATCCAACTAATTAGTAGGATATTAAAGATGATTGCCCATACCAACTCCAATAAGTTTGTAGAGTTAAAGTTGAATTTAGGAATTCTACTCTGATACCATATTAAATCATTACTTATTCTAAAAACTTAAACTTATAGGAATATAAATTAATCATTTAATTTATATTTTAACGCATATTCTTTCTAAATTGAAATCAAAATCAAACTTTGCTTGACCATGCATTCAAAATTTCAAATCAATGGAGGCATTTTTATTTTTTGCAGGCAAAATTTAAGTGTCAAACTGTCACAATTATGGTAGTGTTCTTCTCCCTTACCACCCCAACAGGGGTAGCTGTTGGCATAGGAATATCAAACATTTACAACAAGAATAGCCCAACAGCACTCATTGTTCAAGGTTGCCTCTTAGCAGCATCTGCTGGAATTCTGATTTACATGGCACTTGTTGATCTTCTTGCTGCTGACTTCATGAATCCTAAAATGCTAACCAATTTTAGGCTCCAACTTGGAGCTAATTTTGCACTTCTACTTGGGGCTTGTTTTATGTCACTCTTGGCCAGATGGGGAGAATCTTAACTTCTTCTTCTTCTTCTTCTTCTTCTTCTTTTGGTCAATAGTAATAATGGAACCAAAGATTCTGAACCAAGATGTTTTTTACTCTTTACAGTTGTTGGACCTATTTACAAGTCATATAATAGATAAGGGGAATATAGGATACATCTCTGTGTCTGAAATTAGATATGTCTTTCCTCTTCCATTTCTAAAGACTTTCCATCTCTTCAATCTATATATATACTAATTAAATTATTAAATTAATTATTTTCTATTACCTTATATTTTTGGGATAAGTGGTAATTTAACGTACTATAAGAACAAAGATCCTTAATTTGATCACTTTCATTTCAATTAAGTGAAATCGGTTGGGGATCACACATCATGAATTGGAGGTCACTAATTCGAATCCCCATTCCTCTTGTGCGGTCATGTCAAAAAAAATCTCAAATAAATATTCCACGTGTTGAGCTACAATTATTAAAAGAGATTTTAAGTCCACGTAAGGGGAATAGGATCCTCTTCATTTCATTTAAAATCTAGAGTATCAATTTAGTGTAAAAGGAGGGATGATATTGTAAATATTGTTTGTAAATGTTAAGACAATATTACCTTTCATTTTACACTAACTTGATCATCTCAATCTCATTTAAAATGAAAAGAATCCTTCTCCCACGTAAGGAGTAGTGTTAAAACATTAATTAAATGATTAAATGATAAAATCATTAGGCTACTACCGACTGAAAAATATCATCTCAATTTTAAATCCCCTCTATTTTCTCCAGTTAGTGCATTTAGAAGGGTATTATTGTCAAAAAATTAACCTCAAAAAAATTGAATAATTTTGCTTTTCTAAATGCACTAACTAGAGGCAATGGAGGAAATTTAAAATAGAGAGGATCCTTTTCCACTATGACTGGTCGAAGCTTGGGCTTGGGCTTGCCTCGTGAACATAATAATGTAATCCCAACCCGGGCCATTCTTATCACAGATATCATTTTTTATATTAATTAAATTGCTATTTCTAATCGCAAATGAAATGATAAAGGATTTAGGGCTCCTGTCATCTGGCCTATGGGCCTCGATCCTATTTACTGGTGGCGTTGCTGTACTTTAATCAAGGATCCACTATGAAATTCAAGTCTGTTTTTTCGTAGGTGGGCCAAGTTTTTTCGAAAAAGAAAAAATGTATATATTATTCATAAATTTTTTTTTTAAAAAAAAAAATTATTGTAGTGTGCTAGATTAGAGCTGATGAATCATCCCTTACCATGAGCAAAACGGCAATTTTCTGTCCCCTTTTTATTTTTCTTAGTAGAGCAGTAATAGAGTTTCACACAATATCACTTGATATGGTGGCTCTATCCAAAACCTTTTGATATGGCTCTCGTTTATGAATATGTTAAAATAACGTTATTTAGTAGATTCTTATATATTTATCATACAATTGGATTACACGACAATAAAAATTAATATTTAGACTAACACTTACAAAATTAATTCATCAAAGCACTTATTTTTGACAGTTCTTCAAATTATATAACAGTTATAGTTAACTAAGCAAATACTACTTTTGAGTGTCTCAAAGGGTATGGAAATTATGGAAATGCATGTGCCAAATAATGACCGATGAAGAATAAAATAAAACCCCATTATATATATATATATATATATATATATATATCAAACCAAGAAATGATCATCATAGCTTACGTAGTTTGATCAAATGAAATTTGAGTAGTAGCCGTGCAATGGCTTGTATATATGCAGAAGTGACGGTAAATTGTTCTAACACATTTTCAACATGTTCTGAAAGCTAGCTAGCGACAAAACTGAAAACTACTGGTTGTCAGCTTAGAATATTTTTCTAGTCAAATATATTGTCTTGTCTCATCAATCAGCTGTTGCAGACAAGGGAAGCACTTTCGGCTGGCTACTGCATGCAACAGATAATTCTTGTTGTAATAGGCAGACACCTCAACCGTTGACAAGGGCCGACGATTTCAAGGGCCTTTTGTAAGCACTGTGCCCAGCAAAATTTTCTTGTTTATATATTAGATCCAGTTTTGCCGACACCCTTCCCAATTCAACAAACTGGCAGTACTTCTGTTGCATGTGGGCTACCTTATTTTTCAAACATCCGTGTGGGCAATTTATATTTGTGTTTGGTTAATTATCAGCTTATAAGTCAACAATGGCGACCATATGGTTGTTGTTCGAGGAAGGACATTCATTATTATGTTTTGTTAAAAATTGTCGCGGGTAGTCCTCACTCCTCATTGCACCATTTGTTTTTTTTCTTGAATATTGATAATTCAAATCACGAGGGATGCCTGATGCACGTCGTAGGATTGCCTTTTCCTTTTTTTTTTCTTTAAAAAAAAAAAAAAACTTGTTTGACGAGGATAAGACGAGTTTATTATTTTGTAATTAATAATGGGTTTGGCTCAAATTAAAATTATGGTTACTAGGTTAAGCATCGGTGATTTGGTTTATTTAAGTGAAATACTAGCATATTCAAATGCAAATGGAGTTGATGAATAAACATGTTTTATTCTTTAATTAAGTTCACACTTATTTGCCATATTCATTTTACTTAGGCTACATGAGGTGTTTTTTAAGTGGCTTATATAAAAAGTCATTTAAAACACGTCATGTTAACGGGTATGAAATATGATAATAAATGGGTGTGAAGAGTAACATTATTTTTATTCTTTTGAGGTAAGACTTTTATTCTTGAGGAGTACTACACATACTCCCAATTATTCACTCCCTGATGTGGCAATAAAAATCACCATCAAACGAAATAACAAACGAAAATAAATGATTTTTACTTCACATAAAAAAGTAAACACTTTAGAGTATGTATTGCATTTTTCCTCTTCTTTCTTAGTGCTGAGACTCTACCGTATTTCCTTTCTCTTTGAATTGTGTGACTTAATCCATTTTCCTTTTTCCATCGTTTTGAATTGTGTAACTCAATTCCTTTTTGAGTTCTTCTTCTTTCACTTTCCTTTTTCTTGCAATTTCTATCGTATTCGGTAAGACCTTGAATTACACACGGGATTTTGTCATTAATTATTATTATTATTTCCTGCATCAATATTAAAATGCTTGTATTAGTTATATATTGAATGACTCCCATAGAAGCATTAGTCAAGGTGATGATCAGGATTAGGCACGTGTTGATGTCCTTCTAAGTAGTGTTGAAAAAGAAATCGAACCCCATAGAAAAAGTCGCAAGCTAGACGGGTCAATGGGAGTAGGATACCAAAAACGGAGAGGAGGCCCATATGGGCTTGTCATCAAGAATCTTTTAGTAATAAATATAATCCCAAGAGATAATATTTAATTCCAGGTTTGTCCCCTTGATGAGGTCTTCTTTTGAGAGTGGTTGCTGACTTTCTCTTATCCCAAACAAACAAAATACATTTTGATCCCCAAATTAAATAATTGGCAAATTGTGCAATTCGTGACCATTAATAAATGTTCGGCATGGAATGGTATTTTTTTTTAAGAATGTGACCATAAAGCTGTGATATTTTTATTTTTATTTTTTAAAAAAATTGTTTAATTTTTTAATTATCAGTAGTAATTAAGAGGGTTGTTAAAGAAAATAGATTGAGAATTGATGGATCACCTAGGAGGGATTAGGATCCATACAATTTCAAATAAATTGTGCATTCTTAAATTATGAAATTTAGGCTGTTTCTTGGCATCAAAATGCTTGAAAAATATTACATATTAAACATATGGTATGTGATCAAGGTAGCCACAAAGAATTTATTTCCCAATTTTATTTTTTTTTTTTTGCAAAAAGGCTTATTCTTCTTCTTCAAAAAAAAACTGAAAGACGGTTTTAGGTCAAAGCTTTTTTACAACATAGAGAGCAAAAAACATGATGAAAATATACTCCATTCTTAATTGTAACATGTTACATTTATAATATGAGACATTTTTTAAGCGTTTGAATTTGAAAATCTATAATTTTTTTTAAAATTGTAGGAAATCTTGATCCAGGAGTCAAGCCACTATTCTTTAGCTCCCTAAACAGTGATGAATTTCATGATCGGCTTAACCTAAGGAATTTAATTTTTTTAATAATAAACTTTATAATTTAATAATTACTATAACGTTTTTTCATTGTAAATTTTAGCCCATTAAATGAGGTAAAGTATATGAAATTATTAATTTAAATACAAGATATAGAATAATGCTAAGATGAACTTATAGAATTAGCCGAAAATATAACATAGAGATAAGTATGAACTCATGGCCATTATTTTAGATCAGAATAAATGATCATTTATTTTAAACCTTAACTTGAAAGTACTGATTAAAATATGATCCCACTCTCCACGGCTATCATTGACCTTTTGGCACTAAAGTCTAGGACTAAACAGATCTTTTAGCTATTATTTATATTAATTAAAGAAATACTTACTATTAACTCCACCAACTTCAAAGTCAAGATTTGCAGTTTAGGCCCTTTTTATGTCGAGCATCTCCAGGAAAAATAGATAAAATAGCTACTAAAAAGGTATGATTTTTTACTTTAACCACTATTTTTTCATGCACAACTCTTTTTTAACCTTTCTATGACTCTATCAAACATCTTTAGTTGCTACTAGCCTTAAAGGTAACATTCTAGGGAGCAATATTGCAGGCTTAAGTTTAAGCACTTTTTTTCTTTTTTCTCTGAGCTAGGTGAAAGCCTTTTAATCGCTTGGTAGAAAAAATCTCTCTTTTCACCAAAAAAAAAGAAATCCCTAAGGAGGAAAATGTCTCTTTCATGATGATTAAGTTTTAATAGAATTAAAAAAGTAGTTATGGTTCCTTCATTAGTATAGTTATCGAAATGCCGAACTACTTTCCAGCCTTGAGAATTCTAAAAGGATCTATCATTGGCATTGGTAAAAGTTTTATTACCAATGGCAATGGTGTTCTAAATGTATTTGGATTTCTAATAATTTATTGTTTGAATTGCTAATAATTTGATCAATAAATATAAGAGTCTTTATAAAATTTATATGTTCAAATAGATAGGCAGACATTTTAAAACTTGCTTCACTAAAAAGGGGGGGGTTCAATTAGTGACGTTTGGGTTAATGACATTTTAAAAATATCACTAAAAAACGGCGTTTACTATTAAAATGTCACTATTTATAAAATAATGACATTTAAATATTATTACCATTACATGTCATTATTTACGTTTGAGGGAGGAATCTTAATATGGATTTCGGATATCATGTCAATTTTGTAATGCTAAAGTCATATTGATGTGACTGACATTATAGTCGGAAATATAATATAAATATGCTATACTTATCTAATAATAATGTTTTAGCATAATAATAAAATCTCAATTAAACAAGTCTCAATCGGCATCTATCATCTATTTCATTAAGGTTTTCTTCAGAGTTGTTGGGACAATCGAAGGGGAATTCTCAATCTTACTTGATATCCCACTTACGATTACATGTATTCTGCTGCGTCAGCCAAACAGAGGGTAAGAAAATTTGTGATTACATGGACATTGGGCGTAACTATTTTGTATTCGTTGGCTGGGTTTGAGTTGTGTCGAGACATAAATATAAGATTATATAAGTTAACCTCAACTCGACTCATTTAATTAAATAGATCTAACTTTTCAACCCTAATCGCAAATTTTTTATTAGGCTTGTGTCAAATTCCCATATCCACGTGTCAAGTTCAAATCATTTCGAAGCATAGATATAATAATATATAATTCAACTATAATCAGACTTATTTAATTAAATGGGTTAAACATCTCAACCCTAATATTAATTTTATAGTGAGTTTATATTCAATTTACAGGTTATGTCAAAAATTATCAATCCCATATAAATATAAAATTAGTCATGTGAATTAAGATCCCCTCCATTATAATGCAAATGAGATAGCTCACCATCTTGCAAAGAAAGTGCTTTCATATTCTTCTTGAAAAAAGTCTTCTAATATATTTATAATATTATTTCTATGGAGCGTAAATGGCTCGATGGCATCTATTCCACCACAATCTACAAATATTTAGATGTCATAAGGGAAGAAAAAAGAATAATAAGATGACAATGAGAGTCCATTGACAATCCTGTGCAAGTGTTATGAAGTTGGGATCTCTGCAACTGCCAATCAGAGATACTTTAATGGAAGTAAAAATTAAGAACACCTCGGGAGTGATTATTATTTTAATTCTTCTTATTGTTACGGCTGCCTTAATTTGGATGTCCACATTCCAACAACCAGCAGGAAAGAGGGGGCGTCACAAGATTTTCAATCCAACCAATATCTTTGTTGGGTTTTTTTTGGTTGAATGTCCTTTGGGATATGGTTAAGGTGCTAAAACCAAATTTAAGGTCAAATAAAAAATAAGGAAAAAATAATTTATGTCCCTTGTTTGCTCTTAATAGGAAACGACTGATGGTATTTGATACTAGAAGATGAATGATGCTTTTTTTCATTTCTGGATTGTTCTGAGTCTCTGTCTAGCTTGAAATGACAATTATTTTGTTATGAAAAAAAAAAAAGAACCATTTCATCTCAAAAGGAACAAAAAAAAAAAAAAACTTAAAAATAGAGGAATTGTGGGATTCACCTGCTCCAAGCAGTGGACTCTGGACTGCTCAGAACATGAGTTTCATAATTTATTCTCTTAAGGGTAAAAAGACATTTATGGTTAATAATTATTGATTATATTTGCTAACCGCACCTATACAGTTAATTGCCTAAGCAGTTAGCGGTTAATAACCACTAACCATTGTTTAAATAATTTTTTAAAAAAGTAAAGAAAAACCAAAACGACGTCGTTTTTATGGTAATATGATAGTACCCTACTACATGCAATAGTATCGTACTACATATGATAGCACCCTAAACACAAAAATAACATCATTTCATGTATATATATATATGAGTAATTTTAAAAGTCCCTCTTGTGTCACTTTTGTATCCCTCTAATAATGATGTGGCTCTTAAAATTTTATTTGATCAAAATCTTATAATAATCAATCATAGCCTAATGGTGGTTTAAGAGTTACATCATTCTTGGAGAGATACTAGAATGACACAAGAGGGACTTATAGCACTATTGTCTCTCTCTATATATATAAGCGGTTAATAGTTAGAGATTTTTTTTAACCGCCTTTAAAAACCATTTAGCAGTTAATAATTAGTGCAATTAATTAACAATTAATAATTAGCACAATTAGATCTCTAAACAGTAATTCAATCGGCTGAAATTACGCCTAATAAAATTATGAAACAAAATCACTAGTTCGAATCCCCTTGTTCTCTTAAGTAAACATGTCCAAAAAACAAAAAAAAATTAGTGCAATTAGCAATTAATGGGCAATTAATAATTGTCCACCTTTTCAACCCTAAAGTTTTAATGCTGCTCCAAAGAGTAAAGAGCCATAAAAACAAAACAAAAAAAATTTCCTTATCACAAGAATATATTAAATTCTTGAAAAATAAAGTCACCAACCAGGGAAAAAGTAGGCACAATGGGAAAGCTGGTAATTAAAGAATAAAAGCTTGAACAGAGGAGACAAATGAGAAGAGGGTTAACATGAGATGGGCGTGTTTTTTGGAATGCAAAAGCGGTGAAAACAGAGCAAATGTTGTGGTTGTGAGTGAAGTAGGATCATTTAAAAGGTGATTTAACCTCAATTATTCTGCTCTTTACCGTTTTGAGCAAATTGAGGGGGACCCCGTGGCTAAGCTTAGATGAGATATTATTTCAACTTTACGCTATTGACTTTTTCATGCCACTTGCCAACCCACAGGCTCTTCATAGCTTCGGCTTTAAAAAAATTGATCACACACTTGGCCAATTTTGGGCAGCGGGGTAGGTGCTAAGTGGCCCACTTTGGCCTTAATTCTTTCTTTATCTGAGACTTTCGAGATGGATATCTTGTATGTATGTGAGGAGGGTCTGATAATTGGACTTACAACTTAGTATATAGCCTAGAAATATAGGGTACAGCTCGCATGCCCGAATTTAATGAGCAAAAGTACGAATGTTTGTCAATCCCACACTCTTAATTATAATGGAGAATGACTGAATCATGTAATTATTAAACTCCATTCACCAAACAAAATGCAAGTGTGTGAGCCTTTCAATTGATTGGAGATTATTTCCTACTACAGGCGGTAATTTTTGACAAAAGACTCACGAATTCAAGATAAAATTAAAGTGTTAAGTTTTGCTCTTTTAATTAAATAGGTTAGATTATAGTTAATTTATATAATTTATACCCGTATCTTGACACGATCTGAATGCAACGTGCAACATAATGATCATCGGTAATTTTTGACATGATCCGCGATTTTGACATGAACCCAATAGAAAATTAAAAAGTTAAGGTTATGTGGTTTCACACCTCACTAATTTGGAGATGGCAAAACTATTTATCAACCATATATATATTTTAAATGATTTCTAGAGATAATATGTGCCGTTCAAATAATAATAAGACGTGTGCACTTTCCATCCATTTTAATGCTAAAACGCTAACAAATGATGTAGTTGGAGGAAGATAAGTGTCACTTTTAAATTTTGCTGGTATAAGAGTTCATTCGGTTTAGAGATTTCAATACATACAATTTAAAAACTATCATTTTTTATAATGGCGATTTTATTTAAAAATGCAGTTTTTACTTATGAAATCATTTAGTCATATGGAGTTCGTTTGAAGGCCACATCTTATTTTTATGTAAAGATTTTGCTTCAAATAATATATATATACATTTTTCTACCCTTGCATGAACATGTCAATATATATTGACATGTTCATGTGAGCGGACAAAAATGAGAAAGGAAAATTCGATTTAATGACATTAATTTCATAAGGCGTGGTATCTAGCCGATTCGATCTATGGTATTTTATCTTTTTATATGGGCATACGATATGCATGGGGATATATTATATCAACTATATATTTTTACTAGGGTAAAGTCCACCGTACCCTCTTAAACTACCACTCAATTGACAATATTTTCCTAAAATTTTAATTGTAACAATGTTCTCCAAAATTATCAAAACATTGTCAATATCTCCCCTAAGGCTAGCAAAAATATAAAAATATCCTATAAATAATATAAAAAAACAATTAAAACAAATTAAAAATAAAAATAGATTTTTTATTTTAAAAAAACATTTTTTTAATTTTTTTAGAAAACGAAATTGTTAATTTGTTTTAAACGAAAATTTTTAGTTAAAAAAGTTATAGAACTAAGAAAAAAAATCGAAAATTTTTTTTCTTATAATTTTCTTTTTAATTTTAAATATGCCACCCTTTTGATTTTTTTTTTTTTTTTTTTTCTAGAAATTTTAATATTTTTGTTTTTATTTTAATAAGGGAAGTTTCATCAATGAGGGAGAACATTAACAATTTTTGATAATCTAAAAGGGACATTGACTCAATCGAAAATTTAAGGAATATTATCAATTGAATAGTAGGTTGAGGAGAGTGTAGATTTTACCATTTTTATTATTATATTAGAAGGACAAGGATTTTGGGAAGTTTCATAAGCTTTAAATGCTAATAACCTAAGTAGGACCAACAAGGAATTGGCATTTACTCATCACTTAATTTAATTAGTTGGTCGTGTTTATCATGGGGATCCGGATCTTTATGTGATTAATTACCAAACTTGTCTAATTAATGTTTCTTATCATAGTCAATCAAACTTCTTCATTTCTGTTTCCCATCAACATAATTTTGAAGAAAAAAGTGGACCTAGCACTTCAAAGCCGTTGAAAAATAGAATTTTTGTTTACAGAAATTAGAAGAAAATAAATTTATTTTTAAAATGTTCATATAAGGCAGTTGTGATCTCTTTTTAATGTAAAAAAGTGTTGTAGCTTGTCTTAAGGAGTTTTAAAATATTTTTAATAGATAAATAACTATCTCAAATAAAGAAAAGAAAAATAGTTTGATAAAAAGCTTAAAAGGTTAATTTGCTAAAAGCTTATATACTTTTACGCATTTTGAGAAAAAAAAGTTTACAAATAAAAAATTCTAATTTTATTTCGAACTTTTAATTTGATATAATTTATTCATTCCATTAGAATTGGCATTAAATCCTAACAAATTCTATGAAGAATACCAAAATATTTTCTACTTTTTTGGGCGCTTTTTTTTTTATTTTTTTTTTAAAAAAAAAGAACAATTTCGAATTGGCTATTAGTAGCCGTAGTGGCAAGCTGTAGCTAACTAAGCCGAGCCCGGAGGGCTTACAATAAATGTTGGGAGTGGATTTTTATTATTATTTTTTGTAAATTCACATAAAAAAAATTAAATTAATAACTTTCATTTTATTAAATATAATCTTAATTGATTAAGCAAAGTCGCTCTTTGACGGTGCATGAAGTTTGACGGTGTGGATATTTGACGGTGCATGAAGTTTGAAATTACCCAGAAAAACATGGCCGGCGGCTTAGCTCATCCTCACCTAACAGCCCTCCACGCGGCGCTCCCACATTCTTTATAGTATGAAATCTCAACGCTACTTACTGATCCCCACTCCTCAACCTCGCTCAAATTTCAAAGCTCTTACTCTTGACTTACCCACCACTTGCTTGATCCCCACGCTTTCCCCTCTCGTTCTCTCTCTCTCTCTCTCTCTCTTCTCGCCGCCGCTGACTGACACGGTGTGTATGAAATTCAGAAAATTCTCCACCTCCTCCACCACTATTTAAGAAGCTCCAACTCCTTCCAATCTCTCCCCACTAGCTAAAACCTTTTTCCCCACAACAAAACCCACAAACTCTCTCTCTCTCTCTCTCTCATGGCTAGGATTAGCACTGCGTCGCTGCTGTTTTTCTTGGTTGTTTTCTCTGCATTTGCTGCGTGTTTAGAAGGCAGAAAGCTGCTGGATGCGAAGGAAAGCAAGAAGCGATCGGTGGCTTCTTTGGGGGACAGCTTGATTCTGAGTGCCCTTCCGAAGGGCAAGGTGCCGTCATCTACCCCAAGCAAGAAGGGCCATGGGATGGTGGTGGATGAAAAGCTCGTCGCCCGCCACCTTATCAGCATTAATGATCGGTCTCTCCGGTCTGTCCCCAGCCCCGGCGTCGGCCACTAATCTCTTGGTGACCATCAAGATTGTCGATTGGGTTTCATCTTATAATTTTGCCTCATTTAGTGCCGTAGCAGGATTAATATAGAATTTGTAATAGTTGAAATGTATAGATATAGTACGGCTTTTATTGATTGATTGATTTATTTTTGTTTCTTTCATTTCCGATTTCCTTTCTCTTGGGATCCATCCATTGAGATTTTTCTTGTTTCTTTTCCAGAGTTAGAGGAAATTAAATTATGTTCTATCTTCTTCTTGGATATAAAAATGTAACGTATCAAAAATATATATTATTATTATTAATTTTCATACTACCAAAAGATTGGATTTTGATCTGAAATGGGTAGAGGGTTGCAACCTTAATGGGTTGTCGGAACCCCACTAGGCCTTTTTAGTGGGTAGCCCTATAAAAATTAGGCAAATATGATAGGACGTTTCTCCAATATTTGTGTGTTGATACATTGAAAAGTAGCGTAGGTGATCAGACATGCAATCTAAATCATTTGAAAAAAAGCTACAATTAAAAAAGAAAAGACCCGGCCAGAGCTCTCTGATAATTTATGGTACTATATATAATATTCAGAAAACTACAACTCAAGAAATTAATGGTCTCCCACTTACTTTTAATTAATTTTGTGCCAAAAAAAAAATAATAATAATAAAAAGGCGAAAACGCGTCTTCATAGGCTTATCCCATCACAACCCAACCGTCCATTTCCGACCACATAACCGGACCGGAGCTTTTATGTGAGATGCTACTATTATTCAATATTATTCTTCCTGCCATTGATTTTCTGTCAACGATACATAATAACAAAGATACCCTTGCACTGAAAAACGTACACCAATTGTACTCCTGAATAAAAGGGCAATTTTGTCTATTGCATTGTATTAAATATGCAATAGAATGAAAATAACCGTACACTTTTTAATAATGTACTTATAACATGTATTACTAGGATCAAATTCTTTTGTTTTTGTTATGTTCTTAAGCTCAAAATTAAGAAAATTATATTGTAAAAAGTAAACTATATATATGAGAAATGAAAAAAAAAAATCATTATCTCGATCATCATTTAACAATTTCTATATATATAGTGAACAGATGAATTTATCATTAAATATTTTTAGGACCTAGATAATTAGTAAACAACTTCAATGGCAGACCTATTAAATTTGCAAAAGAGATGGTTGAAAGAATGATGTGTAATATATATATATATATATAGATTTCTCACCAAACTGGGTTGGATAAACTTTTTTCAACCTAGTTTCTAAAAATAAAAATGATATTTGCTCCAATTGATCAGATTCATTCAAGTGGTAAAAGAGTCTTGATCATACTGGTAATTAAGCACAAATATATATAGATTTTTTTTCAAACTGGGTTGAATAAATTTTTTTCAACCTAATCTATAAAAATGATATTTGGTCCGATTGACCACATTCAGTCAAGTGGTAAAAGAGTCTTGACCATACTGGTAACTAAGCACAAATATATATTACTAGTGGCCTTCAATTTTATGCCGAACATTTGAGGGAGGGTAGACTTGCACAAGGACCAAAAGATAAGTTAGAAAGTGACCGGTACTTTCTCGTAGATAGATATATTTGAGTCTTACAATTGACCGGAAAACGAGAGAAAAGAGAAGGTCATTGCGTGGAGTGATCAATTAAGTAGGAAAATTGGGTATGTTGCAGCCATCAAGAATGACTAATTAGATAGAGTCGGCTGCTTTTAAGTAGAGTCAATGTTGTGTTTAATTCAGAGATAAATTTGGTTTAAGTCGTCTTCGTTTCCATACATCTTCTCTTTATAGTCTATTTGTGGGACAAAGAGGATATTTGACCCAATTAAGCCTTCCTCAGACTTCCTTGTCATGATCTTATTATCTCTTTCTGCAATCTTTCATCTCATTAACTTGTAGGAATGCATACAATTGTTATTGACTTGGTATTTTTTTTATTAGGTTTACAAGTCATGTAAAAAATTATGAGTTTTTATGTAAGAAAATCTGTAAGTGGTCCTTGAAAGCACTCAAAAAGTCTTATCTAAATTGAGTAGAAAAATCCTTAACTCGTAGGAATGCATGCAATTGTTATTGACCATGCATTTTTTTATTGGATTTACAAGTCATGTAAAAAATTATTAGTCTTTATGTAAGGTTTGAATCATGTTGAAATATTAGTGTAAAATTATATAGGTCAACTCTAACTTAGCCCATTTAACTGAACGAGTCAACCCTCATCAACCCTAATCTCACTAATTTCGCATTTAACAATACTAATTGTAAGATCCGAATTCAACCATATGGGCCCTGTGGCCCAAATAGATTCAAGCCCAAGAAGGAGGCCCGACAAGATGTTTGTCTCGAATGTGCCCAGCAGATTGCTCATTATTCAGTTCGGCCGAATGTCATTCCCAATTTATAAATGGTTGGATTTTCCAAATGTTAAACTTCCATTTATGAGTTGCCAAGATCCTCGGATCTTGCCGAGAATCTCTTCGGCCAACCATGATAATGTCACCAAGTCCCTATAAAAGGGAGGCTCCATCCGCAGTTCAAAGGTATCCAGTTTTCTCACAATTCACTTATTTTCTCCAAGTTATCTGATTATCCTTTAATCACTTACTGACTTAGGCATCGGAGCTCCCATCACCGGGACACTCCCGACCGCTCTTATCCTATTTTGTAGTTAAGCCAACCCATACAACAAAATCATCAACAACCTTTGACAAATAGGAGCTCGCCATGTCATCTTCGGAAAATTGTGTTCTAACACTAATGAAAAATGAAAATTATTCATATTTGATCAAATAGGCTTACACCTTTTTTGTTGGTGTTTAGACTTTTCCTCATGGCAAGATTCTAGTTTGATGACTAAAATAGTAAAATCCCATCCAAATTATTAATAATAATATCAAACAAAATCATCTTCCCTTTAACTTCAATGAGATAAACACCAGTCATATAATTCTAACGCAGAACAAATATTTAAAACAAAACATAAAATTCCATACCTGGAATTTCTTAGAAAAAGTGAGGGTTTTTTTCTTTCTTTCTTTCTTTTAATAAAATACAACTTTGGTTCTTTGAAGTTTGAAGCAACATAAGGGCTCCACAAACCGCCAGTCACTTGGAAAATTTCAGCAACCTTAGATTATTTTACGATAATGTATGTATTGATCATGAACAAAGAATATATATAAAAGTCAGCAAATGGAAAGTAGAGACATTTACAAGTGAATCTTTGGGCAGGGTATTTTTTCAGCAACCTTGATTTTCTCTCCAGCTGTGGGCCTTCAGGTTTGTGGTTGGTTAAGTAAGAGTGGACAAAGCAAGTATACGCCCTGTTTGGGTCACTGCTATGCTTAACAGCTAAGCGTTTGGATGGTTGAAGTATCGAAGAAGATAAAAGGATTTTATCGGATCAAATTTAAAATATGACCACTTTATCACTATACCATCAAAGTCAATAATTTGTTCGTATGTTATTAATTCGACATGCCAACATCCATCCCAAGATTCTCGACAACCCAACGCAATGTAATGTCATGGTAACATAACTTATTAAAGTCTTATATTATTATGGGTTTGTTCTTTAAGTTTTCAAAATTTGTGTTTATATTGATCTTTTGCATTATTTAAGGCGTTGATGACATATCAAATAATAAGTACAGATGTGCCAAATGACAAATCATTAACTTAAACAATAATTAAATAATAGATAAATTTATTTTGAGCTTGGCCAAAATCTAAAGATTGTATTATTGAAATTGAAAACCCAATAACTAATTAACTATATTCATATTCATATGAAATGAAAACCTAGAGACTAAATATATGATTTTTTTTTCCTATATATAAAAAAACCCACTTATATTTCATATTAAATTCTTCCCAACCAGATCGAGTCTTCCCAATCCCATTTGTTGTGCAATCTCAAAGATTTTAACACCTTGAGGAAATCGGAAATCTTGAAAAGTTATATTTTTTATTAGAAAAAAAACAAAAACAAAAAAAGTAGGGGTGCCAAACATATGAATAGAGCGGGAATTAGAATTCTTTTTTACTTTATTTCATTTGAAAGGAATAATATTTAATTAATTATAATAAATATATATTTTTATTTTTTTCAAAAAAAAAAAAAAACTCTTATATTATAATTAGCCAAATATTACCGTATAGCCGAGCTAGGAGGAAAGAGCCGAGAGCTTGGAATAAAAAGTTGGAAATTACTCAAATAATGCATCATGCATGGCATATGTTATTATTATTATATTGTTTTCTTTTCCGCTGTCTGTCTGAATCAATGGATCTGTAGAAATGAAAAGTACGTTGGAGCTCTCTAGTCAAAGGCATCACGTGGGTAGACATATCAAAAGTAAACATCATTAATTCATTCAATCTGACACCTCAGCTTAGACCACACGTGTAATTTCTCCATCTTAATTTCTGGAATCTGGAACCAAAACATTCTTTCTTTACACGCTTTCTCCATTCCCCCTGCATGCCCTTCGTCCTATCAATAATATTGGATTTTGTAAGTATTAGCAAAATTAATTTTACCCTTTTTTTTTTATTAACGGTTTAAAAATTTAAACTTTTCTTTTTAGGGCATTTAAGTCAAGTTGGTCAGAATAATATTTAATTAATTAAAGTGAAATAACAATATTTTTTTTTATTATAACTAATTATATATTATTTGGTTCAAATAAATTAGAGATGAATTATTATGTTTGAAAAGAAAAATGATAATTCAATCGGCTATAAATTACGTCTTATAAAGTATTCAAATCTCTTTTTTTTTTTTTTTTCTTGTGCAGACAGGTAATAAAAAATAAATAAATAAACATGAAGGTGGCTTGACTGTTAAGTAGGTAGGTCGGTGCATTTTCTTTTCCTTTTTCTTTTTCTTTTCCTTTTTCTTTTTTCTTTTTTTAATTTTTTATTTGTTGGGCTGCTATTTTCATTGAACGAATTATTGATTTCAAATGAGAAGGAAATTTCATGAGAAGCGCCCATGTTTAGACCGAAAACAAATTTGACACGGCATCTATTCTGACTGACGAAATTTCATGAATAGCCAAGAAATTAATACGACTTTTTTTTTTTAACATGTCCACGCAATAGTAAGAGATGGGAGATTTGAACTTGTGACCTTCGCTTCATAAGGCATGGTTCACAACCGATTAAGCTACTTCTTAAGAAAATTAATACGTCTTTTATAATGTATTAATTGTGCATTCAACTGAGTCAATTTATTTTTTATTTTACCTAAAATTAAAAAAATATTATCTTTCTATACTTTAGACTTTAGTTGCTTTTTTTTTTTTAAAAAAAAAAAATCAACTTTTAATATTTCATTTTTAAGAATTTTTTTATTCTTTTTTGGAGAGGAGGAGAGGAGTGAAACTATTTGAGATTTTTTTTCCTTAACATTTAGTGAGAGAATTGTAGTAAATTACACACTTACAGTTAATGGTTAGAGTTAATAACTGTCTTAGACGGTTACTGTTAATGATTAGAACTTATAATTACTAACTGTAACTGTTTGTACACGCATTAGGCTGCCAAAGCCACATGAGCACTATTTTGTTGTGAACCATTTCTTGTATAAAAAGCTTACACTATAATAAGTAATTTACAGTATATATACGTATGGGCTATTTTAAATTATTCTTCAAAAAATACGTTTAAAATTTTGTCATAAAAACGGAAATGTCAGAGAAATCATCTCCCCCCCCCCCAAAAAAAGGTTTTATATTTTTATATTATTTTCTCTTCTCTTAGATGACCATAATCTATCACCAGATAATTAAGTAACGATATAACTCGTCCACATACTTCATTTGAAACCACTATTCAGTTAGTTATATTAGAAAGATATTTGTGTTTTTTCACTTTTTGAGAGGATAAAAATACCATCCAATATAATTAATGAAATATTATTCAACTCAAATGAAAGGGAGAGGATCCTAAT
Source organism: Carpinus viminea (assembly GCA_013348765.1). Taxonomy (NCBI): domain Eukaryota; kingdom Viridiplantae; phylum Streptophyta; class Magnoliopsida; order Fagales; family Betulaceae; genus Carpinus; species Carpinus viminea. The sequence goes on from CP054667.1 coordinate 60,538,854, forward strand.
TCTATTTAGTTCCTCCACGTACTCCCATATTTGATCTTATTTTCCTAATGATACTTTCTTTTATCCTACACATAATAGAACATATAAAACACTTAATTCAGTACAAGTGAGATTTAAATTAATTCAAATAAGGGTAATATCTTAAAATATTGTCATTTCCAGAAAGAAAGAAAAAAAAAAGTTTTTGAAGTTATTTGTTACGTTTTTACTTTTTTGAAAGGGTAAATAGAAAAGTTATTTGTTAACTCCAACACCTATGTTTTTTTTTTTTGGAAAGCATATTCATTGGCTAAAAAGAAAAGCTTACACTAATATTTATTCGATTTATAATAAAACGGTAGCCACCTTCGCAACTGGCCTATTAGCTCAGTTGGTTAGAGCGTCGTGCTAATAACGCGAAGGTCGCAGGTTCGAGACCTGCATGGGCCATTCTCTGTTTTTCCCTTAAAAAGCTTTGCTAAAGCTCTCGACACCAATTTTATGTCAATGTTTATCCACCTTTTATTTTATTTATTATTATTTTTTAGCTTTGCTAAAGCTCTCGACACCAATTTTATGTCAATGTTTATCCACCTTTTATTTTATTTATTATTATTTTTTATGTAATGCAGGCAAATCTTTCACCATAACAACGGGTCTTTTTTTAAATGGGGAAAAACTTTTAAAAAACTTAAAAAAAAAAAAAATTCTTTCCTCCCTCTTTGAAAATTTTTAACTGAATATTTAAATGGTTTTTTTGTAGCATCCAATATTGCCTGAATGTGAGAAATGAGATGTAGTACTTATATAGAGCATGCTCTCTTCAAATGATATGAGACCTTTTGGAGTAACTTAACAACAAAACCATGCAAACTTAAACTTGACAATAGCGTATCACTTGGAACGAGGTGTTACACTTTTCCTTTTCTCTCTCTATTGCGTATCATTTGTTTGAAATAATATTTAACTAGTATATGGAAATGATAAGGCTAAGTGAAGTTATTGTGGAGTTTATTTGAATAGAAAATAAAAATAATTTGGTTTCCTAAATTAAAAAATAAAATAAAGAAAGCAATTACTAGTGTTTTGATAGCATTTGCCTAAGCAGCTCCAACCATATCCAAAGTTGTATGTGCAATACATATCTACTTAGTACTACTCAAAATGTTGAAACTATAATTTTTATTTATTTTTTGGTATGGCCAAAAAAAATAAAAAGAATTACTGGCATTTTTTATTTATTCTTCTCATTTGAAAAACCGGTTGCATATAACGGCTTTATTATCCTTTTGGTATGTTCTTGATACTTTTGCTAATCTTACAATTATACGTATTCATGGCCTCTCCCATGTTAGGTGGGGAAAGGGTATAACTCTCAAGGGTGGAGTTCCCCGAAACCCACCATCTTGGGAGGTTCAAGCGCCACCACCTTCTCAAGGAGGGTTCTATCAAAACCTACCTTAACTCCCATATAATAGGTAGGTCGGGAGGGGGAGTGGCCTACTTTTTCATCCCATCCCCACAACGGCCCCCACAAAATGGGAGGAGATGGTTGCAAAGATAAGAGAGTTCTTCACAAACCACCTTCACAAGGGGGTTTCGCCGGGGAATCCCTACCACCACGTCCAAAAGAGATTTTCTCTCGTCGTCATCATTCCTTTTCCTTTTGTGATTTTTTAAAAGATGTGTCGCGGCAACATTTAGGTTTCGATTGATACACAAAGGATATTCCACTAGAAAAAAAAAATTAACTTTCATTGAAAATGAAAGAACGTAAAATAAAATAGCCTTGCCATGGCCCGTGAAGGAATGATTGAGAGGAATAACTATTCATCAATTTTAAGAATAGTCATCCACTTTATTCCAAATGGCAAAGAGTATATACATACTTTAATACCGAGGCTACTTTATTAAACATTCTCTCAAACTTAATAAAGACTTTTTTCTTTTCTTTTTTTCCTAACGGAATAACCATTCAGGGTACCAAACATACCCTTAACCGTCAAAGAGAAATACACAAGACAATGCCTGAGTTTTATATTTGGTAGATTGGTAATGTCAACATAACTTTATGCCTGTTAAACAGAAGAATTACTTTTTCCTTTTTCTATTAAAATTATATTACTATTTGGAAGGCCTCGACATAAAATTGAATCTTTATAAAATGTGAGTAGACTCAAAGCAATCAAATTAATCAGATTCCATCTCCTTACTGACTTATAATTGTCATGCGAGTATTATCAAAAGCAACATTGGCTATAAGAAAAGAGTAATTATTGATGGAGATAATGAACATTTTAATTTCCTATAAACCTATCACCAACGTCAAGGATCCATAGTGGCAAACCTAATGCCCCGCTGTATGTCAAGATCATCTGATTGATGGAAGATTTGGTATTAAGTAATTCAACGGGCATTGCAAGTTTACCTTACAGGAGATTATCAAGTTGTACTTGCAGATCCTGTATAGACACCATATTGATGATGTTTTGTATCTCTTCAGGGGAGTATTCTGCTTTTAACATGGATTGTACCTGTACATGGGCTTCCACGATGTTTGTCCTGCATTTACCCAAATAAAAAGGGGGGAAAAGCGCTAGATTATGATAAATTCATTAAACTGAGCAAGAAGAAAATTTGACATAAGTTACAATGAACAGAATCAAAGATAAATTGGACGGTCATATTTCATGGATTAATAAATAGTCAAATGATGCTTATGGTACATATTTTATTCACCCGAAGATATGTATAAAAAGAATGCAATTACAATGATCATAGAATTTAATCATATGTGGGTATCTTCCCAGATAGCCTTCCAGGATAATTTTAAAAAATAATAATAATTTTAATCATATCCCTAATCAACTTCAGGTTAGGAGCAAATAATCAAAGCATATATATAGGCTTGACAGCTGTTTAAAATAACCCAGGAAAGAAAGACATAACGTGAATCAATAAACTTACTTTATTGGTTTGAAAAGTATTGTTCGTGTTGATGGGTTCTGCAGATAAAGCTTCATCTTTGCCATAACTGGCGGCAACTCTTGCTGTATAGCAGCGCTTACCTGTTCCAATAATACAGAATCAACACAAGTGAGCCTCGAACATCTTCAACATGACTTAGACAATGTCCATTTGGATATCAAACAAAATGACCCTGGAAATCAAACATGTTATGCCAAATCCTTTCATACGAGATCAATCACAAGCATGTACATGGTTGAAAAGAATTTATCATGCAACACCCTCACGTTTAATATAGTTTGCATTGGCAAAGAGAAAATGGGAAAACAATTTATAGAATGTCATAAATCAACAAATAGCTTACCTAAAATCAACAAATAGCTTACCTAAAATCAACAAATAGCCTTTTTTATTGAGATGTCATAAATCAATAAAACTTCATGACATACCTTCTGAACAAGTTCGGCCACCTTATCTGGAGTAGCAAAAGCTTGATCCTTGAGTGGTTTGGCCATAACCGACTCTAGCTTTTGATTCTGGTTGCCCGAGGATAGTGCAAATTTCACAGCTGTCACCTACAAAACAAATTGGTAACATTTACATTCTATATGAGAGATATTCTTTTTCATAAGCAATAAATGGAAAACAGGTTATATACCATATATGAGAGAATTTAAATGTCTGATGTTCGACTTATTACTAATTATAATAGTTAGACGGTAAACTTGCAACTTAATATTAGAAATCATGTAGTGGAACAGGTTTTTATGATACTTATTTTTGTGCAAAATTTGTAGACTTCTATGAAGTCATCTTAGAAGTACCCAAAAAAAAAAATTGGAATTGAAGAGGGGCAAGGTGTTCTATTCCATAACAATGTAAATTTTCTCACATCTTTCCCCGGGAATAAACCAAGTCACATCAGGTTTTTTTTTTTTTTTTTAGAAGTAAATTTTCTTTGTATACGCGCACATTAGATGGACTTTCCCCAATATCGCAAGACACTTTGATTTTTAATTGCGGGTGGCATTCACATTCACTTCAAGCCGTATTGAAGTGAGGTATAAGACTATACTAGTCAACCCTAACCCAAGACATTTAATTAAATAGGTCAGATCCTTGAACTCAATCCTGCTAATTTCATATTAGGTTCATGTCAAGTTCACAGCTCATGTAAAAAATTGACAACCCTAAGTGTCATGTGTTAGGTTCGAGTCATGTTAATGCATAGGTATAAGATTATATAAATCAACTCTAATCTGACCCATTTAATTAATCGGGTAAGACTTTTCAACCTTAACCTGCTAATTTTGTGTTGAGTTCGCATGTCGTGTAAAAAATTACCAGCCAAAATATCCAGGGTCTATCTCTCAATTTGCTAACTAGTGAAGTCAGCATTATATTCTGAAGTCAGCATAACATACCTAATAAGGAAATAGACAAACCTTGGTAACAAATGAAAGCATAGGATCCACAACTAGCTTAGTGACTGACATAATGAACTCCTCACAAGTTGCTTTTAGGCTTTTCTCAAGTTCCTGCAAATAAATGAGTACCCGCCACATATTAGAGTTACCTGGAAGTAAGGAAAATAGCAATACAAAGAAATAGTTCCAACAATTATAACAGTATCGACCAAACATGAAATAAAAATGACAATCAGCCATCCACAGAAATTCAGTTATCCTCTAAAATTATTAGTTGGAGTAGTTGGTATCATAATTGGAAGAGTGCACCATGGTCACATAAAGTCATAAGTCGGTGATGGCTAGTCAATATCCACAGCACATAACAGGTGACCAACTGATAAATTAAAGATGCGCAAATTAATGGCACCAACAGGTTTCAGTAACAAAAGCTTTTGCAGAAAGCATAATCAGTATCACCATCAAGTGTAATAGTTTATTAATTACAAGCTAAAAGTCATGGCAAAAGATCAATGAAATTATATATACAAATTTAATTGAATGAGTTAAGAATATAAGTTCAATGCCTTCATTATGAAGAACACTTCAATGACCTGCCTCAGGAACACAATTTATTCTCTTGCCTTCCAAACAAACCATGGGAGTGGACCAAGAAATATGCTGTAAACAACTCATATAAAGATTGTGTTGTAAGGCAAAATCACAAACCTTCTTGGCATCTATTTGACTTTCCAAAACTCTGGGAGATAAAGTCCTTGCCAACGAAGTTGATCTTGACCAGTCAAATAGTGAGGCTTGACCTCTAAGTATACGTCTTAAATGTTCCTGACAGTAGAATTAAACCAAAATAAGAACCCAGTAAAGTGAAAGATAATAGAATTTCTCTAATCAGGAAAAAATCTGATCAAATGACAAACCTAAACGGTGGAAGAAATATTACCCAGAGAACTCTGATCAAAAAGATTTTTTTTCTTTTTCTTTTTCTTTTTCAACCTTTAATGCACCACATTTCAGAAAATAATCCTACAACACTTTGAAGGAAGGTTATTGAATACTTTCAGCCTTTTTATGCCATCTCAGCTTAATTATTCTATGTAAATGTTACTTGAGGGAATTTAAGATATTATTTTCTGGTAAATTACCTCTGGAAAAAAGCATCCAAATGAAGACCGGAGACCAAACTATTAAGCCAACAACTCAACCACTTTTTTCATTTCTAATACATAAAAATCTATTCAAGAATCAACAGAATAGATTGCAGCAGCGCCCTGCTACAGCCATTTTGATTTCTGTTTGACCTTTACAAAGTAAAAGTACTCAAAACATGTAGAAGCTAAATAAAATGAAGAAAGTCCAGACTGGATTTGAGGTTCAATCCCAATAGAACCAAATGACTTGAGTTTACTAATCCTCTAACAAATAACTCCAATACAAATAATGGACAAGGATCATGGAAGCCTAAGATCATCAAGTTCAATTATAATGCACAAGAGCATGCAATTTATTCACTATGCAAAAATGGTCAAACAGGGCTAAAAAAGGCTTAACAGATGGAGTGCTCAAGCATGTGATTTATTCAGATGCAGATACAAGAAACACTAGATTATGATCTCAACTAAAGGAGAGCTTTAGCCTAAGAGATACTTACCAGCAAATGGGAGAAATCAAGTTCCTTATGTGTAACTGAAAATTCAATATCAAAAGGTGCAATCTGGAAGACCACAATTATCAGTAATCCCTTAAATAATATTGTCTAATAGAATAACACAGGGAAACAAAAAGAGAGAAAATAGAGATCACCTGCTCCCTTAGAATAAGCAGATACTTTATAAGGAAGAGCTGCCCATCCATTGGTGATGATCTCTTTACAATAAGTTTGCTTGCTTTCTGTAGCAGATAGCAGGAAGCACAAATTACAAAACTCATAGCAAACTGCTACACAAAACGTGGTTTTTTGTTGATCCGCTTGAATAAAAATCATTAAAAGTAGGTCAATCTATGAAGGAAATAATCCCTTCTTTCCAAAGATAACACAGTAATGTAAGAACTTGATTTTCAACTGATATGGATAACATCATAAATATTGAATGTTACATGACACTAATGCACAAACGACTTCCCAGTATTGCATTCTACTGAATAGATAATTGTTTCTTTCACTACTCACTTGGATAGATATGGAGCAAACTTCTACTGCTTCCTGATAAAAAAAAATCGAAAAAGCAAAATTTTAAACAAAATAAACAAGAAAAGAAATCTAAAAGATGACTTGCATAGCAAAATTTACAATCCAAAGATTAAAATACCTGTGCTAAACCAGTGAAAACTGCTGCTTCTAAGCGGCGATACAACTTTGAAAGACACGAGAGAGTTTTCTCCAGTGGTGGATACCAAGTTTTATATACATCTGGGTTTTCCTCAGCCTAAAATTTGATAAACAAGCGGGAATAAATATGTAAGAATGTTATTCAAGAAGGATTTAAGCTTTATAGCAGGGAGTTAAAAAGTGAATAGATGATCCACAAGTGGCATAGCACGCATCTCTCCGCTCGGACCACAACCAATAGAGAGAATGAGCAGCTTCAACCACATCTGCAAGTCTTAACATTCCTGCAAGTTGGACAACAGGTGTCCAAATTACATGGTCGTTCAGACTTCAGTGAATAAAGTGTGGTGTGTACACACATTTCCACTCAGACCACAACCACCAGAGAGAATGATCAGCTCCAACCACATCTATAGGTCTAATCCTGCAAGTTGGACATCAGCAGTAGAAGTGGACAAAACCCGCCCAACCCGGTTATTGTCAACAAAATTGTGGTACGGATTTTTTTTTGGATATCCGGCCGAGGCAGGTTGGATTGCGGGTAAGCAATTTCAGTGAATAGTTCATTACAGCCGGGTCTCGGGTGTAATTGAAAATACCCGCTAGGTGCGGGTTGGGTATCAAAAACCCCCAAACCCAACCCAATCCAACCCGTGCCAAACCCTAATCAGCAGGCGTCCAACTTACATGGTAGTTCAGACTTCAGTTAATGAAGTACATATATATATGTGTGTGTGTGTGTGTTTTTGTAGGTTGTCAGCAAGCCATATTATATGCAGAAATTTTTCCCAAGGGAATGGTAGGAGAAATAAATGAAAGTAAAAATTATTCCTTTTTTTATCTAGAGATTAGATCTTCCAAATTAGTAAGCAGATGCTTATTTTGATATGCAGGACAACAGAACTACACAAATGAATCTTTACCAAGCAACATAAGTATTAAAATCACATTTCTTAGTACAAGCTAAAAAAGGAGGCAGTGTAAGGCACATACGGTAGAAGTTTCTGATTTATTCTCAACAGATTGTTCCAGCTTTGCAGGGTAATCCAAGTCTTCATCGGAAGGCATATAGTTCGCTATCTACATAAGAAGCAACAAGATCTTAGTATAGCAGCTACCTCCGAGTGCCCCAATCATTTTTTTGTTAGCAACTCGTGAGAGGTTTTAGCCTTTTAGGCATTTCACCAACAAAAAAAAGTAGTGGAAGTCACAAACATCCAGTGACATAGCAACTTCAGAAAACTAATACTATCATTCTGATCCCTCCACAAACACATTTACGGTTTCTAGACATGTAGTCTGCAAAATCATTCATACATAGTAGCATAGCATTGCAATTCTCTTTGTAATCAATCTTGAGTCAGTAATTTCCCAGGCAGAAAACAAAGATTCTAAAATACATCAAAGAGGTCAACAGTATTCAGTTTACCATAATGATCACCATGTAAATGATCATACAGAAAGGAATCAAGTTTACCATTTCCATTTCTTACCCCAACAATAGCCTCAAAAAATGGCATCAATGGTCTAACATGATCCTCGTACTCGGTTAAATGAAAAGACTACTCATTTTTAAAGTACAACATCATAGTAGTTCTTTTTTTTACAATTAATTGGCCCTAATGGGAGGGAGAATGGAAGATTTGAACTAGTAACCTCAACTTCATGAGGCATGATCTCCAATCGATTAAGTTATCCTTATAGGTCTATAGTATATCTACTTATAGTAAAAAAATAAAACAAGAAAATAAATGGATAAATGAAGTATATCTACTTTCTTCTACTTCATAGTAATAGAAAATAAATGCACCAAAATCAGTGAACAAGCTTTGAAAGCCAGTCAACGAGGAATATTGTGAAACTTTTTGAAAAATGGCAGGTGTATACATTGAATAATTAATATGAACAACAGATGAAGAATAAAAAGCACCTCATCACTAATATGTGTTCGAGCACGAAAAGTCAACCTCTCATGAACATCCGCTAGAATTCTTTGTAATGTAGGGCGTAGCCCAGCTAACGATTCACTCCGCCTATTTAGTTGTTCTCCCAAAACTTCAACTTTGAGGATATCAACAAGTTCACACAGAAAATCGATATTTGTTTCATGAATAAGTTTTGGGCGGAGTGTATCATACAAATATGTAGACCTGCAGGATCAGTTATCATTGTCATAAGAATTTCATATAACCTTATGATAAGAATAAACAAACAAAATCTTCACTGAATAACTTCAACATCAAAAAAAAGAGCTCTAAGTACAGAAATCATTAATATAATTTCTAAGGGCAAAAATAAAAGAATTTTACATGCCAGAAAACTTTCCAAAGGTTATCTAACACTTCAATTTGCAGGGAAAAATTAGGAAGAAAGAACATATAAATGAAAAAGAGGTGGTCTCCCTAAACAAGAAAACTACTATCCCAAAATTTACAAGCAACTAAAGGTCATCACCCTTAAACACATGAAAGGCCAAAAAGAAAAAGACAAGAAGAAGTGGGTTTGGTTGGTAAAGTTTTTGAAAAGTGTTTTGGGTTTGGGTTTTGAAAACAATTTTTGAAAAGTTAAAAATTGAGAAGTGTTTTGGTGGGATCCCCCCACCTTTTTTCCATGACGCGTGGATTTTGGATAACTATTGTTTGAGAAGTTTTTTTCAGCATTTAAAAATTGAGAAGAGTTTTCCAAAACGTTGCCAAACAAACCTAGAAAATTATGGGTCGGTTTGGTAAAATTTGGAGCAGTGTTTTGGGTTTTGAAAAGGCAAAATTTGAAAATTAATTTGGTGGGGGCCACATTTGAATTTTTTTTTTTTTTGCAAATGGGGTCCACAAATGAAAATTCGTTTGGTAAAATTTTGAAAAATAAAAAATTGAAGAATATTCCCCCAAAATAAAAATAAAAACTATTGCAATTTACACTCTACGGTTGTGCAGCCACCACAGAGTCCGTGCCAAACAGCACTAGTGGCCACCATGGGCCACTGGATCGGGAACCTACTACAGGCCACTGAGAGTTCTTGGCGGCTGCCGAAAGGCCACCCGAAGTTCTTGGTGGTCACCACAGGGCCCCAAAAGCTACCGGCTGGTTTTATTTTTTTAGAAGTATCTTATAAAAAAAAGTGTTTTGTTTTCTAAAATGGGTTTTGTGCGTTATTTTGAAATGTGTGTAAATGGTGGGAGTGAAATTTGAAAATCTTTGTGGATAATAGATATTTAATAAGAGTTTTCAGCATTTGAGAAGCAAACATTTTTTTTAAGGGGGGTTACCGAATAGACCCTCTATTTCTTGGTTTCCATGAAAACCCAAAATTAAAAATGTACAAGGATTACTTGACAGTCTCCCTTATTAGTATAGAACTCAAGGGCAAGTTCCCCAAATAAAGTACCAATAGATGTATAAACAACTACCTATAACTTCTCTAAGACTTCCCAATCAAAACATGATTTTTCCTTTATGGCATCACCCCTCATAGAACAACTGAAGTTAAACATCCGCAATGATCACAAATCCCACAAATATCCATCTCACTAGGGGAGGCTTCTACAAGGATTGACTTACAGCAAAACACAAGAGAAGCACAAACTAGCCTCCATAATCATCTTATAAAGGCATACCCTCTAACACAATCTCGAGATTAGGAACGATGTTGCACCTTTACAGTACTATCCCCGCAATAACGCACACTTTTGTAAAGAAAAAGGGAGGGAAACAGCTTTTCAAATCATTGCACAATGGCAATCATATGTCCACTCCAACACAGCAAGGATCACAGAACGTATTGGCTACTGGACCCAAAAGGAGAGTGATCAAAGATCCTTCACAACCAAGACAGTGTAAATGGATGCTCAGTTTCCTGGTGTGACCCAAAGAAGGCTTCCTAAGCTGTGCTCATATCGTTTTCTAGTCCTCCTTGATGATGGTGACTTTCAAAGGGGTATTAGGTACTCTAAATTTGAAAACATGTGGCTTAAGTCTGAGGGTTTTGTGGATAGGGTGAAAACAGTGGTGGGACTCCAACCATTTTCATGGCTTTCCAAGCTTCATTGTGGCCCGCAAGCTCAAGGCTTGGAATGTTGATTTAAGTAAATGGAATGAGGAATTGTTTGGCAATGTAGGGAGGAAGAAATATCCTTCTAGAAAAGCTATATGCTTTTGATATCATTGAAGAAGGACCCTTTAGGTGATGAGGAGAGAATGAAAAAGGTAGAAGCATTGAACGAGTTAGAGCATTCCCCCCTCTTGGAGGTGAGTTGGAGGAAGAAATCTAGGGCTTCATGGTTGAGTAAGGGTGACAAATGTACGCAATTTTTTCATAAGATAGCCAACTCAAATAGAATAAGGAACTTCATTGACTCCTTGTTGATTGGTGACTCCATTTCTGACAACCATTTGGAGATCAGCTAGAATAATATACAGTTTTACAAAAAAATTGACCTTTGTTCGATGGCCTTTCTTTTGACTCTATTAGTTAGGCTAAAGCTAATTGGTTGGAGAGAGAATTTGAGGAAGGTGTGGTGTTGGAGATAGTGAAAGCTATGAATGATGACAAGGCACTGGGTCCTAACAATTTCTCCATGGCTTTCTTCCAAGCTTGTTAGAGTGTATTAAAAGAAAACATTATGAAGGTCTTTTGTGAATTCCATGCTAAAGGTAAGTTTGAAATAAGTTTGAATGCAACGTTCATCGCCCTCATCCGGAAGATTCCAAGGGCTATTGATCCCAAGGACTTTCGCCCCATCAGTCTAGTGAGTGATTAGTGGTTACAAAATTATTGCTAAGATTCTAGCAATCAGGCTAAAGACGGTGTTGGGAAAGATTATCTCCAAGTCGTAGAATGCTTTCATCCAAGGTAGGCAGCTCCTAGATCCTGGTTATTATTGCCCATAAGTGCCTTGATAGTATAATAATAGTCGGGTGTTCTAGGCAAATTGGACTTAGAAAAAGCTTATGATCATGACAATTGGGATTTTCTGTTGCACATATTGAGGATGAGCAGATTTTGGGGGAAATGGTGCTTATGAACAGCTCATTGTATTTCCTCGGTGCATTTTGGTCTTGGTGCACAACACTCCCCCACTGGTTTTTGTAGTAGTTCCTATGGCCTAAGACTAGGGAACCCTCTATCTCCCTTGCTATTTTACATTGTGATAAAGGCTTTGGGGGAGATGATTTATGCTACTATGAGTGGGAGTCTGTTAGCTGGCTTCTTTGTGGGGACAAGGGATGTTGGGGGTTATTGACATCTCTCACATCCTATGTGCGAAAGATACATTGATTTTGAGTGGGGCTAACCCAAATTACTTAGTCATCTATGGTGTTTGTTCTTATGTTTTGAAGTCGTCTCTGGCTTGAAGATCAACTTGGCTAAGTCGGAGTTGGTTCCTATAAACAATGTTAATAATGTGGATGTTTTGACTTATCAAAAAAAAAATGTTAATAATGTGGATGTTGGCAGGTATTTTGGGATGTGGGGTTGCTTCTTTGCCTTAAAAGTGTCTTGGTCACCTGTTGGGGACTTTGTTTAAGGCCATGTCTATTTGGGACGGGATTATTGAAAAGATAGAACACCAGTTGGCCTTTTGCAATGTGCATTGAGAAGCTTCAACGTGACTTGATTTGGAGTGAGCTAGGAGAGAATTCAAATTTCTCCTTGTTTGTTCCCCAATCAATGAGGAAGGTTTAGGGATTCAACTTTTTGTTGCTCAATCGGGCTTTCTTAGGGAAATGGCTATGGCGCAATGTGCATGAGAGAAAGGCTTGTTGGAGAGTTGTGGTGGACTCTAACTTTAGCAATTCGTGGAATGGGCAATGTTTTAATGAGTCTTTTGGGTCGTAAGGAGTGGGATTATGGAAGAATATTTTTTTGGGTTAAATACTTTTTTGTCCCTTGTGGTTTAACAACTTTATTTTGTACTCCCTCGATTTCATTTTGTATCACAAATAGTCCCTCGATAATGGATAAAAACATAGATGATACCTCCGTCCAAAAATTGACAAAAATCCATGTCAACGCCCCTATTAAATTGGCACATGTTCATACACCTAATTAGAAATTAAAAAAAAAATTCATAATTAAAATGAAATTGTTATAACCTGCCCAACCTGCTGCCCCCCTCCCCCCCAAAACGAAATTGTTCTATGTTAGATCTTTCTATAGTAGCTTGGGTTGCAAGAAAGGCTCTCTTTTCCCTTGAAAGAGTATTTGGCTAACTATAAGGCCAACTTTTCTTTGCTTGGTTGACGGCCCTAGGAAATATCCTTACTATGAAAATCTTAGGATTCAGCGTGTCATAGTGATCAATTAAGTGCTGCATGTGCAAAAAATAAAATAAAATGGAGTCTGTAGATCTTCTTCTACATTATGAGGCAGCGTGTGCCTAATGGAATGCTTTCTTCAGTTGCTTTGGCCTTTCTTGGGTTATACCTAGATAAGTTATTGACTTGTATGCATGTTGGTGGACTAATGATAGCACTCAAAGTGCTGCAGCGTAGAAGATGGTGTCTTCTTGTCTTTGATGGTGTATTTGGAGGAAAATAAATGATATGAGTTTTGAAGATAGATAACGGAAGGATAATAGAGAAGCTAAAGTCTTTTTTCTTCAATACTCTTATTTGTAGACAGCTGCTCATATTTCTCCTTTGCTCCTAAGTTTTCATGATTTTCTTTTTTCTTCTTCTAGCTATATGTTTTCTCTTGTACATTTCCTAGGTACTTGGGAGCGCCTTACATTTTTAATGATAACTCAATTTCTTAAAAAAAAATAAAAGAAGAAGAACCTTACACATTGTACAGATATTCACAAAAGAAGCTTCTACTTTTCCCCCATAAACCTAATCCTATAAAGGGAAATTTTTTTTTTCCATAATGATTTGAGCCCAGATCACTACCATATCGTACCAGAGTTTTCTCCATCTTTGGCACAAGAAAGGTGAAGTTTTTTCTTCTACGGAACTAGGGAGAACTACTTTTCACTCATTGCTATGCAGTTTGGCATAGGTAAAAACACTAAACTAGGCCATTTCATGTTAACCTCAATAGAATAGAAAATAAAATGATAGGAAAAGAAAAGGGGAAAAAAGAAAGAAAAATTAGGCTTGAAAACTCACAGAGGATCTATCAATGCAGCCAAACTTGAAACATCCTCCGAAGAAGATGGGAAAAAATGATCAAATAGTTGGTGCTCAAGCTGACAGACCTGCAATTTATATTAGTGTCAATCAAAGTGTCCCATAGAAAAGCAAAGGGACCTAACGAACAATTATGGCTATTGATAAATGAAAGAAATAAGAAAGCAAAGAAATTAAAAGGAAAATATTGAAGTATTGCAAGGAACTCCAATCTAATTGTCACTCAATGGTAACCTTGCAGCACCTTTTCATTGGGGCTCGCATTCATTATGGAATAAAGGGTGAAAACATGTGGGAACCAGGTTCATTTGACTTGATGAAGGTTACTCCCTTTTGCCCCATAAAATTGTGAATGAGTCAAAGTTCTTACTATTTCTTAATAAGTGCATACAGACAAGAAAATCATATGATAATTGTCCATTCCATATACATGGCCCGTAGTCACAAAAACCAAATATTGCTTAAACTTTAACTTAAGAAGAGTCAAATCAACTGCATAGATGGACTGAAACTAATATAATATAATATAAATATGAGATTCATTACTAAAAATCCAGTCCTCGAAGAAAATTCATAAGCATTCACCCATCTAAAATATGCAAAAACTCTGTCCAACCAAGATTTGTGTACAACCACTAAACTTTAAGGCCTGAGACACCAGCGCATAATAGAATTGGTGAAGGAACCATATTTGAAAAATGCAATTCTTAGTATTCACTTTAATCAACAAGGACATATGGAATTGACTACAACCTCTATTTTTATTAGTTTATCATAATCAACCCTACCTGCATTAGATATGCACATCCTGATCTAGTTAATGATGGCAATGCCTCTTTCTTCGCAAATTCAGATATCCGTTGATGCACTATGCCCCTAACCTGGATAGCATAAGACCAAAGGAACATATGATTAAAACCAACTGACCGCTCAGGAAAACAAAAAATAAAAATAAAAATGATTAAAAAACACGGACCAATGAAATAATAAAAATTATTTTCAAAACAACCAATCATCAGCTCACCAAGGAAAGCCGCTGTTCACAATACAATCTATGGCATTCGGCAAGAAGTTGAACATATTCTTTCCTAGATGATCTGCTTTCAATTTCCTCCAGCACTGGCTTAAGCTGCAAAACATAATGCCTTAAGTTGCCTCTACAGGAAAAAAGATCAAGTTATAGGACACATCTGATTCCCACATCAGAGAGATCCCAGTAAGAATTTAAAAGGAACTGTGCATTTTCTAATGCCCTGACTCCACTCGCTGCCATAGTGGGTAATCTGTAATAAATCTGCTGTTTGAATAGAAGCTTTATTTTGAACCCAAAGAAAATGGTTACCTCACTCGCTGCTGCTTTGAAACGAACATATATAACAGATGCCTCAACACTTTCAGAAACAGTTGCTTTGCTGTTGCCGCTAGATCGGATTGCTGCCTGGACCTGTCAAAGGAAATGACTATATCACTGAGTCTTGAGCCCTCTGCGAACTACCTACATCTCTATATATATGTGTGTGTGTGCACGCGCGTGTTACAATTATTCGACTGCATATGACTTCACCTGAGAAAAAGCACTTTTGAGAACAGAGAGTACATGAGAACGTATCATGCCCAGAGCTCGAGACTGTCAAAACATGAAAATTTCAAGATTATTGTACATAAAAACAAATCATACTAGCAGAAGTTTCACACAATAGTAAAGGATGGAAATTGTTAGTTTTCATCCAATCAATCACCTTATAAATATTAACATCAGAATCACTTGTGTACCTGAAGTTGTCGGAACTTGAGCAAGAAAACACTGGATTCTGCATACTGTGGATTGCTTTCAACATACCTAAAATACACAGAGTTCAAATAATGATGGGTACTCATTTTTCATTACCTACAAATACAAATAATTCTCAGGCCAACAACAAACTTGCATTGTTTTTACCTGAGTAATGTCAGAACCAAAGAATTACTGAAAAATATTTACTTTGAAAATCATCCACTTACAAAATGCAATCATCAAGCCGCTTGAGCAGGGGGAGAAAGTTCTCATTTCCAACATTCATATTTGGAGAATAAAAATTGGATGAAATCTGCACACAGTGCAATATATTATTGCAAATTGCTATTTTATGTAGCATAACTTGTATGTAATCTCTACATAAAACAAATAACCAAGATTGTAAAATAACTCTATCTGAACAGAGTATGTAAAGTTTATGTGTTTATACATACAGATAAATACAACCCATCCAGCCATAAGAGGTTCAACCCACAACCTCACCCTCTAACCTTTCTTTATGAAAAGTGGAGAAGCCATTTGGTCAAAGACCACGGGCAAAGTATCCAGGTTTCATATAAACTCAATTTACTTGAAGCTTGATTGATACTAAAAGAAAACAAATACTAAATAAATAAATAAATGTTATACTCAGAATCTGTTATACTAAAAATGCCGACAAAATAGAGACATTGAAATGGATTGTTCAAAAATGATACTAATGTTAGAAACAGAGACCAAAAGTAACTGAGAAAGGAAGACATTTTTAACAAATTAAGTTGTTCAGCATTAGCAGTTGAGGCTAACAAAAACTACATCATTTTACAGATGATCACAACTACCAATAAATGCTCACAACAGGGTTAGTGACATTAGCAATATTCAAAAATTAATGGTCAGTTAGAGTATATGATTTTACAGGTGATCACGGCTAGGAACAACACTCAGTTAAAAAAAATAGGGTTAGGGATGTTATTGATATTGAGATTAAGCCAGTCAGCAGTAACAAGTGAGGCTAACAAACACTACATGATATAACTCAATCCATGTCAGCTAAAATAACAGGGTTAGGGATGTCAGCGATGTTCAAAATTAAAGATGACTAATTTTATATACCAAGTCCTTAACGATCACAACTAGATATAAATAAAAACATCCTGAATAAGTGTAAAAACTAAAAGCCAAACATCTTCCACTAACGAAAAAACAAACAGAAAATTAGCAACTACTTCCCCATCCTCTTTGGACATAAAACATCAGTTTACTAGAAAGTATTTCCGGTCAATCAAGTCTTCCCCACAAAGAATGCAGCTTAAAGCAATGGTCAACCAAAAGAGCGTAACCCTAGATCAAGCACTAACTTCACATATACTCTTTCACAAGAATTGAACCTTCATCACCCCAGAACTCCTTACAAGAAGAAAACCTCAAAGGACGCCATACTTAATTTAAATGATGTTATACTTTGTTTAAATGAACAGAACCTTTTAGAATTTCTTTGCACACAATTTTTTCTAATAAATAGATACTTAATGAAGATGGTGCTTTCATTATTGATATTGTATGCACACAGCTACTACATATCTTGCCACAGAAGATACATGAATGACCAACCTAATTAGTAGATAACTCAAGAATCCAACATTTAGAGTAGTGTTTTTCTTTTAACCTTGTAGAAGTTTGGATAAGCTAGAGTGACGTTTATAAGTAGGAAGCTGCTAGTTGCTAATATCAAAATAATGTTCCAAATCTTTTCCCATTACTTCAGTAATGTTTTCTATTGTGTTCTCTTCAACTAACAAAAAAAAAATCAAAACAAACTGAAACTCTTGTTAAGATTGCACTCAAACCTTACATTCTCTAATTCCTCAAAGTACTTGAGCTTACTGTGAAGTGCTTCTGCAATTCAATCAGTCTTTGCTTCTCTATTACCTGCAACATGAGCAGAAAAGTGAGACAATAAGTCAACTATATTAAACAAAGGTTACTGCCTCCAGTATTTCAAATTCGATCAGTCTTTGCTCATGTTTTTTGTTGAACTTCCTAGAGAGTGCAGCAACACTATCAAAAGATTTGTAAACTTATGAAGTGACATTGAGATTTACTCGAGCCAACTCTATTGGCAAGTTAAACATCAAATAAGAAAGTATAGGAAATGGGAGAAAAACACACCAGCCGGTCACAGGCATCATGAAGAGTTTTTGTCTTTGTAGCTACTGCTTGATGCTCCAGCTGTAGTCCATCAAATAAATGTAAAGTGTCATCCACCTGCACAAAAGGGAACTCAGGCATATTAATAATCCAAATCCAAATCCAAATCCAAACGGAAGAATTACAGCTTAGGAATCCAGACTAACCTGACCAAGTAAACCATCACATGTCTGTATGCGCTCTGTTAAAGAGTTTACATACTGTTGATATTTCTCCTCTGTCTAGGGAAAGAAAAGAATGAGGTGAAATAAGCATTTTCGAACATCCTATGCAGACAAATATGCTACAATGAGAAATCGCCACAAACCTCTGACTTCATTGCCGATTCAAGATCATTAAACCACTTGTAAAACTGAAACATAAAGGAAAGGCAATGAATCAAACCAAAAGCTTTAGACGCGAGCCTCATTTATCATGGAACCAAACGATAATCTGATACCTGGTTTGTATTGACCAAGAATGGTTGAATAGTAGGAGCGGAATCTCGGACAGAGCTGTCCTTAACGGAAACGGAGACAGACAAGGCATTATCCGAGTGAGATACATGATCTTGAGCCAGATTGAGCGGAAAAGGCCGCTCCGCAACCGCATGAGACAGTGCTACGATTGCCGCTTGTTGATGCTCTGTCAAAGGAGCATTCTGCACCGGCAAAGCAAAAAATCAAACGATGAAGCGGTTTCGATCACAAAAATGCACAGATCGAGATTTAGCAAAGCAAGATTTCAAATTCGAATATGAAATCATGAAGCAAGAAAGCGCAATTCTATTAAAACGCAGATACCTGCTCCCAAGTAGAGGCGAAATTGTAGCCTTTAGAAATGGCTCCCGATTTCGGAAGCGTAGGAGGAGGAGGGCTTGGTTTCGTGCTTGCCATTTGCACTCGGATCCGGCTTGATCCGGCTTCTGTGCTGCAGTGCAGTGTTCAGATGTTAAAAGGTTGAAGGGTTCAGATGTTTTGTTAAAAAAAATTGAAGGGTCCAGATTTATTTTAATTGAAACGTTGTCTTTAACTCCGAAGTAGACGTTTGCTGTGGTTTAATTTTTGACCTTCGAGGGGTAGGGGAACGTCTCTTTTCAACAATTCGGTAATGAGGAAAAGAAACTCTATGAAGAGAATTGTTAAGAATCAAACAAATAAATTCAGAAAAAAAAGTTTTAAAATTGATGTGACAGATCGTAAGTGGCAGACAATAGAGTGATAATTGAATTTTTTAATTTAAAAATCTTTACTGCACCAATTTAAAACTTTTTTTTAGTTTATTTGTTTGATTCTCTTGTACTTATATTTGCCGACTTAACTTAATCTCTAATTTTATTCAACAGCTTCTCTGCAGCCTCTGTCGTTGAAGTCACTCACACTAACAGCATATCCATCGCATATCTTTTATCTGCATAAGCATCTTGAGGAAATAATCAATTAATGGTCATAAGCCAATTGAAAAAGGTAAATCTCCAACCAACAATGTTAATATTCTTTCTACATAAACAATTTTCTTGTATAGAAGATTATGACATTAATTTACGACGACTATATGACCAATTTTTTGTGTACAAATACCTCATCATGTAATTGATTATCATCAAGTAATACACACATAATTTCTTCTCATTCATACCTTAGTAGTTATGTTTAGTTTTCCCATAGTATTAGTACGTAGCGTTGATTCTGAGCGAATGAAAAAAACTATGTTTAGTCTCTCTTTTTTTCATACTTGCTACACGTTATTGCTTTTCTAGGATCTATGCTGCTTTTTCTGAGTTGTCATGCTTAACTTGGTAGGTTTCGTTTCACATTTAAGTGTAACATTATTTGAGTATTCTATGAAACTAACTAGAAAAAATAGAAATAGCTTAGAAAAAACCCCAGAAAATAGGAATATATAGAAACTTATTCATACATGTATATTTATATGTTCATGTCCATCTCATTCTCTCATTCATTTTCTTTTAAAATCAATCGTGATCTGTTTTCCTACGTATATATACTTTCTTTATTTCCATGAGAGAAGTTTTAAGGTTCAAATATGATTGCGATGAGAATAAAGAGCATTTACATCCAACTCAACAAATATTTAATTAAATTTTAGTTAAAGAATTGTTTTTTTTATTTTAGCTATCAACTTTTTCAAAACACTTACATTTGGCTCATTGTTTTAACTATTTATTTTCATCTTTTATTTTAAATATTATTTATTTTTCTACTTTATTTATTCTCAAAAATAGAGATAACAAGATTATTTTTTACTCATTGTTAATATTATGATAACTAATGATTAGTTGAGCTAAGATGTTCAATAAATTTGTTAAACACCGTAATAATTCAGCAAATCTATAAAGACAAGCTAAAATAACTATTTTGTTGAGTGGAATATAGTTGCCCTTAAACTTTTGAGAATTTTCTATTCACGGCTCGGCAATTAAAAAATAAACACACAGTTAAATAGGATAAAATAAAATAAAATAAAGGTCTGATGAGAAGTCCAAATGGGCATTTAATCAATTGGCTGCTTTTTCAAGACTTTAATGCACGTACGAACGCTCCAACTCCAACCAGTAGTGGGAATCGACAAATCCAGGAATATGCCAATGGATGTACGGAATGAGTGCTTCTTCTTGGTGGAGGTACCACGTCAACTATGCATGCATGCCTTTGTATATTTTATGAGTAATCTCGAGTATAATTGTCATATAATATAATTTGATAATGTAATTGTAAAAATTTGTTACCAAATTAGTATTTGTTAAAAAATAAAATAAATTAATAACCGATTTTTCAATGTTATGTCATTCCAATTGTATAACAATCTATCAAATAATATTATGTATATATTAAAGACATCTAATAAACTAATGACATCTAAAGTGGACTGAAAAGATATATGGAATAAGTGCTTCTTGGTGGAGGTACCACGTCAACTATGCATGTACGCCTTTGTATATTTTATGAGCAATCTCGAGTACAATTGTCATATAATATAATTTGATAATGTAATTGTAAAAATTTGTTATTGAATTAGTGTTCGTTAAAAAATAAAATAAATGAATGACCGATTTTTCAATGTTACGTCATTCCGATTGTATAACAATCTATCAAATAATATTATGTATATATTAAAGATATCTAATAAACTAACGACATAGAAAGTGGACTGAATAGATGTACGGAATGAGTACTTCTTGGTGGAGGTACCACGTCAACTATGAATGTATGCCTTTGTATACTTTATGAGTAATCTCGAGTACAATTGTCATATAATATAATTTGATAATGTAATTGTAAAAATTTGTTATTGAATTAGTATTTGTTAAAAAATAAAATAAATTGATGACTGATTTTTTTATTTTTTTTATTTTTTTTTGACATGTTCACACAAGGGTATGGGAAGGGGGGATTCGATCTTGTGACCTACACTTCATAAGGCATGGTTCACAGCCGATTGAGCTACCTCTTGAGGACATGACTGATTTTAAATGTTATGTCATTCCAATTGTATAATAATTTATTATTTATGTATATATTAAAAACATCTAATAAACTAACGTCATGCAAAGTGAACTGAACTTGACTCTGATTAATATTTGAAGGACTTGGTTTAAGTGCCATAAAAATATATATGTATTATAGTATATATTAGAAAGTTCTTCATAACACCTATATCTAGCTTTCTATTTTATTTATCCACTTTCACTCTTTTTTTTTAATGCTTTTTTTATTTGGTAAGTAACATTAAATGTTTTAATATTTTGCTGTGCTGGATGTAGTTTATTTTAAATGAAAATAGGAAAAATTATATTTTACCCTCCTAAAGTTTTGGACGATTTTTAATTCGACTTCTAATATTTCAGTTTTTGCAATACATCCATCAAATTTTTGCAATTCGACCAATTTTATCCCAAAATTTTCATATTATCCTATTTATTTATTATATAAAAATATAATAATTATGGGTGCAAAAATGGGTAGATGGCCAAAAAGGTGGATACAGCCATCCCAATTTTTTTTTAATTTTTGAAAAAATTAAAAAAAAATTATGGACAATATAAAAAGTTTGAAATAAAATTGGTCAAATTATAAAAATTTGAAAATTTGAAAGATACATTGCAAAAATTAAAATATTAAAGGTCAAATTAAAAATCGACCCAAACTTTATAAAGTGTACTTTTCCTGAGAATACTTAACTCTCACCTGTTTATTGTGTGGCAAATAAGATGGAAGCTATACACATATTAAACAAGTGAATTTATAAATATTGAAAACAGGTAAAAGTTATTTACTATAGAAATAGATAGAAAGTTAAAAAATAGGCTTTGATTTCATAGAGATAAGTATGAAAAATGAGTGGAGTATTTACTGTTTAGGATATAAAATTTAGATAGGTAGACAAAGAAAAACAATCACCTGTCCTCCATATAATTGGAGAAGTAGAGAAAGTTTCTCCACAACATGCTCACAACGCAAAGAGTGCCAAAATGTCGGCCAAATTTCTCCTCTTTTTTTTTTGGGAACCCGAAGTCGATAAATTTTTTTTTTTTTGGGTCATTGGTGTTCATGTTTGTGTTTTTGCATTCTATATGTTTGAAGAATTTTTCATGAGAAAGAAAAAGTTTTTTGGATTGTATTTTGAGATATTTGAGCGATATTAGTTAAATTTCAAGAGCTAATATTTGGGTTTTAATATTTTAAAATTCATTTCTAAATTCAAAACTAAAACCTAAAGATGAAAGATTAACCCTTTAAGAATAATATTACTCTAAAGGCCTAAAGTGATTTGGTCATTCTAAATTTGACGTTAATATCTCAAAACTCGTTTTTTGATTCAAAATTAATGCGATTGCATTTAATTTAAAAGAATTGTAAATATGAATTTATAAGAATGCTCAAAATGCTATATCATTTTAATTTATATACTTTTATTATACCAATTTTTGTAATTTTTATTGGAAAAAGAGAGAGTTTTGTTTTAATAACAATTTTTGGCCGAAAAGCTCCGCCTCTGCCGAAAAGCTTTACTCCAAAGCAAACAATCACCTGCTTCCCTGACCTGGAAATTAGGTAGGAGACAGCATGCGAGTCAAATAACGCACACAATTTGCTCTGACTGGGGGCTTTTTTTTTTAAACGCATTAAATATCATACCCTTATTATTATGAATTTTTGGATTATTCCAGAGGAAACCATCAATAGCCAAGTGGCCATAAAGGAAAATCCACGAGGATGAAAACGACATTTCACGGTTCCCCTTTCTCCTTCCTTCCGCCAACCAGAAATATCATTCACAAATCATCCATAATGCTACAACAAAATACAAATCTCACTCTCTCACTCTCTCTCTCTCTCTCTATATATATATATATATATATATACACAAACAATCTTAAACACGTGGTGCCACATCTTCACATGACGTTATCAATGATGTCATCACGTTGCCAGGTCATCGCCTGGTACACCTTATCCGCAGGTTTCCAATCGTCTTCCGCCTCGTGGCAAGAACGTGAACAGAAACTCGTGGTAGCCGGGCCTATGGACATATTCAGGTACTCCGTGGACTACCCTACAGTTTCCCCAAAGCCTGACCATGTTTACGTGGCGAGAATTGGTTGGTTGCTATGAGGGCTTACCGTGAAACGTAGCGGATGTGAGATTTGTGATAGTTAAATATGGATAAACGATGACGTGTGGGTCAGCGCCTCTGCGAGGCAGACACGGCGTTGGGACCCAGTTTTTCTTCAAAACGTGCTAACACTTCGATTACGTGGCGCTCTAGGAGATCGACACGTGGAAATGCTTTAGTTGGAGGGAGTATCAGGGCGCGTGAGGGAAAGACTCGTCGATGCCAGTTGGCATTACTGGTTAGTGTACTGGCCGACCTTATCCTCTTCCTTTTTTTTTTTTAATATATATATATTTTAATTTCTTAAAATTTTTAGTAACTATTTCTTTTTCCTCCTAAGGAAAGAAGCATTGTATATTGTAGAGCGAGAGAGAGAGGGATTGGAAGGTGACTCTTGGGAGAAAGAAAGGACCAAACCGAACCAAAAGAAACCCTAGATTTCTTGCTGCTGAAAGCGCCAAAT
This sequence comes from Carpinus viminea, assembly GCA_013348765.1. Lineage (NCBI taxonomy): Eukaryota > Viridiplantae > Streptophyta > Magnoliopsida > Fagales > Betulaceae > Carpinus > Carpinus viminea. The sequence goes on from CP054667.1 coordinate 60,562,745, forward strand.
TGTTTTCTTTATTTTGATTCTCAGATCCAATTTTCTTGTTTCGGAGCTGTGGTAAGTATTGAAGTTTCGTTCTTTTTCGTTTTTTAGTGTATTTGATGGTGTAATTTGCAATTTATTGGGATCTTTTTCTGATATTTTGGTTGAATTTTGTCCTACGGATAACGAAAATGGAACCTTAACGTGTAGGAATTGCGTTGATAGATCTTTTGCTATGTTTCAATGTCATTCATTAGTTTGCGTTAACGGTTGATTGTAAAGAACCTACTTTATTTTGTTTCTATGAAATTAGTTTTTAGTCTTTGTAATGATGCTACATATGTGATATTCATTTCAGATCGTGCCCAGTTATAGTCTTTTTCGGACAAAAGCAGTTGTGGGCTTTGTTTATAATTTTGCGATCTTGTGAAAGATTTTTTTTTTTGGATTGAGGGTGTACCGTAGAATTGGTTAAAAGATGATGTCTAGATCGTATACCAATCTTTTAGATCTAGCTTCTGGGAACTTTCCGGTAATGGGTCGCGAAAAGAAGCGCCTTCCCCGTGTAATGACGGTTCCGGGGGTTATTTCTGAGCTTGACGATGATCAGGCCAATAGTGTATCATCGGACGTTCCATCCTCGCTTGCCCAGGACCGTATCATTATTGTTGCTAATCAGCTCCCTGTGAAAGCTAAGCGTAGACCTGATAATAAAGGGTGGAGTTTTAGTTGGGATGAGGACTCGTTGTTATTACAGCTGAAGGATGGTTTACCTGAAGAGATGGAGGTTCTGTATGTAGGGTCTTTGAGGGTTGAGGTTGATCCCAGCGAACAAGATGATGTGTCGCAGCTTTTGTTGGATAGGTTTAAGTGTGTTCCAGCTTTTTTACCGCCTGATATTTTGTCAAAGTTTTATCATGGGTTTTGTAAACAGCATCTGTGGCCGCTTTTTCATTACATGCTTCCCTTCTCGGCGAATCATGGTGGACGGTTTGATCGGTCTTTGTGGGAGGCATATGTGGCAGCAAATAAGATTTTCTCACAAAGGGTGATCGAGGTTATAAACCCTGATGATGACTATGTTTGGATTCATGATTACCATTTGATGGTGCTGCCTACCTTCCTGAGGAGGAGGTTCAATAGGCTGAGAATGGGGTTTTTTCTCCACAGTCCATTTCCTTCATCAGAGATATATAGGACTCTGCCTGTGAGGGAAGAGATCCTCAAGGCACTTTTGAATTCGGACCTCATTGGCTTCCACACTTTTGATTATGCTCGGCATTTCCTGTCTTGTTGTAGCCGAATGTTGGGTTTGGAGTATCAGTCCAAAAGGGGTTATATTGGGTTGGAATATTATGGAAGGACTGTTGGGATAAAAATCATGCCGGTTGGTATTCACATGGGACAGATTGAATCTGTTTTGAAACTTGCAGATAAGGAGTGGAGGGTGGGAGAGCTCAAGCAACAGTTTGAAGGAAAAACTGTATTGCTTGGGGTTGATGATATGGACATATTTAAAGGTGTCAATTTGAAACTACTGGCAATGGAGCAGTTGTTGAAGCAGCACCCGAAATGGCAAGGAAGGGCAGTTTTAGTACAGATTGCAAACCCTGCTAGGGGAAGAGGGAAAGATCTCGAGGAAATACAGGCTGAAATACATGCAAGTTGCAAGAGGATTAACAAAAATTTTGGCCGAACTGGATATGAACCGATTGTCTTCATTGACAAACCAGTTTCTCTCAGTGAACGAGCAGCATATTACACTATTGCTGAGTGTGTTGTGGTCACAGCTGTGAGGGATGGAATGAATCTTACACCTTATGAGTACATTGTTTGCAGGCAGGGCATTTCTGGGTCGGGGTCAAGTTCAGAATCAAGTGTGCCCAAGAAGAGCATGCTAGTAGTATCAGAGTTCATTGGCTGTTCTCCTTCACTGAGTGGTGCAATTCGGGTCAACCCATGGAATGTTGAAGCAACTGCTGAGGCAATGAATGAGTCAATTTCAATGGCTGATGCGGAGAAGCAAATGCGCCATGAGAAGCATTATAGGTATGTGAGCACACATGATGTGGCATTCTGGGCAAGGAGCTTTTTCCAAGATATGGAAAGGACTTGCAAGGACCATTTCAGAAGACGTTGTTGGGGAATTGGTTTGAGCTTTGGTTTCAGGGTTGTGGCACTGGATCCTAATTTCAGAAAGTTGTCTATTGATTCCATTGTATCTGCGTATTCAAGGTCCAGGAATAGGGCTATACTTTTGGATTATGATGGTACCGTAATGCCCCAAGCTTCCATCAACAAGTCCCCAAGTCAAGAGGTTATCTCAATCATAAACATGCTTTCTAGTGATGTTAAAAACACAGTGTTTGTTGTCAGCGGAAGAGGTAGAGATAGTTTAGGCAAGTGGTTTTCTCCTTGTAAGAAACTTGGAATTGCTGCTGAACATGGTTACTTCATGAGGTATGCTAATTTTTATTTCTCCTATACATTAACGATTGTTCGCTTTTGCCTTTTGTGTCTAAATTGCACGGTATATTAGGTGGCCAGCGGAAGAGGCTTGGGAAACCTGCGGACAGAGCAATGATTTTGGGTGGACACAGATAGCTGAGCCTGTTATGAAATTGTATACTGAATCCACCGATGGTTCTTATATTGAAACTAAGGAGAGTGCCTTGGTTTGGCACCATCGGGATGCAGACCCTGGTTTTGGATCTGGCCAGGCTAAGGAGATGTTGGACCATCTAGAAAGCGTGCTAGCAAATGAACCCGTTGCAGTCAAAAGTGGCCAGTACATTGTTGAAGTGAAGCCACAGGTAGATATCTAAACTCTAGTTTAGATTTTTTGGAATTCAAATATGAATGAGTTCCTGTCCATTATAACATCTTATGATTGAATTGCCATGTCTATTCCTATTTTTTGACTTCTTGTAGAATAAGCTTTAAACCATGTTCTTCCAGCCTTTAATGAAAAAAAAGTTGTCTTACTCGTCCATTATGTTGGAACACATGTCAGATGCGGTTATGGAGTATACCTTCATTTTTCCATCCGACACTCTTTACACTTTTATTATGCGAATTTAATGATGAACAAAGCAAGAAACAATTGGATGCGTTCCAGTTCAATAATCTAACATGACATATTGAAGTGTGTGATCAACTGTGATGAAGATTTACTTGTTTATGTTTATTCAACCAAGGGTTAATATAAAAGCATAAAAATTATTCGGTAGATCTAAAAATATAGTTCCTTTTACATAATCAATCCATTGCCTACATAGAACATGAACAAGCCCAGGAAGAGTCTAAAGTTCTAAGAACTTGTGATTAATTGCCAAAAGTGGTGCGATGCTCACTTCAATAAAGTTAAGTGCTAGTTTATGGCATCAGGTACCTGTGATTGCGAGTATATTGAAATGCAATATGAGAGGGGTGTGCTAGAATTGGATCACAGCAACCTCATCCTCTCTAACACATTGAAGATAAGCTGTTTGATATTGGCATAGTAGACGAGGTTAGCGTTTGACCTACAGAGTTTATGGATCAGTTTGGCAAAGGGGCCAAATGGTTCCTGTAAATTAGACTGGCCCTATTGCTGTTCCATGTAAATAAATTAGAGTCAAATTGCCCTAAAACGCTAAGGACACATGCCTTCCTCACAGTGACATGCTTTGCTTTTACTTACAAGGTCTTTCTACTTAAAATTAAACCTCAAGATAAAGTTTGCAGAATTTCAGGACCATAGAGAGCAATGGAACTAGTGGCATGTTGGCGCATCTTACCATTACTGACACATTAATTATTGTTTAACTTGTGTTTGCATAGGTTTGGACTAAAAATTTGCTTGCAGATTTGATAAAGGTGTTTGATTGATAGTATGTATAATAGGCGTTAGGTTGTCTAAAAGTGGACAGCAGCATCATCACTTGCTGGAGCACAACATTAAACCAAGAAAGCAAATTGAAATTTACCTTGCTTTATATATATATCCTGTGCTTTACTTTCGTTATATTGCTTGAAATTGACCTTGCTTTATAATTCTGGTGTTGGATGTATTTTCTTCTTTCAACAAAAAGTTCCCTGTAGACATGTTTTGCCTGCTTTGGTGATTTGATATACGCCTTACTAGTAAAAAATTGGAACATCTACTGCTTAGATATTTGAATCTAACATATAGCTTGGGTTTTAGGGAGTCAGTAAAGGTTTGGTTGCAGAAAAGATTTTCACAGCAATGGTGGAGAGAGGCAAGCAGGCTGATTTTGTACTGTGTATCGGGGATGACCGATCTGATGAGGACATGTTTGAGATCATTGGCAATGCAATTAATAGTGGTGTCCTCTCTTCTAATACGTCCGTATTTGCGTGCACTGTTGGACAGAAGCCAAGTAAAGCCAAGTACTATTTGGATGACACAACAGAGGTCATAAACATGCTTGACGCTCTTGCAGATGCTTCAGATCCTACATCCTCTCCGAGTGATGAAGATGAAAGTTCTGCTTGAAATCCTCCTCCATGGCTTTTCTAACTTCAGTGCTTCTTCTGCTTTAAGCCAATCAGGAAGAATAACATGCTGCTGGTCTATGATTAAAGGTGATGATGATTTTCATCTCTGTTTGAAGTAAATTTGGTGGGAGAAACTTTATATGACTTCTTTCTCTGATCATTTGGTGGCCATTTTGGAAAACATCAACAGCTTGGATTTTTTTTGTGACATAAACATGAAAGAGAAGTGTGGATTTTATGGGTTTTACTTGGAAAGAAGAATTTTTTTACATCAGCTCAGCCACCTGAAGGATTGACATGACCTACCCCCATCTGTTCATGGGTAGAAATGTCTAAATAATCGCTGCACATACACATAAAAGGCTGTCCAGCCTGCCTAATGCAACTATCATACTCATCAGGTAGTCCAGGTGTATCTTCTTGCATATTCTTGCTTGGGATAAGTAACTTCTGATTTTGGGAAAGATGTGCAAGGGATAACAGAAACATGTTTCAACTGAAGTAGGATGCCCCCATTAGATGAAACAGTACACTGGTGTCTTTTCTTTTTTCTTTTTTCCTTTTAAATTTTGAGTGAATTTCTTTTGGCATTGTTACTCGGATTATTGTTTTGCATATTAAGTCTGTAAATTCTATAGCAAAATTTCCATTTTAGTTTTATATGCTTTAACCTCTAGTCTCTTGTGTTTGACATGGACAACATCGAAGGAATTTTCACCGAGGTTTTATGGCCTGAAATGGGGCTAATAAGACAATGTTGAATAAAGACAGGAATTAACTTTTAACATACAATAGTGCCCTGTATGAGTTCCTTGTCTTAGGAAAAATTGATTGTTAGGATATCACTCATTTAAAAATCTCCTGGTTTTTTTTTTTTTAAATAGTTAACGAGTTTTTACCTTTTAAAAAACTAATCTCTTCCCAGTTTTTCCATTCAAATTATTGGAGTTTCTGTCATCTGTAAGCTGTCTAGTCATCAATTATTATGTAATAAAGAGGATACGATATATTCATAATTTGTGCAAATTTTAATTATATCCGATGATTAAAAAAAAAAAATAGTGAAAAGAGAGCTAGGGTAGAGGCCTCAGCCTTCATCCACCACCTCACAGTGGAAGACTACATGGAGCGGGTGGAGGCAACATCTATGATGTTCACTTTACACTGAAGAGTGTGTGGAGGCCTACATGGTGGAGTTCTCCAACCCACACGGAATGGGTGGAGGCTACACCTCCACCTCCTCCGTGAGGTGGATGGAGGTACTTCACGTGGAGGCCAAAAAATAAAAATAAAAACCATAGACATTGCGAGTAATTAATCCCTCAAGGCCGAAATATACCAAAGGTAAAACAGCTAAAATGATGTTTCCACTTTGTTTACTTAACCAAGCTGTAAGAATTAGAATTACTGAATTACCAAGTAGAGAGATAAAAAAGGTGACCTGTCTGAAAGAAAACATAAACGTAATAAATGTAAAGGGAATTTAGAGAAGAAGAAAGTGAGATATAAAAGACTTTCAATGGTTGGGTCTATAATTTATCTTCACATATTAGAGTTATAAAAGCTATATTTTGCTCTTATTCACTCTGTTCAGAGGGAGGTGGAGATAATATTATAAAAAATCTATCATATTTCACATAATTAATGAGACGCACAAATTAAGAAAAAGGTAAAATAAAACAATCACAAAATATAGATTTACGTGATTCATTATTAAGGACTTTGTCCTTAGGATTTAAGTGAAATATTACTATTTTCGAGAGAGATAATACAAATGGCATCAATAATACATCCGTACAAACCGTACTCATATAAAAGACTATAAATATGACCCAAATTGGGTCAAAACATCAAAACGGGCCCATTTTTTTTTTTTTTTTGAATCGGCTCAAACTCTGCTCCATGGTAGTGCTTAAAAATAAATAAAATACCCATTAAGCTCCCAATGTCAAACCGAATTAGGTGCAAATCGGATGAATACAAAACCATGCTCCACGTAACCTAACAAATACAAAATAAATTTCAAAATGTGCCTTGTACTGAGCTTGAGAGGTAGACGTTGGGGATGGAAAACTAGGAAATATGAACACACAGCCGGGCTGCCTCACATTGAAAATCACACCAGAAGTGGGAAAGCCAGAGCATCTTTCTTTGACAAAGCAAATTTGTACAACATTTATTTCTCAATTGAGGAGGGTGTGCTCGCCCATTGCCTGCAAAAATCGACAACTTATTTGTATGAATGATTGTTCCATATTCAAGTCTTCATTTAACTCCATCTTCCTTATTTATTTCTCCCATGTGCACATGTGTTGTATATCTTCTTTACACAACTCATGCTTCTAGAAATTATTTCCTTTATTAGGTGTGAAAATGCAGTTTTAATTAGTGATTATTAGCTAAAATCACTAATCATAGTTAATAAAATTTGTTAAATGCCTAAATGAATAATTGGCGGTTAACAATTTTTTCAAATTCTTAGACAATTACCAATTAACGGACGATTAATAATTACCGTTATTTCAACCGTATCTGATCTATTTAACTAAGCACAATACAATGTTTACAGAATTGCTCGGTTTGTTAACTATTCTCTTTATGTAACCACGTGTCCAAACAACTCTTAAACAACCCACCCTTCTTGAACAATTAGACCCTATAAAAATCTTTCACATTTACTAACAATTGAAATAACAAATTTGAGAGTCAAAATCCAAATGCCATGAACAAAGGGGAAGACAACTCATGGTAGAGGAAGTTCTTGTAAATTGTGCTGGGAAGGTGCAGAGTATAGAGTACAGAGACATTAGCAAAAGGCTAAAATGTTTGAGTCAGGCATATGATGCAGGGCACGTGAACCACGCTCAGAGTTGTACTGCACCCAAATGCCCCCACTCCCCTGTTTTCCTAACTAACCCAAGCTACATAATTATTTGCTAATTAGCCCTCTATTTTATACATAATTGCATCTCTACTCGCATCTCTTTTGTGTTATAGTGGTCTTATTTTGATTTTACGTGGATATTATTTTCTAAAAAAATAAAATAAAAAGTTGACTCTTATTTTTTCACTTGGTTTTAAAAATTTTTTTGTGTTACTAGGTGGTCTTGATACCACTTGTAATAATCCAAAAACAAGTATTAGCCACATTTACGCTATTATCTTAAAAGAATTAGTCAATTTGAAGCTTTCTTATAATTTATTATAAAGTTCAATTTTACTTAGTAACTAGGCAATGTGGGACTTAACACTCATGATTATCTTTTATAAATTATCCACTCTATATGAATTTTTTCTCATCTTTTTAATATGTGACCGGAGTGTTACAGTAACATTTCTCAACTCGCATCACCGTGTCGAAACCAATTGAGTGGGATTTGGACTTACCAACCATGAAGAAGAATCCCCAATAGTAATAGGAAGTGTTTGGTATACCCAACAGTACCCAACAGTAATACAAAATTAGTGGTGTTTATTCATCAAAACTATACGTACCCAACAGTGTACCCAAATGTGGACACCACAAAAAACACAATATAAACCTTGTGAAGCATCACCACTAATATTATGTTCTGTCATTCGCATTGTCAGAGATAGAGATCATAATGGAAACTTGGTTTTTTTTTTTTTCTCAAAATGGTAAGTATATGAACAAATAATTCAAAATATAAAATGCAAATAACCATGTATACTTAAATGTGGATCATATAAAAAACACGCTTTTCAAATTGATGTCACGTAAAAATACTTTCTGAAACCAATTTTTTCTTTTTTTTTTTTTTTTTTTTTTTTTTCAGAAAGGACATCTCAACATACACCCTAATATCCAAAAATGACATAAATTTCTTTTAAATTAATCTGAAAAAAAATATTATGTAATCCATTAAAATAGTATCAAGTGTCTATAAACATTTAAAGTGTGCATTAAATTCTTAACGTCATTAATTGTAATTTACTAACTTAGACTAATATTTTAAATGTTTATAAACACTTGACACTATTTTAAATAAGTTAGAAGATATTTCTTTTAGATTGATTTAAAAGAAATTTCTGTTATTAAAGAACTCTCTATATCGTCTAATAGATGTTTATTAAAAAAAGAATATATTTATGAGTGATGTATATTACTATATAAATATTTCACAAATATCGTCATTAAATAATTACTACTAGACTTTACCATGCACATAAACTTTGTATAAAATATTTGTAGGGTGGGGGCATTCATTTGTATTTATACACATACTCACAAAAACTGATGCTCTTAAAGCATACTCGAAATGATTACGTATAATGGTACTTCATTTAATTCATGCAACTTGCACCGAAAGCATGTATACGTAACAAACACAACACTCTAAAATTCTCCTTCCCAAATCATAAATTTCTGATCCTCACCCTGCCACCTGTACGTCTCCCTCTCCCTCCCCCTGCCACTACCATCCAAATCCAGACCATATCCCCCCAAACCAATTCGACGCGTGGCTTCGGAAGCCTTCGCTTCCTCTCTCCACCGTGTCAGCTACCAAATACCCCGACATGAACCCACGCGCCGCCCGTATCTTCTGAACCCAGACAACAAAGATTGTAATTGGGAGAGTGGTTTAATTTTAAGAAGCATTTATATATACACCGAAAGCAACCCACTTTGTGTCGTTTTCTCTCCGATAAACTGATGGGTCAGTCAATTTCTTCAATTCCTCACGCGGGCCCTTTGATTACAACCATTGTGATTTTTGATACAATATACATATTATATGATATCATCTAAAACTCCAATTATATCAAAAGAAGTAGCAGACTAACTTTACGGAATCTGATTCCGGAGCGTGTGATATGGCGCGTGAGTATTGTCTGTCATTTTGACATGCAATATTATACAAAAAAAAATTTTAGCAGCTGGCCGGAGTAGTTGTCGGAGACAAATAAACCTGACTCTGTATCACGGTTTTTCCAATCTTGAACCCTGGCACGACAGTGAAGCCCACGCGGAGCTCGCCACCTCCAACGCCACCGCCATTGTCACGTTCGCCGGCGATTTCGCCGGAAAGGACCAACGCTTCCTCGGCCACGCATTCCATGTAGACTTCTGAGAACCTACAGTTCTTCGTAACCTGAAAAACGGTGATCTCTTCGTCGAACGAGAATGCCAGGCAATGCAAAGCCACACGCGCTTCACCATCTCAAGGAACGCGATGAAGAACGCGGAGTCGGGGACCCCGCCGGCGTTCACGAGCTTTCGCTGGTTCAGGTTGCCGAAGAGAGAGCATTCCATCTTCGCGTGTACGAGGTGGAGGTACTTGGACCTCGCGAACTTCGCGAACGACGAGTTTGGGTTCTGGGAAAGAACATGTTTGGGGTTTACGTTCGTGAGCTTCTTGAACTTGTCGAAGAAGAGGCGGTGACGGTGTTTGTCGAGAGGTTGTCGTTGAGACTGATCAAATTGAGGGAAATTGAAGCCCTCAAACATGGTTACGCACACGAAGGATTCGAAAGCGAAGAACCGGTGGCTTGGGTTTGTGAAAACGGCGTCGGGGTTGATGAATTTGACGGCGGCGTCGAGATCCCAGTTCGCCGACTCCATATCACGAATCATCAACTTCACGAAGCTTCGGATGGATCTTAGCGCGTGGTGGAGCAATTGGACGAAATGGGTCACGTTGAGTCGCGTAAGCCGAAGACTGTCAAACATTGACAAAGACCCACTTGAGTTGAGCCTCTTTTCTAACGACTTGTTGAATGCAACGGCGTCGTTGAGGTGGTTCTTGAGCGAAACGACGTCGGAGTCTTTGAGCTCAACTTCCGCCTCCAGTTTCTTGATGGTGATCTCGTACGTCTTCATCAAGGCCTGCTGCTCTTGAATCTCCGCCAGCATGAGAGTCACCTGGGGAGAAAGATCAAGCTCTTTTCTCATGAAGCCGCGCTTGAGCTCGGAAATCGCTTTCAGCTCGTCCACCACGGCCTGGTCGGCGACCTGAATGGCTTCGCCGTTGTAAGGATGCTGAGCCATTTGGAGCTCGGCATAAGCCGCTTTAATCGAAGTAATGCCGGCGAAAAGCTTGGCGACCATAGCTTCCAGCACAGCTCTCTGCTGCCGGCTCTTGGTATCCTCATTCTTGTCAAACTGCTGCGACTTTTTATCCGTGAAAAATCCTCCTTCACTTTGGCTTGCGACGTGAGCATGCAAATCCCATTGTTAGAGGCAATCCTCGTCGCCGTCCGAAGGTTGATAACTTTCTGAAAAGTACGCGCTAGCTTGCTCTTGTTGCTGTTGAAGGCTGATGATTTGGGTTTCACTGTATCCATCTATGAAGCCAAGGCATGAACTTCGAGGAAGACAAATTAAGAGGAAGAAATCAAAGAAAAAGGATTTGTTTGGGCTTAAAAAAGTCCCCTGAAAGATGAGATTTTAAATTGAAAAGCAGGCAGAAAACATTGACTAAATCAGATTGAAGCCGGAGATGGAGGTGGGGAAAAAGGTAAGATTTTAAAGCGCGGGAAGGATTAAAGGTAAACAGTTTTAAGGTACTGAAAAATATAAGTACTTGTAGGACATGAAACTCAAAATCATATATTGGATGTTCTTGTTGTACAGTGGGGAATGCTATTGGTATACAGATGGATGGTGGAGGTGGGTCCCTTCTCTGCAAATTGATTGATGGCTACCATCTATCGTGGAGCCCACCTTCCACAGCAATTTGCCATGCCTAGGGATCCAAGTGTGTTCACTATTTCCCTGCTGCATGATTAACGTCCCTGCAGGCTGCAACGACTATATATGAATCTCAAAAATTGTGGTGCCAAATGCAGGCTATATTTGACGGTTAAATAGTAAAATTCATTTTTTATTTATTTTTATTCAGTAAAATTTTGAATACATCTTTCAATTATTATTATTTTTTTAATTAAATAAAGAAAACTTAGGACAACGGGTGGGTGGTCAATCTAATAACAAAACCCAAATAAAAAATGCATTACATAGTAATAATAATAATAATAGATAGCACTCAATAGTTTCAATCATGATTACAAAAAAATTATAAACAAGTCCAGCATTTCTAAATTCCACACTAGTAAGGAACAAATGACAAAAAGACTCTATAAAAAGTTTCAAGCAGTGAAGGCAACAATCACAATTAAAAGATTGTCGCAGGAACGGTATTACAGTAAATTAGTTAGGAACCGTTGAAGGATGAACACCAATCAAAAAGGTTTTCTTCACAAGATCAACTCAGATCAGATTAGAAAAACAGTAACCCAAATAAAATGTAAAACATAAAATACAACAAACTACGACAAAAAGTACAGAAATACAACATAAAATCTACAAGCAAAAAACAACCACTCACTGCACTCAGGTCAGCAGCACTGGCGGAGGAGGGGCGGTTGGAGTTCCTTGGGGGCGGGTGAGATGTCTTCACCGCTTGGGACATATATTTGTAAACAACTTTGACGGTGAATTCATTATATTTGTAAAAAAATAGCTAAGAATGTATTTAAGTTTTATATTATTTGTTAATGGTTTTTTATTTAAGGGTAGAAAATAGAAGATATATATACATAGGGGTTTGTTAGGGGTTATTTTTCTAGTGTTCTCTCAATTTTACACAGAACATAATTTTAAAAAAATAAAATTGCAGTACACTTTTTTTACCAATAGATTTATTTTTATGAGTTAATATTTATATTATAATGCTTCAAAACTTGTTTTTTGATTTAAAACTAAAACCTAAGGGTAGAAGGTTAACCATTTAGGGATGGTATCACCCAAAATGAATTTGATCATCCTAAATTTAGTACTAATGCCTCAATTTTGGTGTTAATGCCTCAAATTTGGTGTTAATACCTAAAAAAACCAGTGGTGGAGGCTACTACAATTTTATTTTTTCTTAAATCATCATATGTATATACAAAAATGGCCGCAATTTCTTTAAACTATTTGTATCAAGCTCAAAAATGTTTAGCAACATAATAAATTTATTTATTTATTTTATCTACTTAAAAAAAAAAAACGCATACATCTCTATTTTAGCTATCCAGTCCACTTTTATTATTTTATTTATTTATTTTGCTATTACAAAAAAGGAGGGAGAATTTGTTTCATTTTTGTAGTAGTTTATTTTATAAGTAACTTCATTTTAAATCATTGAATTATCATGCACTTTGACAAGTTTTTAAAACTTTAAAACCTCTCAATTTGAATTCTTTAACTTTCAATTGCAATCAATTTGAATTCATCCGTCAAATTTAGCCATTAACTTCTAATGGCAATACCTAAAAATATTAAAATATCTCTAATTTATATATATATTTTTTTAATTTGGAATTTTATAAAAAAGTTAAGGCATTAGGGGTATAAACGTTATTGTCTCAATTTTAACGTTTAAAATATGACAAAATGTTCAAATTGATTACAATTAAAAGTTCAGATATTCAAATTGAGAGATTTTAAAATTTAAGAATGACTTATTAAATCATATAATAATTCAAAATTTAAAGTGAAGTTATTCTTTAATTTTATATATAGTTAAGGTTCAACAAATTTGTTGAGCACTATTGTAACTAGTTTAGCCAAAACTATTTAAGCTGGCATTTAAAATAAAGCATTTCAATTAAAAAAGAAAGTATGATAGCTCTAACCTTTTTTTTTTTTTAAATAATAATAATAAAAAATTAAAAGATTTAGTGTAGAATATTAGTTGGGTGGGTTGGTGGGGCATGAAGCAAATTCCCAAGGCATCACGGGGCATGCCTCTTAGGCTCTTAGGATGGAACAATAGGCAGTGAATGTCGTGGCTGGTGGGCCAGGAATGAGACGGTGTTTCGTTAAATCTACTGTGCGTTAATTGTCTGCAGACTCAAACTCATCATTTCATTTCATACTCTCTCTATACATATATATTATTGGAATATACGGAAATTTTTGTATATTTTATGAGAGTGAGATTCATTTGCTTAAATAAATTTTAAGTTATTCGACCACTTTCTTAACAAATGAGGCTCATATGAGTTCTCTTATTCATCGGAATTACTACATATTTAAATTGCAAGCAATTTAAACTAATAATTTCAATGAATACTTATCATAAATTCTCTCCACCAGCATCAAGTTATTAACCATGGCCCATGGGTTTTGGCACTTCCCATTAAGCTAAAATGTAGAAGCAACAAGAGTAATTGGTCCATATGCAAAATAAGCACTAACATTAGGCTAGTCAAAATGTTATTTTTGCCGGCCCCTCTCTCTCTCTCTATATATAAAGTTCAATACCCGGCTAGCCATTTGATTAGTTGCTACAATATTTAACAAATTTGTTTAATATTTGTTGAGTTGGATGTGAATACTATTGATTAATAGAAAAAAAAAAATCAAGAATAATATCTTAAACAAAATTTATAGCTGAACAAAACAATTGAATTACCATGCTAGCTCTCAAATAATTAAACGAGAAGATTTTGCATATGCATTCTTAATTAATCAGGATTTTGCTGAAAACAATGAGAAGAGAAGAAATATCAACTTCGACACTAGACAAGAAGAACAGCCTTCCCTGCCGCCTATATATACCATGTTAGCTCTCAAATAATTAAGCAAATATTATATAGTTTTTATAAAAATGTTATAAAACTATAAATTATGATTACTTGCATCAAACTATAAAATTTCTGGGAATTTAGTTATTTATTCTCCTTTTTTTATGTATTTAATAATTTCTCAGTTTTATTGTTACAACAAAAAATATCTGCACTGCACTGTCTGTAATTAATGGAGCTGTGGAATAATTAATCAATTAAGACATGGAAGGCGCGTTGGAGAAAACAACGTTAGAAAAGGGACAAAGCCGAAAGAAGATGGCGACGGAAACACACCTGTTGATTCAATTGGGGTGGGGCACCACAATGACTTAATTAATTAAGGATACTAAATATTAATTTATTAATTAAACACGTTTTTTTAGTAAGTTGTTTGTTTCTTTTTAGGCTCCAATTCTTTTAGAAAATATATAACATCAGCATCTTTAGCAGAAGTCATCAAAATAGACTAAATAGTTACTAAAAAAGTATAAATTTTTAGCTAGCTATTGATTTTATCATGCCCACTTTTACAAATTTTCTATTATACTTTTTATTTTATTTTGTGAGAGAGAGTGAAAAGAGAGAAAATGAAAAAAAATAATAAACAAAGTTTTTAGTATGAATAATAAATAGGTTAATCAGTCGATTTACTGTTTACACTAGATGAATAAATAATTAGATTTAACTATTCTTTTGGAGATGCTATAATATTTTTTGTATATTTTTATATTAGGGTTATTTAGAGCAGTTGACGTATATGTTTAATAACGAATACTCATAAATTTCCTGTCTCTCTTTTCTCCATCTTGCTTTTGTTGTTATTTCCCTAATTAATTTAGTTTTTCCCCCACAAACTTCTACATAATATCAAAGTCTCATCATTATTTCAACAATTCCGTCACGTATTTTCTGATGTTTGGTGCCAAAAAAAATAATAGTCACATTTTCGGTTTGATTAAAAAAAGCATATTTGATTTCAAAAAATGATTTTAATTTTTAAATTTCATAAACTATTATTCAAATTTGAGTTGTTTTTGGCCAAAACGTGTTGGGGACCAATATTAATCATGAAAATGACATTAAAACAAGTATCTTTTTTCTTGTCTCTTTCTAGGCTCTTAAAATAATGTTAAATAAATCAGGAGAAAAACTCATGGAACATAATAACCAGAGTTGGAAGAATTACGAATGATTAGAGATGGTGGTTGGGTTAACACTTAACATTTGCATGCATGCGTGAATATCTGTGGAGTAGCAAGAGGGGCCAATAAGGTTACAACTTGTGAAACAAATAGCCCTTTTAATCGTGCATGGTTTCCAGTCTGGTTGATCAATTTGTTAATAATGTCTGCTAATTAAATGGTGCCCAGCGATCACCAACGATAATAGTGAGAAAAAAAAACATATCTATTTATGGTGTCCAAATTTGTCTCTGGCATGGGATGGCCCAACCCAAAAAGTAGCTTAATTATTGAAATCAGAAAGATGTGACCCTTAAAAGAAAATCAATCAATACATGCACTTAAAACATATATATATAATTATTTTGGTTAATTATTAATTCATTTACAGGTATTCAAATTCTGGGTTGAATGAATTTCTATATATTATTAGCAACAAATATTCAAAGAAGTACTAAACTTTCCAGCAAATTAACACGCTGGAACAACAGCATCTGCCAGCAAACTACATCAACAGCTCAAATGCAAACAACAAAAGCTACAAGCTACTTTCCAACAAACAAGCACCAAACAAACATCATCAACTAATATATATAGTACCTACCAACAAATAACCACAGTTACTCATTACAAAACATTCTCATAGATTCCCCGGTTGTTGTGTATAGTTGCTAAAATATTAATTAAATGATTAAATTTATCTATTTTGTTATCAATTTTTTAAATAAGTGATGATTTAACATGATATTAAAGTTAAAAGTCTTTAGTTTTGAACCCTCATTCCTCAATTCACCCTCATTTATTTAAAATATTTCATTTAAAAAGAGAGTTTGAATTCACACGTGAGGAATCATATTAAAATATTGATTAAATTTACATATTTTTATCACTTTTAAGACAAGTGGTGATTTAATAATAGCTGTGTTTTCATGATTTCATCACTTAAATTTCTCATTCCCATGACTACTAAGGGTGAAAATGCGAGCGGATAATAACCGCTTGCATTCACTATCAAAATTTGCGGATGTGCATGAATAACAATTTTAGGGTATATAACCGCATCTGCATTCCCTTTATATAAATTTTTATATATATATATATAACAACTTCAAGGTCCAATACGCTTGTACATGGATAATAATTGTTCATTAACCGCAATAACTGTGTGAATGCAAATATAAAAAACAATTATTTGCATTTTGCAGATGTAGATAATATTGCTAATAACTGCATTCATATTTTTAGCTGTATTCACTTAATCTTCAAAAGATTGCTTGCGGATGTTATTAATGGTCTGGTATCTTGTCATTTGTCTATCTACTCTTCTATATATAACTGGTCGTTCAAATTTCCACGCACCTAAAAATTGCCAAATTTTGGCATGTGAAAATTGTGATCCATTTTGTGGGGATAATTGATCGTACGTTGTATACAAAACGTTTGAAGACAGTTGCACTTTCACTTTCACATGTATGTGTTTCAGCAGCCATGAGAATGCTTTCATTTTTCTACTTCTCCTAACAATCCCCTAAATGCATTTCATTCATGTATCTGTCAACAGTGTCAAGCATATAGACTATCTCTTCAACTTTGTTCCTAGCTAGCTAGGATCACCCACTTTGTGGAGGGATTATGGTTGATCTATATAGCTTTATATCTATGCATCGACACTGTTAGAACCTGACATGGCATAATGCTGTCAATTTTTGATATAATACGCGAATCCGACATGAATCAAATACAAAATTAGATGATTGGAGTTGAGGAGTATGAGTTTGACTCATTTAATTAAATAGGTCGGGTGGTTAAGGTTAACCTATAGTTTTATAAATTAAACCAATACCTTGACATGACCCAAACCCACCCATATATAATTGAAACATGATTAATATTGTATATTACAAAAGATATCCCTATTTATAATTTTTTTTTTTTAAATAATACAAATAGGTGGTACATTGAATGAATGTAAATATGATAATCAAATGAGGAGATTTTATTATACTTACATGACTGGTATAATAAAAAATATATATCAATTAATCAACCTAATATATATATAGAGAGAGAATATGATAAAATATTATAACAAATGGGATTTATTTATTATATTATTTGTGTCACTTAGCTTCCGTTGTTTCTGGACAAATTGAAGGGCTCTTGGTCACGTCCGACATACAAAATAATGACAGTGTTTTAGTATGAAATAAGACATGAACATTCAACATTATGGCAATATATTTATGTTAGTGTAAGCCTTCAGTAAGAGCCCTGTCGACTACTTATTTTCATCATTTGGGACCACATCCATAGCTACCACAAGTTTCCAAAGTTAGATAAATATGGGAGTCCGTAATTAATATCGTTAGGTCATGTTGCTAATTAATTATTTCTTGAGTATATACATCATGCCACTAAAAATACACGTGCCTATCGGGCATTTTTTTAACACCAAGGAAAATTCCGTAGTGTCTAATTCTCGTGTAATATTATATTTGCTAGGTTACACATCGAGAAGTAAATTTTGCTGGCGTTTAACTCAAACGCCAATAAATTTATGAAAAAATATATATATTTTTTATAAAAAGATAGACCGCCCGGCAACCGTGCAAGTGGCTGATGGATAGCTACCCTTAAATTACAGTATTCCTTAGTTTTTATATATAAACTAAGCTATGCTTTCTGTCTTTCTTGGCATGCAACTTAAAGATGTATTATATAAACCATTTGTTGAACTCCATTATGGGTACTTTTGATCACTGTTTATATATATATTCAAAAGCCACACGAATTAGAATGGTAAAAGCACTAATAATATTACAACTTTTACCCTAAAAAAAAATTATGAACATATATATAATTAATAATATCCCTTCTCTTGCAAAAGGAAGTTAATTAAAAAAGCTCATTAATTAATTTGCAAATACAAGCATGCATCGCCGATCGAGTGAAAGCTAATGGTGGAAGTGGTGTATAAATATAATATAATATATCCGTTAGTCTTATATATATATATATATAATGTGCATCCTTATGGAAAAAGCTTCATTATTTATCAAAGAAGAGCATGCAATACGCCTCCCTGTCGAAATAATGAAGCCGCTTTGATTATACCTGAAGGAATTGAAGTTATTTTTTAATTATTATGTGTTTTGGTAGCGATTAATTAGGCATATAGAAATTATTAGCCGTGGCAACTAATTTTTGTAATGGCAATTGCAGACATATTATAAAAATATCATGACCTAGCTTCTACGAGACACATAATGTTTTTATGCTTTCATGGCTTGTACAATTATTATGCTTTCCTGCCCAAATCATATATAATTTCAATAATAGGCTACTAGCTTCTACCAAACACATAATTTTTTGTCTTGCCATAACACTACGTTATAATACTTTTTTCTTGTCTTAACATATGGGCTGGTTTGGTAATGTTGATTGTAACAATTTGGGGCCTAAAACGATTTTTTTAAACACCATAATAATTTGATTCCTTTAAAATTTGATTCCTTTAAATAAATCATTTGGAGTCAGCCAAACTCAAAGCTATAATTTTTTGTCTTGTTTAAACACTTTATGATATATTTGAATGAGAGTTAGGGGTTTCACAGTTTTTGCATAATGGTGTTTAAACGGGATGCGAGAGAGGGTTTTAGAATCTGACTTGATCATGGCCTTCTCAATTGAATGTTAAACAGGATGCGATGAGAGGGCCACTAATGCGGTCTCAATTGAATCTTTGTGAGTCTTTGAATTTTTTAGAACTTGAATATTAATGTCTTGAAGTCTTGGTTTAAACGGCATGCAATCAAGGTATTCTAGAACATTTTTTTTTTTTGTAAGTTAGAACTTGTTCTTGAAGTGCCTTTCATGTTCTCCTTTAATCGCCTTTCGAACGGGTTTGCAATCAAGATCGTCTGATCCTCAAATTTGAACCTAGTTTTGAATCTCTTATGAAGACTTGCTTAATCAGTTAAACCCTAAACCTAAACTTACACGACAACAAGCTTTGACATTGAATTTGTCAATAATGTAAAACCTAATAGTATTTTTGGTTTGAAAAAATGATCTAATGTAACATAAGGGTGGAAATTATTTTTAAAAGTTTTTTTTTGTGGGTTTCACTTTCAAAATCGAAAAGAAATTTTTTATAAAACACTTAGGCTCAGTTTGTTAAACAACAAACCTTACCTCCCTAATATATATATATATTTTTTATTATTATTTTTTAAAAAGTGTGAACAGTATCTTAGTGTTAGACAAACATCACCTTAATATTTTAAGAGTATTTTATATTTAAAATTATATATATATTAACTAGGTAAAACAAAAGCAAAAAATGACATTACTAATCATAAAAAGATTGCACATCTATATCTTTAGACTTTAATGGGTGAGATGAGATGTGATAGATGCTGAAAGAAGAAATCCTGAAAAACCACACAACTTTCTTCAAAAGAGAAAGTGAAAAAATGAGGAAAGTTGTAATTTACGGGGAAAAATCAGGCTCTGCTGCATGAGCTGTCATCCTTTCACCATCTTCCCACGGCCGTGAGACGCGAGTGTACGACATAAATTTAACGTCTAATCCTAGACCCTCAGCCTCAGCCTCAGCCTCAGCTACACCCTACCTAAATTCTTCTAACCGGAAGACAGCATGCCTGTTTGTCCAACAAAAATTTCACATTTGGATGTTAACCTAAAAAATACCCGTTCTTCTTCGTGGCATCTCCTTGAATTCTATATAATCTTCTATCTTTTTTACATCTTAATTACTGCGCTGTTAGATTGTATTTGTCGTAACTTGTAACTCATATTGAATCTAAATTAGGTCCACATAAATTTTTTTAAAAAAAACATGATGATGAATTTCCCGAAAAAAGAAAAAGAAGAAAGGAAAGTATCCTAGGTCCAAGTGGAACGTACTGTAGAGCAAAGGAAACTGCCCCCTCCCCCGCCCCCAAAGGCTCCATCTATCTGCTACCGGTAGTAACTTTAATGGAGATAGCATCAGCTTTTCTGGTTTATGCAAAAGCCCAACAAATGTCTAATCCTAATAAAATGGCTATCATGATTACATGAAGAGGAGTTGTGTGGTAGATGAGCAGAGCTGCCCCTCAAGTGGCCACACCGCTGGCTCTGAACGAGTCAGCGTAAATAATATATACTCTCTTTGGATGGAGACTAGCTCTTTATATAAACTTCACCTCACCAGTCACCAATAATTGGAAAATTGTTTCCATTATTTCGCATATACTTCTCATATATAGTTGGACTCCTACCAAGATTGACGGGAGCGTAATTCACAGCTTTTCCACAAACTTCTACCACTTATTACATATCCTCCTTGGTATTCGTAAAGATTCACCATGGTTGTGTTTTTTGCCTCTTTCTATTGACTGGCAGTGTACTTTGTATTTGATGTGGACCTTTAACTAACAGAGATATATTAAAAGATTTCATAAGGAAACCTAAATTTTTTTTTTTTTTTTCTAAGCATAAAGAAACCTAAACTTATGTACTCATTAAGATAATTTAAACCTTTTTACAAACGCTAGGTTGAAGGTACTTTTTTACAATGAATATAAAAAAAATTACAAGAGGTAGAGACCGAGATAGTCTCATTATTGACATAGACTCTTACCATAATAAATACTAAGAGCATCTCCAATATAATTTGACAATTATGAGTTATTTTTGTGTACTTTTTTCATAACTATTTGGCCTATAAATGTTATCGGAACAATAAAATCCTAATAATATACTATTATACGGATAAGATTTAATAACCCCAAATTTATAATCACATCAATATTGATGTTTATATTGGTTGATATCTTGTCTAAAAGAAAAACGTGCTTCTAAATTAGAGATATAATATGATACCAAGTACCAACGAGTCAACAACCTGCAACTCAAACCTAACTTAAGTGCTCCTCCCCAAATTAATTTGTAGCACGCCTAAAACATGTGCCGTCCTGCTGTTGTACGTTATTGGTCCCAAATATAATAGTTGATAATTTAAGCTGGAGAGAAGGGCATTAATGTGGACTGTGGAGTGAGAAAAGAAAAACCCTAGAAAATCCCAAGAATGTAATTACCTTAACTTTTCAAATGTATTAGTTAGAGTGCGGACCCTTTTATTTTGTTCTTATGTTGGAAATAAGTGCGGGGGGTTGAGCAATTTCGACTAATTCTCTAAATTTATTCACACATCCCATATTGCAAGTAGAAGAATCCAAAATTTATTTCGTTTTACGTCATAGACTTGGATTTTCTCTTCTTTTCTTTTCTTTTTTTTTAATTTATTTTTTTTAAGAGAAAAAAAAAGGTCATTTTAGTTGTGGAATGATCCCTTCTGCTAATTCTTTAAGGGCTTGACCTAATTGTATAAGGAGTACTATCCCTTGGAAATGTGTTTAGTGATAGACAATTAGGATTTTCAAGTCCTACTTTGTAACCTATGGTTTCATAATCAGAATTGAAAAGAAAGTTTAGAGGTCTCAAACCCCTAACCTTACATCTACAGAACAAGAGCAAGAAAATTCAATCAGCCCCCTACACACAAACTAGCTGACTTTGGAGTTAGTGTTTCTACCTCTGCATATTTTTGTTTTCTATGATCTAATGCTTTGCTTTGCTTTTTAATTTTTAATTTTTATTATTTCTTGGGGATCTTCCACTATTTTCCCTACAGGCAATGCCTATATTCTAGGCGTTGCCCGGCTTTCTGGACCAGATTGATCCAACAAGTATTGAACCTAGTGATGATGCCTTGTCTCACTTATGTCAAAAAGAAGCCCAACAATAGAGGGCTAATCAAGTCAATCAGCCCATGATAGTCAAGGATACGTTCCTCAGCCCAACACGAGGCTCGATCCAGTACTTAAGAGAAATGGTCGTTGGAAAGTAAATTATTGGGGAAGAGACACGCCAGACGCCATGCCCAAGCCGCCCAGAGAAAACGTTAGGGCTAAGGGCTATAAATAAAAAATGGGGCTATAAAATAAAAAATAAAAAATTAAGAATCGGGCCATTCAACATTGAAAGTAGTCTCATGATCATCTTCCCACACACCAAAAATGTCTTAACGAGCAAATCAGTTAATCCCCAAATTAAAATGTGACTAATCCCCTCAAGAATTTTCAGATATTAATCCCCCATATAATTTATAGACCCCCTTCCTGCTTGCAGGTTTTAGAGAGGAAGACCAAATGGGGGAATAAACCTCAAGCCTATAAACCTACCTACCTATCATAAAAGCCACCGTCAAATCTAATCTAATTCTTTAAAACACTCATTTGGTCCAATCTTTTCAGCTCATGCGCAAAAAATAATAACTAACAGTTACTAAAGTTGCAAATGGAATCAGACTCAGGTTTGAAGACATCAAATGCACCAGCTGCTGAATGCTGATGTCTTGTCTTATCTCTCAAGTTTATTTATTTATCTTTTTTTAAAAAAACAAACAAATTCAGGATTCCCTTCTAATGCCAAAAACAAAAAACAAAGGGTCCCACGTCATTATATTTGAGATGTATTACGAGACATTATCTGTTTCAATCAAACTTTGTTAACCTCCCACCTTCTCATCCCAATCTACTGGGTATCAGTTTTCAAAATATCCAACATTTCTACAAGATCATCCAATGGAAAAGATATGTGAGAGGAGCTTTTCCTAACCCGAGAAGGGCCCACGGGCCCTCTGATGGGCAAGGGCTTCTCTGCCAGGACTAGGGAGCCCCTTTCTCATTCCCCTGTTACTGTTCCTTGCCCCCTTCCTCCTTGGGCAAGGGATTAATGGGGGGGTCCGGATCCATTTCTGGTGTCTCAAAACCCCCAAATTCAGAATTTCTCAGGCGACGTGACTGAACAACATAGACGACAGAACAAGATAACAATAAAGAAAAGAGTTTTTCATCTCTATTTTCGCCAACAGTTGTTTATCTGCCTCAGCATGCTATTCAATTTTCCATGAAAACAGAAATAGCAAGCCACTAACCATAACCAGACTACATACTAAACTAAATCTCTAACCATGGTGTGTTAATAATGGTGGAACCTACTTACATCTTTCAGTTCACGAAAGTTGCCAGGAAGCTCATCAGTCATCAGCACCACCTAAGAGCTTAGATTCCCTAAAACAGATCATTAGTTCTTAAAAGCCAAAGAAGCCAAGTTCGCTGGCTCTCTCCTTCTCAAATGTCTCGAAGTACTGATAGATGATTGTGACAGCAAGCAATATCCCAGTTCCTGAGCCAATTGCTCCCATGAAATCTGCGAGCACCGTAAGTGCACCAATGCATATTCCACCAAAGGCTGCGGCAGTAGGGATGTAGCGATTCAGTTCCTTCTGTAAGTTTGAATCTCGATGTCCAGGCATCACCATTTGTTGCTCCTGCAGACCCAGCATGAAGTGTTCAACATCATCCAGAAACATATGATTTATGATTATTACAGTTTTGGAGCACCATAACTTAATCCTACAGATCTCTCGTCTACAATTTGATGCACAAGACAATAAAGCTGCAGCAGCACTAAAATAGACATCATTAATCAGCATGGCAAATTTTTACAGAATTGCTGCACAAAATAGAGCAAGGGTGTCTTTATACGACCACAGAACTAGGGAAACAAGTGGCATCTTATGTGGTCATGCCTCCTCAATTATTTTTTTCACTTGAGTGTAATTTAGTCAATAGACTGCTAGCGATTTAAAGACACAAATCTCATCTTGGAATACCTTGAGCTGCTTAGCAACATCTCGGGCAGAAGACCCAGATACTTCAATCCAAGTTTTAGAGAACAGTGCACAAGCTGAAAGCATAAACACCAGATAGAATAGAGCATGGAATGGATGGGCTGCCATATCTGCCAAGCTGCATAATGATAACATACACGGGAAAAGATGGCATCAGAGCAAGCAGAAAGCGAAGAGAAAAGATAAGAGGACTAGCTACTCCTGTTGGCACACGCTTTTGCACTTTAATAAAGTAATTTAACAATACAGGAAAATACTTCTTCACCTTGCTGGTGCAGTGACATAGTAAGCAAGACCACCAACTGGAACAAACTGGCCACCTGAATATTCAGATTCCTTCCACTTTCCCAACAGATTTACAAGGAAATTTCCACTGTATTTCCTATATAGCAACTGTAGAAAAACAAAATGATATGATATTAAATACATGGTAAAGCTTCGTGTCTGATTTTCACCAATGCATGATTAACTTTAGTACCTGGGAGATGAAATAAAGATTGGAAACAAGGGCAGATTGGAGAATTATAGGCATGTTGGAGGTGTAGAAAAGCTTAATTGGATATGAGCCCTGTTGTCCACGAGCATTCTTTGATCTAACAGGCAGGACTACACGAAAACCTTGGAAATAGATGACGATAAGGAAGATCAAGACTGTAGCAAGCAAATTAGTAACATTCGGAAGGTTCTGCCGATAAAAAGCCTCTCGGAGAGCACGAACTTTGTCACTCCTAGTAATCAGTAGATGGAACAAAGCAATGACAGCACCTTCAAATTCAGCTCCCCTTCCACTGTTAATAGTTGTGGGGCTAAAAGCTTTCCAGATAATGCTTTCACTGCAAGTCAACAAGAAATTCAGGATTAGAACACCAAAGATCATAGCATGCTGAAGATAAAGATGAAAATCAAAATTGTAGCTGACCAGATGTTGGTAGCTATGAAAAGAGAGATCCCAGAGCCAAGACCATATCCCTTCTGAAGAAGTTCATCTAGGCATATCACAATAATTCCAGCAAAGCAAAGCTGAACAATGATAAGAATGGCATTACCCACACCAAGTTGACCAACACTACCATACATCCCAGATAGGACATATGCAACAGCTTCACCAACAGCAATCAGGATGCCTAACAACTTTTGTGCCCCATTTCTGCCAAAAACAGATGCCAAAAAAAAGTAAGACACATTAAAATAGAAGCTACATGTTTGAAATTGATAATCAAGCCCCTGGACGTTCACAAGTGTCTAAACATCCTAAACTGCTGGAGCACATTGAAATACGTACCAAAGTAGAGAAGATTGATAAAGGAATCTAACTGAAACTTAGTCAAAGTTAAATCCAGAAAAACGTTTTTAAAAAAGGGAACTATAAAGCTTTTACAGAAATTCTTTTTAATTGAATGCTATAACATAATGCTGAAAACAGCAAAAAACAAAATCTCTATACTTACAAGAGGGCACGATCCTCACGGACACTGTTGTCCACTTCAATGATCTTTGACCCAGCCAAGAGTTGCATCACTAGTCCAGACGTCACAATAGGGGTAATTCCAAGCTCCATCACAGTCCCACGGTTTGATGCGAGAATAACACGCATCCAATAAAATGGATCAGCACCCGTTGTTGAGTGTATTCCATAAAGAGGAAGCTGACTGCAAACCAGAAAGATGAAAAGAGAAATGACTGTGTATATGACCTTCTCTCTGAAAGGAACCTTCCTGTCAGCACTCTGAACTTCTGGCAGAAACGAAATGGTCTGACCAGATGCAGCACTCTAAATCCTCCTCCCATCTTTAGCAGTGAGAACTAAACCAAACACCTGCTTCCAAAGCCTAAACATTTTAGCATCAATAGATCAACAACACGTGTCAGGGAAATAGTTTAACAAGCGTAAAAATCTTGTTAAAGCATGCACATCTAACAAAAAGGCTTATTGCTCACTAGCATCTGTATCCCTATCTGATTCCATCCAATATAGTGCAAGCAATGTGTGTTATATGGTATTGATTCATCACATAAATCAATTTATCACACACACTACATGCATCAAAAAGATTGAAGTTTAAAAAAAAAAAAAAACTCAATAATTAATTATTCACGTATTCATTGATTCAGATGAGTCATATCGGTTGTGGTATCCTGAATTGTGAAAGTTGAGACTCATATAGTTGAATGGATTTTGAAGGCGGGTACAAAATGAAACTAGGCTGTATAAGTATCTTTAGGAAGCTCCAACTGCAACTTCGACTAATCCTTTTGGGTATAGGGGATAAGTGACTAGCATGTGTGTTTATATACATAACTTGCCCGAGTCATGACAAATGGTAGCTAAACCAATATAGTAACGCCATGTGACATTGAGGCATAATAGCGTAATGTAGGTCTTGATGAGAATGTCAAGAATTTGAGTAGAAGAGATTGTGATATCCTAGACTGTGAAAATCAAGTCCCACATTAAATGAGTGGATTATAAAGGTGTATATGTACTAAGTCTCATGTTGGCTATAAACTAGGTAAAACTAGATTATATAAGTAACTTTAGGAAGCTCCAACTGTAACTTTGACTAATCCTTTTGGGTATAGGGGATATGACTAGCATGTGTGTTTATATACATAACTTGCCCGAGTCATGACAAATGGTAGCTAAACCAATATAGTAATGCCATGTGACATTGAGGCATAATAGATGAGAACGTCAAGAATTTGAGTAGAAGAGATAGTGATATACTAGATTGTGAAAATTAAGTCCCACATTAAATGAGTGGATTATAAAGGCGTATAATGTACTAAGTCTCACGTTGGCTATAAACTATAAAACTAGATTATATAATTAACTTTGAGGAACTCCAATTGTAACTTTGACTAATCCTTTTGAATTTAGCGCAAACATTGATCACAAATCAAAGTATAGACCATGCAACCCGTACATTGTGACCAAAATGAGACAATTAGCTCTGAACTTCGTAGTCTTCAAGCCTCATTGTTCTATTCCTAAAAACTTTGTTTATTCTCGTTGCTTCAGAAATTAAAACCAGATTTTCACTACTCCAAAGAACGACAAATTCAATGTCACAAACTGTGAACACAGTATGTCATAGCATAGACCACTGCACCTACATGTTTTCTACTTCACATTGGCCATGGCCCAATCCATCACCTAGCACTTTGGCTCATCTATGAGTTCTTCACAAAATTGGCATCAAATCAGCAGGCGGAAACACACACAAATCCACATGGCAAGCGAAACGCACCGTTTCAAAGGTTTATACAAATTGGCAGCAGCACATTACAAAAACCACGATAATCGAAATGCATAACCTCAAGCGAATCTCAACAAAATCAAAACCACGCATAAAGCTATGGAATTGGATCGCAGAACGTTATTGATTTTAAATCTTGATAAAAATTTAAAGAAATTTAAAATTCAGATATCCTTCACGTTTACAAAATAAACAAATTCAAATTAAAAGAGCTCAGAAAGTCGTATAATTTCGCGGATCAAAATTAATCCACTGAAAAAGAAATGTAAATCATGGCATGTAAAGCGAAGCAGAACGAGGAGATACATCAAAGCGTGGAAAATAAGAGAGGCTTACACTAAGAAATTGAGGATCTGGGAGGGATTCAGATCTGGAATTGGACGCAGACGAGAGAAGCCGATTCAAATATTGATCCGAAATTGCATGTATTATATCGGGCGTGAATCGGAGCCTGACAAACCCACGTAGAACCTCATACACTTGGCTTCTTTTCGATGCGGCGTGGCGCAACGCTATGTAACCACTTCTACGCACCTGGCCAATAGTTCATGGACACCTGTAGTTCGGTTGGAATCTTGGGTAGATTGGGCCATTGGGGAGTTTGAAAGAGTTTAGAACTCGTCCGAGTGAGTGCTCCGTGCCTTATTAGAGCTCTCTAAATTAATTTAAAATTTAAGGATTAAATGTAAACTTGATCAATATGGGGAAGCATTTGAAGGATTTGGATAGGAGAAAGTGGGCAAAACTAACTTTATGAGTTGTATGACATTAGTCACATTGCTATTTGTAATTGAAATGAGATTTCATCTAAATTTCTTATAATACCCTCACTTACAAAAATAATATATTAACAAACCATTATTTTTTTCCTAGCCCTTGGTCATTTTTAAATTGAAAGCTAACTCCGTCTTTGTTTGAGCACATCTCAAACAAAAATTGAGTAAAGATCAAGCAAGAGTTTAGTAAGTCTTATAAATATGACTCAAGTCTAACTCAACTACTATCAATTACAACCCGAAAATAGTGAAATACCGATGTTTTGACACTAAAATTTGCAAACCAAAATTGGTTGTCAACCAACACCGGTCAACCAATAGTCCTTGGTGTTGATGTGATTCAAATCTTGTGCACCAATTGGTTGGTTTGAGGATAATATCTATAGACTATAATTGACATCCACTAGTTTAACGAAAACACTTGTTGTGAAGAGTGGTGTTGGTGACTTTGCATGAACTGAATGAAAGTAAAAGATTGTTTTTTTTTTTTTTAGTGGCCATTCATCAAATGCCACATTAGTCACCGTGAAGTGAGCAAAATAAAATGAATATAAAGAATAGATTTTTTTTAAATAAATTCAAAATAGGGTAGGCTTTACCAACCATAGCTATTCTAGCCAGGTGGTACAGGGGTGTTGGAAGCCGCACATGAGAGATTTAAATGGTACAAACCATAAGCGTTTCCTCAAGTTTCATTGAACTAAAGCTTAACCAAAGTTCACTAGAATATCAGTAGAACCAATACAACTAACACTAATCAATTTAGCATTTAAAACCACAATGAGATTTGAACACATACCCTAGTATGTGCCAAATCTTTTGAAAATTTGTTAAGGCCACTAAACCACTGACACCAGTGATGTGAAAGAATATATTTATTCTTTTGTAAATAAACAACTATAGCAATATAAAGTGTATCATCATGTTCCATATATATATTTGAGCATACCTCCAAAAAAATTGACTTTTATAATTAAAAAATCCGTTTTATAGCTTACCATAATAGTGAAGATAATTGTCTCGAAATATGAGGAAACAGTCCCTCACGCTCTTATTTTTTAATAATATTATATTATTAAAAAGTGAGGGCGTGAAAAACATATATTATTAAAAAATGAGGGCGTGAGGGCCTCGGGATGAATATCACAGTCCTTACCATAATCATCTTCTCCGCCAAAAGATCACGAAAAATCTGCCAAACAAGTTGATAGATTTACCAAAAAGACAAAAATATCATAATGAATTACAAAGTACCAAAATATGCTTCACGCCCGAGTTTTTGGGTACATTAAGGACATCAATTGCCTTATTCCATGAGCGAACCCAAAGCTTTTCACTTTTCAAACAGGACACATCCCTCTCTTCCTTCGGAGTCCAGCCCAGCAGACATCGGCCGTTCTCATTTCTCACCCACAAAACCAAAAAGGTGTTAAAAAAGAAAAAGAAAAAAAACAGACACGCAACAATTGTTTAGAGAGAGAAAGTAGAGAGAGAGAGAGATACAAAGCACGCGGATCTCTCTCTGCTTGTCCGAAGCGAAAGCAGTGTTGTTTGGATTGGAGGAATGGCTGGGTACAAAGCTGAGGACGACTATGACTACCTCTTCAAGGTGGTGCTGATCGGGGACTCCGGCGTGGGCAAGTCCAACTTGCTCTCCAGGTTCACTCGCAACGAGTTCAGCCTGGAATCCAAGTCCACCATCGGCGTCGAGTTCGCCACCCGGAGCTTGAATGTGGACGGCAAGGTTATCAAGGCCCAGATTTGGGACACCGCTGGCCAAGAACGGTATGATACTGGTTTTTATGATCTGGGTCTTTCTTTCTTTTTTTGGAGCTTTTGTTTGTTTGCTTGCTTTCTGAGAAAACTGAGGCGAAAGAAAGGAAAATCTCCTGCCAAACTGAAAATAACTATATCAAGGTTGGTTGAGTAAAGTAATGGATTTAGTTTCATAACTTTCATTCATTATAGCTGAGATATGGTGGGTTAATTGGGATACAGAGACGGTTTTGCTTTTATTAGATCCCAGAGGATTCGAATAATTGAGTGAATTAAACTTAAGTAGTTCTTTGGTGGGGGATTTAATGTTGAAAATTTGACAAGCAGATTGATTTTGTTTTCCTAATAGTCACGCAGCATGGCGGATCAAACTTAGATTTATAGTGGATCCTGATATTCTGCACCAATATTGTATCAGAAACCTGAGAATGAATTCGAAAAGAAGTGAAATGTTCGAGCTTGTAATGGGTTGGTGTGACTTTGCTTCCTATTTGACTCGGATTTTCTCTTTTACGCAGAAAAGAATAGGCTACTCTTTTTGAAATGATTGCACTCTTCAGACTGTGGTTTCCAATATGGTAATAAATGATATGTAGTCTATAATCTATTGAGATAGTCATGCAGAAAAAAGCATACAGTATTATAATATATTTTCTCTCGTTTCACAATATTTTTTGTTTTTGTTTTCTTGCCTATTTGTTTTGTTCAATTTGCCATATGTTGTATATTGTTAGTAGTGTACATTGACTTTACTCATCTTGTGTCTAATGATGTTACCAACTTTGTTTTCTTCTAGCCATATCAACCCTAAGCCTGGTGGTAGTTAATCATCTTGAAGACATTCATCTTATGAATGCTTGTTTTGTAGACATGATCCTGATTTGCTATTTACACTTATTGTATCTTAAAAATCTTCATGCATTTCAATGATTTTTTGTCAACATGTATCAGTGGAGTATACTCTTGAAATACTGCTCTTATCAAATTCACCCTGATTTTTGCTCCGCTCTCTCTCCCTCTCTCTTCTCTCTCTTGCTAGAGGCACACACACGTAAACATGTGTGTGTGTCTGCCGCCTCTTATGGTTGATGATTTTGATAGTACAGTTGCTTCATATCCATTAGTTTGGAATAAATCCTTGTTTTTACTCTCGATTACTGTATCACACTACTTGTGGCCTTCTTTTAAACTGTATTAATACTTTTAATTTCATAACCTCTCATGACGTTTGCATGCATCACTGCTTTGTGGTCCTTGAATTTTGTTTAGGGATACAAGAATGAATGCATATCATTTTCTTTTCCAGTGGAAAGTTGAATCTCCCACGTATTAACCCTTTCCTAGTGTTGCACATGTATTTGATCAGATTAATTGCATCTTTTTGAAGCATTTTTTTATCCCCTATCATTCTTTTAGAGAAAAATGAAAAATTAGTCTGTGGTTGCACTGAATTGCAATAAGTTTCATAGGGTTTAAAAAGTGATTTAGAACTTCTCATAGTAAGCACAAACGTCAAATAATTCCTTATGTTGATTTGCTGTTTAAAATCCTGACGGAAGTTGTTAGTATGCCACGTCATCCCCAATTAGAATTTTACACATCTCTTTTAATAAAAAAATAAAAAAACACGTGTCAAATATATAAATAAAAGGACATGCTTTCTTTTTCTTTTCTATATTTTTTATTAGAGAAGATGTGTCAAATTCTGATTGGAATAACGTGGCATACTGTTGATTTCCATCCAGATTTTAAACTGCAAGTCAACATAGGGAGATATTTGTTATTTATGCTTACGACCGGAAATTTTAAATCATTTTTTAAATCTTAGGGAGCTATTGCAAATCAGTGCAACCATATGGACTGATTTTGCATTTTTCCCTTTCTTTTTTATAAAAAGCTATTTATGTGGCATTAAGCTTTGAATTTTAAGTTTTACCTCTTGTGAACCTAGCATTTTTAAAGGTAGCTGCTTAGTTTAATCTCCATCTCTTTTTTTGTTTTTATATTCTTCTAAGCTATCTGATTTAATGTTATGTGAGCGTTGCCTTTCCTTTGGGTTTTATTTTGTGTCTAGCATGTTTGAGTGAGATGCACTGCAATGCAACTTCAGTGTTATGTGTGATATCTTCTTAAATAAGTCACCATTAGGAAGTGCACATACAATGAATGTGTGACACATTGGTAAAGAGGTTGTGCAGTTTTTTTAGTGGTAATAACTCAGCTAGTAGGTTTGTTCAAGGGTAAAAAGCTTGTAATACATATTTGGTTTTATTTATAGAGTGGTGGTGACGGCAACAGTCACTTATTGGGGTTTTTTTATTTTTTTTTGTAAACCACTTATTGGGGTTTTACTTGTGTAGTGATGGCTCATATATGGAGAGGTGGTGATCTGTGGATGGCAATCTAAGGCAGGATTCTTTCTCTATCGAAATTCCATAAGTTGGTTAAAATTATTACAATTAGCATTATGTACCTTGCTTATATGAGTAAATATGAAGGGTTTTGTTATGATCCTAACGGTTAAGGATTTAATCAAATTAGTATCCAATAGTCCTAAGGCTTTTGGATTAATGGTTAGGCCCTAATAATTGGTATCAAAGCAAGTACTATATCACAGGTTTGAGTCACGGAGAAGGAGACCTATGGGCTAGATTAAGATTTCTTGATATTATGTATGGGCATAGGGTTAAGTTATTGAATACTAATAGGTGAGTGAAATTGCCTAGAAGAGAAAGGGCTATTATTATTTTTTTTGACATGACTGCACAAGAGGGGGGAGGGGGATTCGAACTAGTGACATTGCTTTATTATGCGTGATTCCAGCTGATTAAGTTACCTCTTGGGGACAAGAAAGGGCTATTATTGAGTCAATGACAATAGATTCGTCCACTATAGACGATAGATTTGGAAATGTGGTGGAATGTTACGATCTTAAGGCTCTTAAGAGCTTTTGGATTCAATGTTTAGACACTTGCACCATTGGAAAGAAAGTTGAGCCAGCTTCAATTCTCCCTCTTTATAGAAGTATATCTTACATGTTTTTTTTATGTACATACAGGTTTATTTATTTAAGTAAAAATGGTGGTATACTGGTATCCATGATCTTGAAAAGCTACATCAATTATAGTTTTTTAAAAATGAAATATTGGTGTTCTTATATTCTGTTTCAACGGAATGCTATCATGGATAAAAAATGTTATTTATGCCTTTCGTCTGGTATACCATTGTTGGCAGCGATTGTGATAAATATTGGTCTTATGAAACTTGTCGTCTTTTGACATTAACTTGTAGATAATTACCTATCTATGAATTTCTTATCAATTCTTGTGAATCCCTTAAAAAGTAACAGAAAATCATTATACCTGATAAAACAAGAAAATGTATTCTATTACATGAGAGATTGTGGAGTCAACTCAAACTTCCTTTTTAATAGGACCCTTGATTTAAAATATACTCTTTTAAGTCTTATTGGATCTTTTAGGATCATGATAATGATTTTAAGTAAGCTAAAAGTTCAAGCAAAATTACACCGCCACCAGCAACATGCGCATCTTTAACTTCTCCATTGTCACTACTAGTCTTTCATTGTAGAGCTCTCTACATGTACTTTATTTACAAACAACATCAGTAAGCAAAGCATTTTACGTACTTTTTGTGGCTTTCATTTAACTGTCATGTTTGCTTGTGAATCAACACAAATTCATTCACCGAGAGAGGCTGGTTGGATATCTAGTCTGTGAGGATTGTTTAGATTTGATTCTTGGTTTACTTAATCTACTATCATTTATAGCTATATGACCAGATAGTTCTGCTGTTATTCAAATCAGGCTTAAGTTGGCGTATTTACTCCTGTCTTTTTGATCGTTTATGGCTTCTGGATTTAATTTTTTTTGTAGCTTGTTGGCATCAGGCCTATTTGCTGTTGAAACATAGGTGAGTATCACCTGCCTATAATTAATTGTCTGAGTAGAGGCAGTGGCAGAGTGATGTAATTAATGTATTAGAGTGGCAGAGTGATGCTTCACAATTATATAATTTCAGGAGTTTCACATGTTTTAGCATACTTATTGGAAACTTTTGCATGTGATGATAAATCACCACTTGTTCTAAAAGCCTAAGTTGATAAGAACGATAAATTTAATCATTTAATTAATTTTCTAGCACTCCTCCTCATGTATGGGTCTAAACTCCCAACATTCATTCTCATGTGTGATATTTAATTGAAATGAGAGCTGAATGATGGAGATAAGGTTCGAACTCAAAACTTTTACTCTAATATCATGTTAAATCACCACTTGTCCTAAAAGTTTAAACTGATAGAAAAAAGTAAATTTAATTATTTAATCAGTATTCTAACATGTAAATCCTCTCACAATTTACCTAGTTAGCTGACACAACTGTCTATTGCGACATATTGCTGCCAGGGATCCATTTATGTTTCTGCCAGTGCCAGCACATTGATGCAGTTGTGTTGAGACAGAGATAGTTCAGAGAGCTTCTCCAATTTGTCAAAAGAATTGACTGCAATGGAAACATGGTGAAATAAATCGAGTCAATTTCTTTATGGAATTGAATATAGTTATATCTAAGTTCAAAATGTAACTCTAGGTAGTGTGTAATGGAAATTAGGTCCCTAGAGCTGTTATCAGGATGATAGGGGGAAGCTTTAGTTGATGATGATATGCTGGATGAGTTACTTCACTGGTTAATTTGATATATGACAAATATATTCTTGTTTACAACATTGTTATTTGGATGTAAGTAATGTTATTTAATAAACTATTATACGATTGTCATACAATTTGATGATGTAGTAGTGAAAATTAGCTTTTGGATTAGCATTTCTTAAAAAGAGAAAAATTAAAGGCTGATTTTCACTACCACATTGTTCAAATTGTATGACAGTTGTGTCTAGTAGTTTACTAAATAACAGTACTCTTTGGTTATTCCTTTGTTTGATTGTGATCAAGTTTATTTTCCTGGCTTTTGAGGTTTCTATACATATTGCCTTTTGTAAGCCCTACCCTTTCCATTGTCTGACCTTGTTTACTGAGTTTTAGGTACCGGGCCATAACCAGTGCTTACTACAGAGGGGCTGTTGGTGCACTGCTTGTGTACGATGTCACAAGGCATTCCACTTTTGAAAATGTTGAAAGGTGGTTAAGGGAGTTGAGGGATCACACCGATCCCAACATTGTGGTCATGCTCATTGGCAATAAATCAGATCTTCGTCACCTTGTGGCAGTCTCAACTGAGGATGGGAAATCCTTTGCTGAGAGGGAGTCCCTCTTCTTCATGGAAACGTCTGCTCTCGAAGCAACTAACGTGGATAACGCATTTTCCGAAGTTCTTACTCAGATATACCGTATCGTTAGCAAGAAGGCCATGGAGACCGGAGACGATGCAGCTGCTTCAGCCGTTCCTTCCAAAGGAGAGAAAATTGATGTCAGTACAGATGTTTCAGCTGTGAAGAGAGCTGGTTGCTGTTCCACCTAGAGGTTTCAGTCTGTGTGGGATGTGGCTGGTTTGTTTTGCTGCATCTTGTTTCTATGTACACTACGATTGTGTAAAAAATTTTCACAGATGCCTACAGTAGGGAGATAGGCCAGATCTGTTGTTTCATTTTACTGTCAAATTTTTTCTTTGGTGATGACTGAAAGTTTTAGCTAAGTACTTGTTTAGGAGCTGGATATTTCATCCATTGCTTTCAATCTGGTGCTGACCTGGATGGGCTCGAATCTGCACCAAACATATGTTTTTCAGACCCATTATTGTGAAAATTGCTTTATCCGGTCTCATTTGAGGTGTAGTCTTAAGCAAAATCAATCTCCCCACCCTTATAAAGCGTAAGTCACAAGATCGAATCCTCCCTCCCCCTACCCTTGTGTGGACATGTCAAAAAAAAAAAAAAAAAAATCAATCTCCCCACCAACTCTTCTTTTCGGCTTCCTGTCTCTCTCGCTCTCGCTGATTATGTGTAACAATCCTGTTACTGATTTAGAGATTTTGTATGGATTAAGGATGGGTAATTAAATGAATGGTTTATGATTTGTAAAACAGTGTATTGAAAATGGAATTGCATTGTTTATACGAACGGATTACATATAAGGATCAGTCGAGATGATCAATCTCCTTCTAACAAGACTATAATACTTTGCTAAGTTAACAGAGTGTCCGTTCTATTAGGATGTGATGTCAACTTTTTTTATTTATTTTTTTAATATTTCATTATTATTTCAGTTTTTATTTATTTTTTAAAATATTAACTAATATTTTTTTATTTAAGAATACGTGACACATTTATGGCGTTAAGATTTTTTTAAAGAAATCCTAATCATAAATTGGACATCCTCCGGTTCATAACCATTATGAACCGGAGAGGATTTGGATTCATGATTAAGCTGGCATTTATTTTTTAATTCATGTATTTCTACACCAACGCCCAAGATGGATAAGAAGATCATAGGAAACGTAACAAATCTTGGGTGACATTATCTTGAAGAAACATTAAATATATAAAAAATATAAATATATATATTTTTTGAAGAAACATTTAATATATATAGAATTTAATCTTGCTTTGGCTTATCCCTTGTCATTATGAAACAAAACAAACATATATTTAAACAATTTTGGGGCATCGAACTATGTAATATAATTTATCCTCCCTCAACCACTCCCCCAATTTAATACATCGAATATATATATATACATACATCATCTACTACTCTTGATTTGCTAAACAGGTTTATCTAAATCATGTGCAAACAAGACATAATTTGAGCTGTTTTCTATTAACCACCAAATTATGGAGGAAATGCAACTCAAACGTGTAATTTTCAGCTACGGCACCTAAAAGTCAAATCAAATCATTTTGTTAGTTTGACTTTTAGGTTTGCCAGACAATTCAATTCAATTTTGCAACCATTCAAACAAACTAGAGTCTCCTCCTGTTTGTGAGCTGTTCACTCATAATAAATTGTTATATAATTAATATTATATGGCGGTAAAAATTAAGTATTATTTGTAAAAAAAAAAAAAACAAATACATCGTCTTAATCATCATAGAAAACATCAAATTTACTTTAGAAATGTGGCCGTTTTCAGGTGTGGCCCACAATGGATGTCATTGTCGTAGACTTGTTCTATTGGAGGGATCATGATTGGTGGGTCCCAATTAAATATCTCTATACAGAAACTGTTGGCGGCCAGCTATCGGAGGCGGGCGGCCATGAACCATGATGCAAAATACAAGAATAAATAGGGACAGAGCCAAACTAGACCTTTTTTTTATTCATTTACGACGCTGAATTCAAGGAAAATTTAAAAGAAAAAAAAAGAAAAATACTATTAAAAAATGTTTAAAAAAAAAAGAGAAAAGAATTGGTATCTTTTGGCGCACGATACGCACACAGTTGACAAACGGGGAGAGAGAGTGGGGGATAGTGTGGGCCCGAAGACACGTGTCAGTAGATCTCGACTCCTGGTCCCACGCCTCGGAACACAACGGAGCACTCCGGCAACTCGCCCAGATCGGCGTACAAGGACTCGTCCTCCTCCCTCATCGGGAAGAACATCGCCACGTCAGCCTCGACGACCCCCACGCTGCTGTCCGCGAAAATCGGGCTCTGCAGCACCGTCGACGACGTTGTTTCCATGTCCCTGAACCACCCGAATTCGTCGCTCAACATCAACGACTCGTCGCCCAGATCCGCCAGCACTGCGGACGACGTCGTTTCCTGGTCGAGCAGCTTGTCCGTAACCGGCTCGGGCTTCACGGGTTTGGGCGTCGTCGATTGGTTGTGCTGGTTGTGGTGGTTTCTAGAAGCCGGCCAGGGATGGTTGTGCTCGCACGAGTAGGTGACCACTAGCATTGTGGGGTCCACACGGCTCCTCTCTACTTGTTTCCTCGCCGGGCAGCCCTTGGAGCTACTGCAACGATAGTAACCCCTGCCAAACCGATTACACACAAACACCGTCTGATTACACAATTCCACCACAAGAGCCTACGCCGCATTACAGCGTAAAAAACATCTGACTGGTTTCAATTCGTTACCTGGGATACGGAGATCCTTTGATGGGTTTCTGACCGTACTTCCTCCACGCCCACGAATCCGACGGTGGAGTATTGTTCTCCCCCTTGAGGCGGGACCCTTCCACGTCCTTGATTGGCACTGACACCACTCTTTTCTGTATCGCGCGCCTACTGTAACAAATCCTCTGTCAGACCAAATATACCGAATTTTCCATTTTTATACAGAGTGACAAGAATTATGCATGTGAAGCGTGAGACGTAAAATCACACCAAGTTAATAACAACACCCACCTTTTTCTTGGGGACGAAACGGAGGTGATCTTCATGTCGTTGAAGATGGAAGACGGCGGCGATTCAGAGCCATTTTCCGGGGCGCCATCATTCTCTTCTTGCTGATCAGTACCCGTAGTAAAAGGGTGGCTGTTGATGAACCTACGGTCCATGACTAAGCTCTAGAGTACCGTTGAGTGCTGCTGCTGTTGATATTTTTAGGACAAACAAAGTGGCTGCCGGAGCGACAAAGAGAGAGAGAGAGAGAGAGAAGGGGAAGAAAGAAGCTGGGGAAGGTCTTGAAAGATGGGGTGGTCCTTTAAAAATGGGCCATCTTGTAGGTTTGGTATTTGTTTATTTCAGGACGTGCAAAAAAATGTGAAATAATCCCCCGAAACTATAGGCTTATGGCTATGGCGATCTGAAAGCAACGTCAATGGTTTTCGGATAAACATCAATTTTGGTCTTTGAATAATACATATATAACAAGCTGCAGCTTTAATTAATTAATTAATAACTTAGTAGTAAAGTTTGTAATAAATTTAGATGATCGATAAATAATTCTATTAGTTTAATGCATAGAAAAAAGGTCGACACGGTAATTTTAACTCATAACGTGACGTATGTCATTTGGATTTTTATCTTATCTACGTGATGACATAACAATGCTG
Organism: Carpinus viminea; assembly: GCA_013348765.1. Classification (NCBI taxonomy): domain Eukaryota; kingdom Viridiplantae; phylum Streptophyta; class Magnoliopsida; order Fagales; family Betulaceae; genus Carpinus; species Carpinus viminea. The sequence goes on from CP054667.1 coordinate 60,601,527, forward strand.
ACAAAAAGAATTATTAAATTTAAAACATGTAGTTTTCTATAAATACAATATAATAATATAATGGGATGATTTATCTTAATAGTCAGACAATTGATCATATTGGGGTATTGCTAAAATTTCTTTGAGGTTATCAAGTGGTAACTTGTGCAAGTAAGAGATTTTTTTTTTTTTTTTTTTTTTTGAGGTGCCAAGTAAAACTTGGATAAAAAAACAGCAAAAAAAAGAAGAAGCTTTGGTGGTGCCAAAACCTTACGTGGCTCCGCCACTGAAATAAGCCATCATTAATTTTCGCTAATTAAGAAGACCATCTTATTAATTGCTCTTTTGAAGATTATTTAGGGAGTTGGATTTCTTCTTTTTTAAATTTTATGATTTAAAATTTGGAAACTTCGTGTATTTTTCAGCTAGCTAGGATTAAAAACAAAAAAAAAGATTTTTTTATTTTTTTTAATTTTTAATTTTCACTTTTAGGGGTTGTAATTGGAAGGGGATTCCAAAAATACTACTTGATCATCTGTCTCAAAATAAATGATAATATTTGTTTTGGGCGCTCTATGGCCGGCCTGCAGTACGTAGATCAAAAAGAGGTCGGGAAAAGGGGAAAAAGTATGTCTCTAGTCCTTTTATGTAACCTTTATCCTTAATCATTAGATCATAAAGTTCGGTGGGTAGAAAATTATTTTATAAACTTTCGTTAAACAATGGCCTCTCTTAATATAATATTTTGCCCTATAACAATATTGTTATAAACGAAAGGGAAAAATGCAAAAGTATTATTTGTAATTAACTCATTGTGAGGTTTGCCAAAAAAACATTAAAAGAGTTTCTACAACCAAATTCTAGCTATCTACTACTATCTTAACAGATTATGATAACTTTATTAAAATAAATTGGGATACAGCAGTGGATAAAGATAGTAGGAAGATGGGTATTGGCGTGGTAGTTCGAGATGGTATGGGAGAGGTGATGGTGACCTTGTTAGCACCAAAAGAATACATAGTCGAAGCCAATTAATATTGCGGAGGTAGCTGCAGCATTAAGGGCCATTAAATTGGGTCGAAAACTGGGTTTTTATAAGGTGGTCTTGGAAGATAATGTCCTCCAAGTGGTGCAGACATTTCATAAAGACGGTAGAAATTGGAGCTAATATGTGAATCTTATAATTGAAGAGGCTTGCGATGTTTTAAACTGTAGACTATAGTCATACTAGAAGGTTAACCATGTTTGACGGCATCTAAATGGTGTAGCTCCTCATCTAGCGAAGGATGCATTATTCTGTAGCGTGGAACATGTCCTTATTGAGGAAATTCCCAATTGTATATTAGACATTGTCCCTATTGAGTGTTGTGCTTAAGTTGTTTATTATCTATATATCACTCGATTCCTTTAAAAAAAGAAAAAGAAAAAAGGTGGTGCCTCTTGTTTTTGTTTTGTTTTGTTTAGTTTTTTCAATAATTGGGATTAATTGTCAAATAATTGATAAGGATTTCTTACAATTTTGCCTGTTCGATGGGTTGCAAGACCTTCCTATGTTGAGTAAACCCGACCCAATTCAGACAAATAATTGCAAGAAATTCTTAATATTCCCCAATAATCTGTTCTTAGCTAGGATCCAAACCAAAATAAAAATACTCTGATGTACTAAAACTAAAATAAAATACTCCCAGTTCATTAAAGGGTCAGCCCTTTGATCTCGTTCACATGGTCCTTTCGATTAAGGTACAGCTCATTGTAATCAATCTACTTAAGTATATATTAATTTGTTAATGGCATATTTATTCTAGCTAGATCAACTAATTATTATTCGCCTTTGTTTTTTCCTTCATCCAAATGCCACTTTGCTCTCCCGATTTACCCTATATCTTTAAATTAATTTACATTTCTAATTAATTGTTAAGAAAAAGTCAAATGATTCTTTTTTATTTTTAATTACCACCCATTTATGTTAATTAATTACGAAGAGATACTATTCTAAACATTTTTTAAGGGGTCAAATCTGCTATAGCTCACCCCTCACGAAACTGCCTAGCTAAATCCTATTTCAATGTCACTGCTATTGCTCTTTCCTTCTCTAATTATATGTCATTAATTAATTAACACATCAAATTCATAATCCTTAAAAAATATTCCCAATATAAAAATCCGTATATTCCATTAACTGAATACTGTTAATTTATTAACTAAATGATTAAAATTATATTTTTTAACTTGTTCAAACTTTTTGGATAAGTGATTATTTAATAAAAGTGACATTGAAATAGGATTTAGCTAGGCAGTTTCGAGAGTGGTGAGCAATAGAACATTTTACATTTTTACCCCTCATAGTATATATTATATATCTCTTCGTGATAGTGATTTAACTTGATTAGAATAATCATTTAACTTGATTATATGACGGTAAATATTAGTTATTAGATTGTTACTTTGTAAAGAAAGAGCTAATTTCTAATGTCACATCGTCTTAGTTGTATAAACAATCATACATCAGTATATTAAATAGTGTTACTCTTAATAATAACACGGACTAATACTAATTTATGGTTATTTCATTTTTGATAGCATTACCTTAAAAAAAAAACCCTTATAATTAGTAATTAGGGTTGAAACTAAAATAGACAAAAATTCTCAAAAATTAGGTTGCAGGAAAATTCTTGCTATTTAGTATTTAGTCTCTAAAAGTGCTATATATGTATGTATTCTTTATCATGTGAGATTTTTTTTTTTTGGAGGGGTACTTTTCACACGCTTTCTTAATACATTAATAATAAAAATAATAAAAATATACAACACATTTAGAAATTGGTTGAGAAAAATTCCTACAATTTAATTTGTAAAAAAATTTATATCCAACTAAAATTCTAGAGAGTTGGTGGGGGTTCCACATTTGACATTTCATAGCTTGAGCCTTGAATGACGGTAGCCCTTGATGGGGATTGGGGAGTGTTGACTAGGCAAGTTCTATGTCCCTTTCTGATAGGAGAGGGATGGAAAGAGCCAATTGGCCAATTTGTTACTAAACATATATATAAATAAATATATATATATATATATATATATATAATCTTCTAGAGTTGATGAATGCGTGAAGCAACGTGACTAATATATATATATATATATATTTTCTACTTGGGAAATTAATTGTATATACTGCCTTTTATTTATTGAATAAATAATATATATCTCCTAGCTAGCTAGCCAGGCCTGTTTGATTATTTAATACTGTTCCCCATCTCTGACTTCCTCAACCCACGGCATCTTTAATGCCTTTACATCCCTAGTTTTCCTCTCTCTCTAGTTCTTGTTTTTTCTTTGTCAAATCTCTCACAAATTCTCAACGTTAACTAGGTTTTCAAGGAACAGAAACTTCCTCATGCCTTCGTCTTTCACATTTATATTTTCTCTTGGAATTCTCCCGTGTGCCAACATATAACTTTTTCTGTACGCTATCTTGCATTATGCTTTCTAGAAAACTGAGATAAGAATTTTCTCCTATTATATATATATTCTAGAAAAATTGTCATTTGGCATTTTACGGATATTCTCTCAGTATTTTCTTGAATAAATGACTTCTATTTTATGATTAAACGTGATTCTCAGTCAATTAATTGAGCTACCCATTGGATCAATATTTTTTTGAATCGGTGACTTTTGTTTCATGATCATACGTGATTTTTGGCCAATTGATTGAGCTACCATTAGAAATATAATGCTACACTTAATTTTTCTCACATCTAGAAGTAGTTTTAAAAACCACAATTAAATATGCGATGAATCTTTGTTAAACTTTAATTCAATAGTAATTTTAAAATAACATATTGAAAAATGAATGTAAAAAAATAAGAGTAAGTGCATCATTAATTACTCTTCTATTAAATTGAAATGTGTTTGATATATATATAATTATCACATGCATTTAAACAAATGCCCAGGTTAATAAACCGAGAAATTTTCTTTAAATCAAAAACTTTGTTCACACTTTTTATATTTTGTCCGTTCTTTCTTTCTTTTTATTTTTTTAATCGATCGAGATGAATAATACATCTATTTCATAAATTAATTAAGTATAAACAACTATGTTTGGTTTGTGTGTGTAATATATATATATATATATATATATATATATAGTAGCATTGAAGGCTTTCTGATTCCAAGCTCACCGGTAACCAATGGTAGGTAATTCACATGTTGTCCTGGTCCGTGTCATATGGGTCAAGAAGTTGAAAAATAAGGGCACCACATTTGATCTTAGCCAATAGTATAATTGATAAATTAAAAAAAAAAAGAAGAGAAAACCAATTATTTGCAATTAAACGACCCAGCAATAATTATATATATATATATATATATAGGGGTGTCAAAAATTACCGGAAAACCGGAAACCGGGGACCCGATTCCGGTTCTGGTTTGGAAAATCTAAAAACCAGGTACCCCGGTTCAGGTACCCGGTAGATTTTCATATTATTTAATAATATTTATATATCTATATAATTATATATTATTATTCTTTAGTAATTTTACACTTAGGTTTAGGTTTCATGGTTCGTTTAAATACTTGTTTTTATTGTTTTAATGTTTTCTAAGGCCCATATAGGCAAAAGTATTAATTTTTTAGGATTTTTGGGCTTTTTTAGGCTATTTTTAAAAATTATTTGAAATAATCACAACAAAGCCCAATTAATTTAGACAAAAAAGTTAATAGATTTTTAAAAAATGGGCCAATTATATGCAAAAAAAAAAGATGGGCTTATTTTAGGCCCAATACCTAAAATAAGCCCAAAAAATAGTTTTCTTAAAAACTGTTACCGGAACCGGCCGGAAACCGGAATCCCATTTTGGTTGCCCAAAACAAAGAATCGGAGTACCTTGGTTTTGGTTTTGATTATGGCCAAAAATCGAAAAACTGAACCGAGTTGACACCCCTATATATATACCTCAAACTTAATTAAAAAAGATGCCAAAAAAAGAAAAGAAAAGGCAAAATCTAGCATTTCGTCATTAACCTAGTAATGGATGGTCAGATGACAACGATATTATTTGTCATGAGTTTTTAATTGGCGGGTCCACCTCATGATCATGATCATGATCATCGGGTCCATTGATTAAGTTGGACATATATAATTTTTTTTGTTGTTGTTGTTTTTTTTTTTTTTTTTGTAAACATATAATTTTGTTGTTACTACGTCGTACGTACGCATTCTCGTATACTTTTGTGCACATGTAGCTTCTTCGATGTTTTCAATTGTTGTACTTGCATTATTGCATGGAAAGTATAGTTTGATTAATAATAAGGAATAATTTTGCGCATGTGCAACATGACTAACATGATTAAAAATTTAAAATTAATTAACTTCTACTTAATAACTTTTCAGGCTATATATGTCTGATTTTATACATATATCTTTTTGGAAAAACTGCATATAAACACTCCCCTCCAACTATTACCATATTTTCAAACACTTTCAAATTATTCCCTTCCCTCTGTTAACAATTTTTTTTGGAGGGGGGTGGGGGTAAAGTTGGGCAGATATCACCCCATTTAACTTATAAGTGGACAATTTTGAGTGAAATTATCAATTATATCCCCATATCGGATAATATATATATTAAAAAAAAAAAATCACACCCTGTCAACCTCCACAACCATGGAAGAGGGAGAAACCCATGGACTTGCCATCGGTCACCATGGTAAGGAAGGCCATGGGTCTCTAGTAGGGGCAGAACTAGAGATTTGTGGTTGGGGGCAATTTTTTTTTTTAAATAAAAATAAAATAAAATAAAATAAAATTGGAAGGTTAAAATTAAATTTTATAAGAATTTTATAATTTCTTTTTTTGTTTGGGACCACATTGGACCTTGGGGGCTTCAGGTCCCCCAAGGCCCAAACGTGATTCCGCCCCGGGTCTCTAACCATGGAGACCTATGGCCATAGCCAAGCTGTGGTGGATTTTTTTTTTTTGTTCTTAATTTTTTTATATTTAAAGGGTACATGCATTTGTATTTTCACACATCTTATGTGTGGGGTAAAATTGGTCACATAGAGCGGTTTACATCCAACTTAACAGAACATGACAAAAGGAAAAGGTAATCGGAAAGTGTTGTATAGTTTGAGGGGGGTCAATTAATGTTATAATTACTGAAATTTTGGGGCTATTTACCCAAATGGAAGAGGATCCTCTCCAGTCCACTATGGACCGGAGGGTATCCAGTTAATCGGTAAGATTTCTTTAAAGAAATCCAACTGTTATAAGCATGCCATGTGCCATCCTAATAAAAAATAATAATAAAAAAATATTTTAAAAAATAAATAAAAACTAAAATAATAAAAATTTAAAAAATAGTTTAAAAAAACTAAGGGTGGTCGGCCACCCTATAAGGGGTGGCCAGACCACCACCATTGGCCTGGGGGTGGATGAAGCCACCCCATATCGGCGGCCGAACCTACCTATGGCCATTGGGGGTGGTCCGGCCACCCCCAAGGCACAAACTAAAAAAAAAAAAAAAGAAAAATTGTTGGCCTTTGGGGTGGTGGACCACCCCTGATGGGGTGGCTTCGGCCACCCCGGATCGGTATTTGGGTGGTTGCCACCCCATGGGGTACAAACTAAAAAAAAAGAAAAAGAAAAATCGTTGGCCTTTGGGCCGATCTGGGGTGGCCTAAGCCACCCCATGGCCACTGGGGGTGGTCCGACCACTCCCAACGCCCAAACTTAAAAGAAAAAAAAATTTGCTCTAGGTGTGGTGGACCACCCCAAGGGTGGGGTGGTCCGCCACCTATAGGTGGCCACCCTTAGGTTTTTTTAAATATTTTTTACTTTTTTATTATTTTAGTTTTATTTACTTTGTAAATATTAATTAATATATATATTTTTATTAAGATGACACGTGGCATGCTTATAACAGTTGGATTTCTTTAAAGAAATCCTACCCATTCACTGGATACCCTCCAGTCATAGTGGACCGGAGAGGATCCTCTTCCATTTAGGAATAGAGTGACCATTCGAGAGAAATAAATGCAGTTTTTTCTTATATTTTCATTGGTTGTTAGATTGATCATCATAATTTAATAATTTATAACCACAAATGGCCCATAATTTGTATTTTTTGCGTAAAAAAGTAGATAACAAAAATGGAAATGTTTTTAATTTTACATTTCAAAAATACAAAACCCAAAACACTTTCACGTTACTATTTTTATTTTATTGAGAATTATCAACTTCAAATAATTTTTTGTTTTTTTGTTTTGTTTTTATAAATAATAAGGATGAGAGGTTGATTTATGGTAAGAATCTCATGCAACATGGCTTGTATTATGCATGAGAAAATAGAGAAAATGATTGGTGTCAGTATTTTGCCTATATTTTACCTATATTTTATAGGCAGTATGAGATTAAAGAAATAAAAGATAGAAGACACAAATATAACATTGCTTTGCTCACCAAAAGAAACCACTTTGGATTCTCATAGAGTACTTGAAAGTGTGGAACAAGATTTGATAGAAAGAAGACCAAGTTCATTAGCTTTAATTTTATTACGAAAAAACTTCACAAAACTCCCATCAACTTCCACTCATTTTGACACTACTCTTCAAAATAATAATAAAAAAAAATCAATTACTCAATTTCATTAGGATTTTTTGTTAAATCTTGCCAAAATTATCAAAATACTCATGTTTTTTAATAAATAAATAAATATTGCAAAGATTTTGCAAGAATATTGCAAAGACGTTTTTCTTAACAATTTCTTATAACAAAAAGGGGTATTTTAGAAATTTGATAATATTTAACAGAAAATCGTAATGAAAAGAAATAATTGAAAGTTTGATACCGTTAATTAATTGAGAGATTTTGAACTTCAAAGAAGTAATTTTAAAATGCATAGAAGTTGAAGAGTTTTCCTAACTTTCTTCTTGATTTATCAAAGGCTAGATTGTTGAGGACTTTTCGGCAATTTTGGTGCTTTTCTTTTGTTTAGCAATTTTAGGGTTGAGCTGAGAAGGGTGAACAAAACACGAGCTAGCTATCACTCTAGCCAGACAAACCCAAAAAAGGCCTCAGCTGCCAAGCCCAAGCCTAAGCCCAGTTCTAGTAGCCCATAATTTTAGCCTGAGCCTAGGGTTAAATAATGCAAAAAAATCTGTGGGGCCGGATTTTGTCCTTTTTTGGAATTTTAAAATGGGAATAAAATTCTGCACCTCGGTTTGGGTATGTTTTCGAAAAGCCGTTCGACATACACAGCAGAAAAAGCCGGATTGCGTAAACATAAATTCAAACATATTTTGGGTAGGTTTTGGAAAAAGTCATTTTAGGATGTTTCATGGTATCTCAAAAGGCCCACTTTTACCTGACCCATCATCTCATCTATGATATTTATTTATTTATTTTTTCTTCTCCTTTCTTTCTAATTGAGTATCGAATATATTAAACAATAATCAAAGTCTATAAGATGTAGGCCATAAAACAAATTCATGACAATATTATTAAACATTCTAATGAGGAAGAGAGAGGGGTTGGGTTTTGCTGATATCATCTGCATATTGCTTAGAATTGCTCAAAAAGGGTATAGACAACGAAGAATTGCAGGCGCTTCCTCAAGATTAATTAAGTCATAATTTGATCTAACCCCACCAGAACATCAATAAGATTCAAGACGGTTAACACTAAGAGCATTCTTAACAACTTCCTTATCATTTTTCTTACATTTGAAGATTCAAACTACTTTTTACTTTCTTATATCAAAATACACCACAATAGCTTCCTTTAATCATTCCTTATATCATTAAAATAATATATTTTTATTTTTTACTATTTTTCTTTCTTTCCTAAAACTCTTTTCTTCTCTCTCATGTTTCCGTCTTCAAGCTGTAGAGTCCACCCACCATGAAATTTCTCCTTTCCTCCAAATCAAATGCAGAGTCCACACACCATGGAATTCCTCCTTTCCTCCAAATCAAACCATGAAATGTAATCCTTGAGAAAGAAGAGACCTAGCTCGCAAAACTCGAGAAGGAACTTGGGGCTGAGGGAGTTGATTGACAGTGGGGATTCAGTGGGTGTCATCCGACAGAGTGGATGTTCGTCCGTTTGAGGAGAGTGGGTGTCGTCCGTTTGATGAGGTGTGAGAGAGAGAAAGAGAGGTGAGAGAGAGACGTAGATGTGAGAGGTGAGAGTTTTTTTTATGATTATAATATTCATAAGGAATGCTACCGTGGAACCCTATATAGGGTTCCACGGTAACATCTGATGGCTTAATGAACCATTTAAAGAATTTGCTATTTTTTGCGATTTTTTGAACATATTACTTACACATAAGGGAATCTGTTGGGAATGCTCTAATTAGGAGTAAGTGATTCTCATTTTGGATTTCGAAATCAATCATTCTCTAGTGTATACCTAATCACATAAAAATTGCCTTGGGAACCACTAAACCACCGGCACTAATGGTATAAAAATGTTGGTTAGAATACTATACAGCAGGCAGTCTGAATGAATTAGTTGCGACATAAGCTTAAACTATTATGGGCAGAACAGTATCCTATATTCTAAAGTTGAAAAGTAAAGTAGCTACTGGCAATGAACAAATTAACCTATATACATATATACACATAAAATACTATCTTAAAAGTTTGCCACGATACAAAGAACATTAAATTAAAATGTGATGACATGATTAGATACTCAGTACAAAAGAACCCAAAGTGGTGTATTAATTCCAACACTGCTTTTCCACGTACTTCACAATTCATCAAATATTATATGTATATATATATATATATATATATATATATTGTCTTAAACTTCCAATAGGCATTCAAACAAACATCAATGTATTCTCACAAATTCCCAAAACACATGCATGCACGGTTTCCCCCTTTCCAAATTCTATAAATCACCAAACATTTTGTCATGACTCCAAATAATCATCAAAATCATGCCTACCCAATCACTAACACTCATCAAAGCTCAATGTTTGAAACACACGAGGGAGAGTAACGAAGGTAAGCGGAAGACTGGAAAAGGCAATGAAAGAGAACGGCGGTGACATGGGAGCATGAGAAATGCCGAGAAACGACGTCGGTGGACTTAGGGATTTATTTGATGTTGAGTGAGGGCACTGAGGGAGTTGGTCCGTTGGATGAGAACAACCATGAATATCAGAGAGTGGGAGAGAAAGTGAGAAGGGTTCGAGATTATTAGGATAATGGGATACAACGATGTTATTTTGCAATAATATCATCCGTGTGTATTTTTAGATAAATTGTGGACGGGCAAGGCTTAATTATGAATGTTTTCGTACAACATCGAGAAATTTCTGGCTTGCGAGTTGGGCGGGGCATCTCCTTCCGTAATCATTTAAGATTTATAAAAGGATACAAATTTCTTCAAATCAATTTGAAAAATTTATTTTCACCGACTATAATAAATGTCAAGTATTTTTTTAACATATTTGAGTTCTTAAAAATTAATATTTGAATTCCTAAGCTAGTAGAAGGGTAATAAATGACTGTTAAGAATGTCAAAAAAAAGGGAACAGAATCTTCTTTAGTTCGTTTCACCTTTTGAGCGACAAAAATACCACTATAATATAATTAACTGGATATTCTCAGATCCTAATTCAAAGAAAATATGTGCATCTCGCATGTTAGAGAACACGTACTTGACATTTATTAAAACGAGTTTGAAGAAATTTCCTCTAAGTTGACTTGGAGGAAATTTCTATCATTTATAAAAACCCTATAACTTTTAGGCATTTGTAACTATATGCCGACAATTTATTGGCATTGGTAACTATACGTTGCCATTGATTTTACATGTATGGGCGTATGTAAATAAATATTGAGACATTATTGGCGTTTAAGTCCAATGTTGGCGTTTTCAATTAATGAACGCCAATAAATTAAACACTGCTAAACACCTGTTTTTTTAGTAGTAAAAAAAATGTTTTAATGTAATACAAATGTGAAAAGAATTTTGAATGATTTAAGTTTTGAATTATTTGTTAATATTTTTGTTCACAGAATAAAAAACAAAAGAGATAAAGAAGAAATTTTTTAACAATGGAAGCCTTAATCATTCAAGTGATGTTTCCCATGTGCAAACTTCTAGTATTACTTTATATATTCCTAATCCCATTTTTGGCCTTCTTAACGAGAGTGACAAATCTTCAAATCACAAAATGAGGGGAAATGAGATACAATATTACAATTTCCAAGCTTCTTCATCAATGTGTCGCCTCTCCTCCATTCTTTTCAATAGTCCTTAGAAGAGCTTTAGTTACTTCTTTTACACCCAGAGCTTGATCTTGTGTTGCAGCAATGGCTTCCAGTGCAAAAACCTTGCTGCATGAAACTCTAGCTTGCTGAACGTTAAGACCCATCTCATCAAAGGCCTCTAAGATTGTAACCAGCCTATCTGTTCCTTTCTCACAGTTCACCCTTACAAGAAATCCCTGCCCTATCTTTTGCACTTCCACATCCTGTTGATTCCATGCACATCAAAAAGTGTAAAGATATAATAATCTTGTTACACAGAGAGAGAGAGAGAGGGAGATGGGAACCTTAGTAGGCATCTTCATTTGCATCATTAGCTTTAGGTATTCTCTTTTGATAGCCATGAGGTTGGTGTACTCTCTTTTGAATGCCTCCAGTTTGAGTTTGAGCTTGTAAATGTAAAGAGAAGTGCCATAGTGATACGAAATGGTCAGTATGAGCATGAAAAGTTTGTGAAAGAAAAGCTAAAAACGAAAGGAAAAGGAGAGAAAGCATTACAGATTTAGAGATTGAATGGGCTCGAAGGATGTGAATCTTTCTGCGCAATGCTATCCTCTTTTGCAGCATTGAAGCCATTCTCTCCCTCTCTCTGTCTAAAATGTTTAAAGCAAGGTTTGGTTATTGTAGGCTTGCTTTTATAGAATCGGAAAAGAGAGAGAGAGAGAGAGAGAGTATTAAAGTGAGTATATTTGTCTTGGGATCTCGGATTGGCAAACCACTATCTGTCTTGTCTTGTATTGAATTGGAAAATTGAAACCATATGTGATATGTATACTGTTGTGTTAATAATTGAAAGGGTAAATTAATGAGACTTTATCCCTTATATTAATATCACTTATTTTTACAAATTTTAACACGATCTTTCAACTTGACATGAATTCAACACAAAATTAAAGGGTTTAAATTGAGAAGTTTAACCTTTTTAATTAAATGGGTCGGATTATGATTGACCTATATAATTTTATACACGTGCCTCAACACAACCTAAACCTGACATGCAAACACAAATTGTCACTCCTAACTTGGACAATGTTTTGAAGTTTTAGTGTTAGATTACCATTTTATCCAAATTAATATTAAGATAGACGAAAACAAAAACTTTTGAAATAATGGTGATGATGAGTTGTTTTGTTTTATTTTATTAACAACTTTTTTGTGTAGCATACAAATTTTATTTATTATTTTTGTCTAACTTAACGCTTAATTTGGATGAAGGGGGTAAGTTTGATAATTTGTACAAGGATGATTAGTTTCGGTGTGAGGGTTTTACTCCCATAGTCAGGAAAATAAAAGTTGAAAATTTGGGTTACCAATATATTATATTGAGTCTGCATGAAACATATCTGTTTTATAACTAAAATTTGGACATGGGATAGAGGATATTGAAGTCATAGATAAGACTTGATTTTAAGTTTTATGTTTTGTGTCTATGATGTTGTAATCTCATAGCTTTTATTGTGATTTATCATAACTTTATGCTCTATGATGTAAGAATTTTATGCACTTGATCTTCTTTCAAGGAATGAATATTAAAAATTCCCCTAAAAAAGAAGAAGATAATTATATGAGGAAAATGTCATTTACCCTAATCAAAAAAATTTATAGAACATTTATATCCCTTATTTGAAATCAAATTTAATCTTCATCAGAGCATCTCCAAGAAGAGTTTTCATTTTAACAACTTAAAATACAACCTTATTATTATTATTTTTAAAATTTTTTAAAATTTTTAAATTTTAAAATTTTAATTTTAAACTACTAGTTTTTCACTACACACTTCAACATGACATCTATTTTAACTACTACTCTAATAAAATATAATTTTTTTTTTCAGTATTATTTTATTATTTTTTATCACTTCCTTTTCTTCGCCCATAAAGAGAGAGAAAAGATTAAAAAAAATCGAAAGAAAGAGAAAATATAATAACATACCATTTAAAAGTTTCTATAGTGTAGCAATTGTTGGGAAAAATTCTATTTTACATTGACTGCTGGAACAAGAAAATAAGGCATAGATAGTAGCTAAATTTAGCTAAAAATTTAATTTACAATGACTTTGAGAGATGCTTTCATTGAAAAATATAACACATACCACTAAAAATGCAAAATCGTTCTTACACCAGCCGGAGTCCAAAAGAATCATATTAAATAGCAAGATATAATATGCATGATCTTTTTTGACATGTTCACACAAGAAGGGTGATTATAAGGAATTCAAACTAGTAACATTCGTTTTATGAGGTGTAGTTTTCATCGAATTAACCTCTTGGGTGCTAGAGTATATATATCATGGAGTTCAAGTGTTTGGAAGATAAAAACAGTTATGAAGTTTTTTATTCAGAGTACATTAATATATATAATTGAATATAACTCTAATCCAAAAGCTTAAGCTAATGGGTTAAGGTTCACTTAGATATATTAACTACTATTTTTCCTTATATTTTTTTTAATATGAGACTCAATACTCACAAGTATATTCACAACATCAAGAATAGTCTTTAACTATAGCTAGACTTCAAACTTTAATTCAATGATAGTATTCAAGTGTGATTCAGTAACATTTTTTAGCTGTAAGTCAATAATAGTTTTCTAACTGTAACTAGTAATTTTGGATATACTTTAAGATTGGAAATGGTTAATACCATAAATTTTTGAGTAAAAAGCATGCGTCATATATATGTCAGCCTTATGTGTGTGTATATATATATATATATATAGTTGAACAATATAAATTGTAGATAGTGATGAAACAAAACTATAAAACGAACCGACAGAGTCTCTTTCTTGGACTCGAAAGGATTGCAGGTTAAGTGTTCGAGACAAGGCTAGGTGGGGCTGAATTAAGCAGCAATAATGCCAAAAGACAAGCGATGAGTAATTAAAATGAAAAGGCAAAAGTCTGTTAAAATGTAGCAACCAAACGGGCCGACAGTCTGTCTGTCGTCTCTCTCTCTCTTTTGCGGGTTAAATGTTCGAGACAAGTAGGGCTAAAGAGGCAAAGCCAAATAAATTGAAATGAAAAAGATGGAATTTATATTTGTCATATTCACAACAAGTCCGTTAAAGTTTGCATGGGAAAGGATGTGGGAAATGAGTCGTCAGTGTTTCACGGGCCTCTCGTTTGGTTTCTGGGGTTGTCTGGTCTCCCATGCCAACAGCGTCTGGTAGCTGCTGGCTGCCTGTTAGCTGCGGCCCAGGTTGTCACATGCTCTGACACTACAATTTCTGTTTTATTCTTTATCGTTGTTTCTACTTCTGAATATTCATCACCACAAAATGCATGCCCTTTAGTCTTTAGATAGATAGATGCCTTCTTGTATCTTCAACACTTTCCATGCATGTACCTGCAGTACTGTGGCAGTCACTCACTCACTCAGCCTCAGGTATATTTTTAATTATATGTTTTTCTTTTTTCTTTTTTAAAAATAAATTTATTAATATTATTAGTTATTGAAATTGTTGTTTATTTATTACACTCGAGATCTGTTTATTTGGTCGAGTGTGCTTTTCATGTCTGTCTTGTAGCTCTTGCTTCTCTTCACCACAGCTGGAATTTAGTTAATTAGGTGTCCTAAACAAATATATAATTCATCACATAGTTTTAATTTTTAGATTTAATTATAAGTTTTTCATGATAAAAATGCGTATTTAATATATTTTTGTACAATCATCATATAATTAGATAGTATTACAGTAAAATCAGTTATTAAATTAGTATTTGTGTACTTTCTTTGTCCCATATTCCTTGAGTTTTGGCTTTACATAGGTGAGAATTTGAATTTTATTACCGATCGACATATAGGTCGATCCGTCAATTTTTTATTTTTATTTTTATTTTTTCATTTTTAGCAGTAAAATGTAAGCTAGCTAGCATTTTATCCACACTATACTAATAAAATAATGCCATATGTCTCAAAATCTGTCATCATGTCACAAACGTCTGAAAATATTAAAAAACAAATGTAGGAAATTAAGGAAAAGTTTAATAAAGAAAAGAGAGGGAGTGGATGGATCGATCACTCCATCCTACACATTTTTTTCTTATTTTTTAAAATTTAAATGGCATGACGACATGAATTTTAATATAGGTGACAATTTTATTTTTCCTAAGTCAATAAGAAAAAATGGTTACAAGAGGGTGATATTTTTTATTATTGATTTGAATGGTAAAGATAATAGGAGACAAGTTGAAAATACTTTCGAATACTAAGTTGAAAGTGGGTCATCTAATACACAATGTGTAGAATAAAATACACTACAAATATAGCAAAATAACAAAGAAAACCAAAAAGACAATATTAATCCAGTCTTGAGATGCAAACACAACGTGGGCTTCACCAATGACGGTAGAAGACGTTTGGTGGCATCATGAATGATTTGATTGACCCTACACGGAGAAAATAGTAGTTGACACAACTACCCTTAAAAATTGGATGGAAAAATTGACAGAACCTAAAGCAGGCATGTGCTTTGTCTAGGTTTACATGGAAAAGATGACGTGAATTCTTGTATATATTGTATTTGTGCAAATGAACTTGTCATATTATAATCTTGTTGCTCCATATTATATTCTTTAATCATTACCATTAGAACTAGTGACACACATTCTCTCAGGTATAGAAAGCAATACTCGAATATTAGAATTTTCCTATATGTATGTGTATGTTATGTACGTTGTAATCCTGAATCATTAATAGTAAAATATAGTTGCATTCTCCCGTGGACATAGACATTTTAATTGTCAAATTACGTAAATATGTGTCTCGACTATTTCTTACTTTCTCTTTTCAATTTTATATTTATTTATCATTATTATATATACACAGTAAAGAACGATTACGAGAGGTAGAGCTCAATTATATAACAAATATGCCCGATCCTAATAAGCTAGGCAAGAGATGAGGTGCATAAACGTTAACGAACATGTTACCCACAGACACAGAGGTGGTGGAGAATGATATATAAAAAGAGATATTGTAAATAAATATTCGCCTCCGAATCCACGGAAAGGGGAATTCTTGTGGCAGACAGCTCAATCGAAGATATATAGCAGATGAGATAAGCCTTTTCCACCCGTGTGATTCCATGACCACGTTTTCTTTCTTTCCATGATCCATCCCTTCCTGGCCTCCACTCATTTCGTTAATTTGGATATTCATGTTATAGCATAGATCAGTAAATTAAGGAAGTGGATGGTTAATTTGTCCACCCATTTTAACATAAAAAAAATTTGAAAAATGCTACATCATTTATTCTAGTCCTTGTCCCATCCTCCTCCTCCTCCTCCTCCTTCTTCTTCTTCTTCTTTTTTTTTTTAATTTATTTTAAAATATGAAAAAGGATGGAAGAAAGAGTGGGATATATCATATGCTTTAGCATTTTCCTTGAGGATAAGTCCAAATAATAATAATAATAAAATCTTGGGAGATAATTGAGTCCATACTAAGGATTTCACTATGAAAGTAGGGAAAATTAAATTTAATCCATAAACTAGGGCTCTTTCTTTTTCCAGAAGCCAGCCGAGTGTCATGCGACTCATATTTGACATGTTGTGTATCAACTATATATAATTTTTACTTGAAAAATTAATTTAAATTATAAATATATTTTATGAAAAATTTTACTTAACCCACTAGACTTTCATTGTTTTTGCAATCTCTCTCTACCCCTAAAGTTAAAAAATTCTCAATTTAATATATCAAACCTTACAAAATTTTTAATCTCACCCTTCCTGTTAGAGTTTAGGGTTAAAACTAAGGAGGGATATATTCTAAATTGGCAAAAAACTTAAGAATCTAGCTAATTATTGAGATTAAAAACCTAGAGATTAAAACTGGAATATATAGAGTGAAAACTTAAAACTTAAAATTGATTTTTCGCATGAAACGGTAAATGAATTGGTTGAAGTATAAAAAAAATAAAAAATGGATAAGGATTCCTATTGAAAGAGTTGGTCCCATGAGAGTCCAGAAAAATCAGACATAAAGACAAATTATAAACTACATAAACGAAAAAAAAAAAAAATAATAAATGGATAAGGATTCCTATATATTGAAAGAGTTAGTCCCATGAGAGTCCAGAAAAATCAGATATAGAGACAAATTATAAACTACTTTAGTTAATAAAATAAATAAATTATACACTAAATTTATGAGAAACAGTTGGATATTTAGCTCATTCCATAGAGTATAGTACCGTCGTTGCCTTCTTACATGACATGACCTGTCGAATTCTCAAATTATGGTTCTTTACAGGCAGGCACTACTAACGTTAAAAAGCAAACACCTTATGGCTTTCAATAGCTGCTGCGCCTGCATATGCCTCTAATCTTCGTACCTTTCTTTCTTGTATATAGCAGATAGCTGCCGTCTCTTTTGAGGGCCATTAGAGGCCAGGGTACTTTTCTGTCTTCTGAGTTATCCACTTGTGCCTCACATCTCTCTGTCAAAGGGTGGAAGAGAAAATATGAGAAAGCAGGTTATAGGACTAATTGACCACAAAAGGGTGAATATCCCAACAAAAGACCCAAAAGATAAATACAATACAAATTGGAAGGTCTAAACTATGAAACACTTACTCAATACAATGGGTTACTATTTTATTATAGTTTCCAAATTGGAAGCACTTTTTTTAGAAGGTTGAAACCACTTCCTTTGGGCCCTTGGGGTGGTCGGCCACCCCCCATGTATCATGGGGGTGGCAGATCACCTCCAATCCGGCTATAGATGGGGGTGGATAGGCCACCCTGCCCCATGGCCAAAGGAAGGTGGCCATCCACCCCCAAATGGCCAAAGGGGTGGCTACAGCCACCCTTTTTTGTTTGTTTGACTTTGGGCATTTTTAAATTTATTAAAATTCATGAGAACAATTTTAGAAATTCAAGACAAAAAAATACACGTGCTTGGTACGTGACCAATTTTTAGTCAAATTGGATGGAAATTGTTAAAGGATGGGCCACATTAACAAAATTTTGAAACTTTTGATGGGTGCATTATAAAAAAATTAAACATTGGGGGTCAAATTAAAAATCGGTTTAAACTTTGGGGTGGTAAATTGTAATTTTTTCTTAAATAGATGCTTTTTAAAGAAAATGAATTTTACGCAACTGTTTTATGGTTGGGAATTTACTTACTAATTAAGCTTTTTCGCTCATTCAATTTTATTTTTGTTTTCAGGTCATCATGAATAAGGAAAGGAGGCCGAAATGTGGGGTTAGGAGACCGGTACGTATGGAGAATAGTCATGAATCCAATTCTTTACCAAGTGCGGAAGTACAAGAAGGAAAATTTTGTAATTTTGACGAAGCGTTTCCGCATTCCAAGAAGTTTTAAATTTAAAGTTATTTTATCATGCATGTATTATCACATAGTAACTACGTTGGTAAACCTTATAATACTTTGTGCATCTGGGAAAACAAGTTAACAAACATAGCCCTTATGCGCAGGGGGATGTCTCACTTGTTTCAAAAGTATCTCTGCATGAGAAGCGGGATGTCTCACTTGGTTTCACATTTCATGAGTTGTCTGAAAGAGTAGTTTGGTGGATCTCCAGGTTGCAATTTAATTAATTGAAAGAAAACTAAAGTTTGGACGCAAGTATTGAATCCAATATAGATGAGATCCATATGTCCCTCTCAAAATCATTCTGTAAATCCGGACTTGGTGCTTCCTTAATCAATAAGGTTACACTTCATCTGAATTGGTGAATATTGCAGCGGATAGCGTCTTGGAAGCCAAGGCTAGTAAACATATGGCTTGGGGTTCTATTTCTATGCCGAAAGGTTGCAAGAAAAAGAAGCATACCAAACGTGTTGGCAAGCTTGCTAATAGGGAAATGAGTAAACCTAACAGAAGATCGAATGCTAAGCCAAGTGGAAAATTGATGCAGCACGACTTTGTGGGCTGCAGTGAAGGACAATGATAAGTAGCGGATATGTAATTCTAGATCGGAGTCTATCGATGATCTAAGAATTCTTCTCAAAATCTAGAGTCTATCTACGATTTTAAGGAAAATATGAAGAAAACTCATCTGCGAGTAATTCTTATTCAACAGAATAATAAAATTAACAACCAAATTGTTTGGAGGCTATAAGCATATATTTATAGCCACAAAACCTTAAACCTATTTAAAATATTACATAAATACCCCCATAACCCTAAACATAATAAAATAACGAAATAAAGACTCCCAAAACCCTAACCCTAACAAAATAACAACATAAAATCGGTTTAGAAAATAAAACAAATTGACGGCTACGCAATCTGCATCATTCTCCCCTTGTTGGAGAGAATTCGTCCTCGAATTTGACCAATTCTTTCCACGGTCCTTTGGATGTCCAGTCAACTCATTCTACTCGCCCATCCTCAAGACCAAAACAAAACAACATCCCATAATAAATGCAATGCTCTTCATCATCGGCATACTTCGATGTTTGTCATGAAAGCTCAACACACCACTCGTCAATTCTTCTGATTTGCCATATTTTTCTTGTTCCTTTTCTCTCTCACGTGTCATGAAAATGCTCAAGAATGGATCAGCTGTTACTTCCCTTATAAACATATAATTATCCTCATCCGTATAAAATTCAACAACATCATTATTAGGAGAATCTAAAATATCTTCAACACCAAAGAAATCAACATACTCAATCTCTTCTTCATTATAATTAGACACATCACCTGAAAGGCCTTCATCAACCTCTTCGTACTTGTCGATGTCATCCGTGGGCTCTTCATCTCCCAATTGGTTATCTTCATCGGGGTAGAGGCCTTCAAATATGGAAAAAAACTTATCTTCTTCGTGCTTTTCCTCTAGGATAGGTGCCAATGGTTCTTCAATTGAATCTTCCTCATCGACGTCTTCATCATAGGTTGGTGGAGAATCCCAATCTACAAACCCTTGTGAAGTATCTTCATCTTCAACGCATTCATGTTCAAACTCCTCATCAATGACTTCGAATTTCTAAAACTCTCCATTCACAGATTCTTTTTCCTCCTCCACCGAATATGGATTCGGTGTATAGATTTGTGGTTGGCAGGTATGAGCCCAATTGGCCTGTTGTGGACTCCTCGCATCACTCCGTGTTTCTCGAAATACCTTCTTTTTGTCAAAATTTTCATATTTTTTCATCACAGCCGTAGACCCTTGTCTCCAATCTTGTAGCTGTTTGCCCATGGTATAATCTTGGAACACGAAAGCGTCTATCATCTTTTTCAATAGTTGCGCCCAACTACAGATCTTCCTCTTGCCTTGCCGCCTCCTCTATTGCTTCAGATGTTGCCACCATGAAGCAACTACTCCCCGGAATGTGAGGGCCACCAAAGGGACTCATTGTGGATCGCCCACTCCGTTGACTTCAAAAAACTTTTCCACAGCCAACATCCAATACCAAAATTTTGAAGGTTGTAACACCTCCGAATTCTGGAATCTTGAGTTTGGACCCGTCCACCCACCGAGTGGCATGAGCTTGCGCATAGTGTTGACGTCCGTGCGTTCGGCGCTCCGCAGAAGGGTTTCTGGATCCATTCCCGTTGTGACGATACAAGTTGGATATTTGGGTAGGCGAGGATTCACGTCGATCCTCCAATGCCCGAAATTGATCCTCCTTGTATTGCCGGGTTTCAGCTCTAGTTTTGCCTTCCACCACCGTGAATTGCGGTCTTGGTTGGCGACGACAATCGTTCATCCCACGACCCATGTGCCGTAACGAATTGTCGGTTGCTCTTTACGTGCTGTCTCCATGTGTGCGTACACATCGTTCATGTCTGCAAAGCGGTTGCTCCTCCCCATTCATGGAAAGTGACTGAGCTCTGATACCAACTGATGCAACACGACTTTGTGGGCTGCAGCGAAGGACAACGATAAGCAGCGGATATGTAATTCTAGATCGGAGTCTATCGACGATCTAAGAATTCTTCTCAAAATCTAGAGTCCATTCATGAAAAGTAACTAAGCTCTGATACCAACTGATGCAGTACGACTTTGTGGGTTGCAGCGAAGGACAATGATAAGCAGCGGATATGTAATTTTAGATAAGAATCTATCAACGATTTAAGAATTCTTCTCAAAATCTAGAGTCTATCTACGATTTTAAGGAAAATATGAAGAAAACTCGTCTGCGAGTAATTCTTATTCAACATAATAATAATAATTAACAACCAAATTGTTTGGAGGCTATAAGCATATATTTATAGCCACAAAACCCTAAACCTATTTAAAATATTACATAAATACCCCCTATAACCCTAAACATAATAAAATAACGAAATAAAGACTCCAAAATCCTAACCCTAACAAAATAACAACATAAAATCAGTTTAGAAAATAAAACAAATTGGCTACGCAATCTATATAAAAAATACTCCCATTTTGGTGAAGCAGAGCATTGGAGGAGAAACTGTACAAAGTTTCTAGCATTGAAAGGTGAAGGTAACGAATCTTTTTATCTTGGTTGAAAGATGTCAAGTGGTGGATCCCATAGAGTTCTTGGTGTGTGTACCCAATATATGCAGGGATTTAATTTTAGTGACCTTTTTGGGTAAATGTGTTTATACCTCTATTTTGAGGGATACTACGGTAATAGTGAAGGGTAATTTATTTATTTGTTATGGTATTATTGTGGATAGTTTCTATATTATAACTCATGATTTATATCATGTTAATAATTTTGTTTTAGAACCTGCTCAGAATGCTTTACCATTAAAAAGAAAGATTCCTTCAACTAATGAAGCATATCTTCGGCACCTACATTTTGGTCACATTAACTCAAAAAGGTTCCAAGGAGTGGTTAATGATAAGCTCTTGGACCCATCGGATTTTAAAGATTACCCAGTATACGAATCGTGTTTAGAGGATAAAATTACTAAGATGTCATTTTCTGTAAAATGTTATAGAGCTTTTTCACCAATCGCCATACTTAAATCCATCCATATACGTACTCTTGGCCATTACCGCTCACTTCGACTATGGGATTTGACAAATGGACATTAGACAACCTTCCTAAATGGCAACTTGACAAGGACATACAGGTTTATAGCTGAAGACCAAGAGAATATGGTATGTAAATTGGAAAGGTACATTGATAGACTTAAACAAGCATCCGGATCACGGAACATCAAGTTTCACGAGCCAATCAAATAGATCGGTTTTGAACAAAACCTCAATGAGCCATGTGTGTACAAGAACTTTCAAGATAAGATAATAACATTCTTGGTGATGTATATATAATAAGGATATGGTTGCATAATCAATTTGATATGAAGGAATTTGGAAAGGCAGCCTATATCCTAAGGATCAAGCTCTTACGCAATTGCAGAAATAAGATGATAGGCGTATCCCAAGCTGCATACAGATAAGATTTTAGCAAGATTTAGAATGCTAGCTAGACTCCACGAAAAGGGATTTTTCACTTTAGAGATGGAGTTTCTCTTACCAATGAGCAGTGTCCTAAAACACTTCCAAGAGAAAGAATAGATGAGGGTTGTTCCTTATGCTTCAGTTGCAGAAAAAATCCAAAAATAAAACAAGACCAACAAATTTGATATAAAATTCAATTACCATATTACATTGTTTTAGGTCCAAAAATGGCCAACTTAAACTTAAACACACAACGATATCAAAGCAGGTAGTATAGCATCCATGTTGAACAAAATTCCACAACTCAAAACAATATTATTTAAACGAGAGACAATTGAGAACAATTAAGTAACAAGTCTTGTTCTCGTACATTCCGTGAAAAGCCTCCATTTGAATCTGTCACAATATCATGCTTTATATGTGAAATGTAGCTTAATAAATAAAGAGAGTAATAAAGAACGGAAAAAATGCATCTTGTTAAGTATAAGGCCAGTTAGATAAAAATTATACTTAATGCACAAATGACACGAAAAAACAAAACAAAAAAGCTTGTTACTCTTGTATTACTACTAGGCATGGATACTAGAGAGCCGAAGCCACCAAGTAATCATTATCTAACCCATCCACTTCTATCGTTAGATCTTTAATTTCGTAATTTTTCATTTTATAATCTAATATTTCTTTATCTATTAGCATATCTTTAAGAAAAAAAAAAATTCTATACTCATGCCAAAACTACTTAAGGATCTTGCATTATATGATTGGTATTACAAGATATCCGACTTGCATGTTCGATTTCTCAATTATTTTTAACAATGCAAGGAAAATGAAGTTTTGTGTTGCTTATCAAAAACAAAATAGCTAAATCATAATTAGTATACACAAAAAGAGGTAAATTGTTATACGCTATGGACTACTGTTGATGTTGGTGAAGAGTAAGGAAAATCGTAACAAAGTCAATTAGTGGGAATCAAGTGCAACTAAGTGAAAAGTTTTTATTTTTTATTTTTTTATTTTATTTTATTGATGAAGGGTGAAATGAAATAGTAGTTGATGGAAGAGGAAGAGATAAAATGAATTATATATGTAACACTTCTTTTTGTTTAATTAAATGTATGGTAAACAAAAAGAATTACATTGTTTGGAAACAAATATCATGGTATTCTAGTTATTGGATTATACTAATTGTATTATAAAAATATTAGTGGACTACCAAAAAAGTGACTATTGTGATCATAATTATCCTACAATTCATTTTTCGAAATCTTATACAAGGTGAATCACAATACTGAAGGCTTCTATTGTTGCAGTTTACTAACGTGAGATCTTTATTGCTCTAATACAAATTAAATTAGTCTAGTTGGTAATTTATTAGCAATCTATATATATTTATCATAGAAACCTACAAACTTAATTATAACAACCTTTTCTTGTTAAGTAGAAAAAAAAAATTTACAAGTAATAGTTATGGTGAAGATAAAAGATTGTTTCACACTACTTTAGGTGTTGAAGTTAATTAGTAAATACACCATAAGTTACAAAAACGTGTAAGATAGGGTTTTGTGATCTCTAAACATTCTCTTCTATTATGATTAAGAGATGAAGAGTGTGTGCAACAAGCTTGTGGAGGGACCTACTGGAAAAATAAAACTAACTCAAATAGGCCTAAGACACTTGCCATCCTCGATCGGTTACTGTTAATTAAAAGCAATTAATTATTGCACTAAAGAATTGTAATTGCAATATAATTTTTATTTTTATTTAATCAAACTCCCAATAGCTTCTTACAATTTCATTTGTAACCTCAATGAAATAGTCCATATTCGAATTAACATGCTACGTATTGACGGTGTTGATCGTTGGACTTCCTCTTCAGTCGCTTGATTGCTAATATCTACTTGGTGAAACATTTTTTTATTCTTGTTGGAATTCACTTTTAAGGTGATGAATTTGTGTTTAATCCAAAAATGCATGTATTCTTGATGTGATGATAGCCTTTAGATATATATATATTTTTTCTAGGGAAGACAATTGTAAACTTTTTATTGTTGATAGTGGAAGATTTGACTAGACTAAGTCCCGTGTTTTTTACCTTCACATTGAAGGGTTTTCAATGTAAAAATCTCAGTATCGTGCATGTAGTTTGCTTGATTATTATTCTGCATTATGAGTTTATTAGTTGGGTGCTAGTGTAACTATTTAATTTGCACAAAGAAAGGTGGATTAATTCCACGGTGTATCTGAAATTGGCGTTCACCCATAACAATATGCGCGATTCTAACACTTCCAAAAAAAAGAAAGAAAGGTACGCCCATTTTACTGCACGATGCTCATTATCGCCCCAATTTCGCCAAATCATCATGTAAATTGTTGTTATCGTTGTGCTGATTCTCTCTGTCAAGGTATGCCATCACCATCAACTTAGCATCAAGCCATCAATTGTGACTCTTGCATGACTAGCTCAAGGCTAGCTAATTTCTTCGTTGGATTCCCATCGTCGTGTAAGAATAAATGGTCGATCGGTCTCTTTGTAGGATACCTCTGAGAATATTTTGCATTTTGCTTAGTTGTGTTGGTTTCTGAGGTGTTTCTTATGTTTGTTGTCTCGTCTAATTGTCTTTCGTTCTGTATGATGTTGGCCTTAGATGGCTGTATGTTGTAGGCCAGCTACTTTGTTATCCGTAGGAGCTTTCTTGTGGTCCTGTTTTCTCCTGTATTCTTTGGTTTCTTTCAATAAAACTTATTCCAAATAGTAATTAAATAAAATAAAATAAAAAATTGGCAGATTAGTTTATTCTATGGTATTGAATACTCTCCATACATGCATGCAGGGGCGGGTTTGGGGGGGACAAGGGATGGCCCTGGCCGGCCTACCCCCAAATCCTCCAAAATTTTTTTTTAGGAATTAAAAAAAATATATTTAAAGGTATTTAGCCTTGCCCAAAAAATAAAAATATTCATTTGGTCTGTCCACATCCAATTTTTTAAATCTGTCCCTGCATACACGTCGACATATATTTGTACGGATGTACATGGACAAATATAAAGAAAAATACACAAATAGAAGTTGCTGCATGCCTCGACCTTCCGCATATAATTGCAATCATACATACTTAATCTGTGTCTGTTAATACTTTTAATGACCTACTTTCCACGAATAAGAATAAAGGAAATCGACAACATTCTTGCTAATTATAGAACCTTCAGTCTTAATCAATTATGTGCACTAATTTAATGCACCATCGATCTGTAGTAAATGTTTTAAGAATGCATCGAGACTGGTAAGCAGTCTTCATACACTTGGACTTCAATTTCATGCACGTTATATGCAGCTACTGAAATTGCTCTCTCAATGAAGTTATCAAGGTTGAAGGAATAAAGTTGGTAGAGCCTTTAGTCCCATAAGGAAAGCATTATTGTTCCAATATAATGGAGATGCTTCTATTGTTGGGCATATCCATCCTTAATATATATATATATATATATATATATATATATATATATATACATACACCTTGAAGGCAGCTGCTAGGGCATTTCCTCATCAGCTTTCGATTACAGTTGCATTACAGGATGAGCCTCCTTGGCATGAGCCCATTTTGTTCAGTTTGCATGCATTCTCTCTAGTGTGCCTATTGGCTATTGCCAAGGAGATTTGTCCTGCAATTCATCTGTAAGTCTTATCTATATCCATATGATTCGGGCATGGGCCTATTTCTGCTATGTACGTACAAACTGGTAATTCTTTTTCTTGATCTTCTTAATTTTTCGTTTGCATCAGCATATTGCACATTATCCTCTTCTTTGTTTCAAAAAAGAACAAAACCAATATGTATTGATTATGCACGAAGTCTACGATCATTTTCTTATTAATTGACTCCTGGCTCATCAAATTGAAAACTAACTTATTGCCTTTTGTATTAATTAGTAAAAAATATTCCTTTATTTTGTTTATATATATATATATATATATAAATTT
The DNA here is from genome assembly GCA_013348765.1 of Carpinus viminea. Lineage (NCBI taxonomy): Eukaryota > Viridiplantae > Streptophyta > Magnoliopsida > Fagales > Betulaceae > Carpinus > Carpinus viminea. The sequence continues at coordinate 60,628,127 of CP054667.1, forward strand.
CAAGTTATATTAAATTCGTTTTTTGTTTTTTAAAATTTGTCAATCTTGAAGTGATAGGTGTCATGCAATGTTGCAAGCCATATTGGATACGCATCAATGATGAATTTCTATACCTTCTGGTGAAGATTGATTTGAAGGATCAAGAAATTCCGATCTTTGTGCACCCCATGGAATTCATTGTTTTATATATATATATATATATATATATATATATATATATATATATATATATATTCTGTGATTGGATTTTTAGTGATTGGGGGTTTTTGGTTTGCTAAAAATAGTTGGACGACATATATATTGCCAACATTAATGATGTTGGCTTTATATTATAGAAAGATAATTGAGATTATTATGATTTGTGAGCACTAACAAAATAGGCTTATAAATCCTATTTGATGTGGTAAACCATATGTATGTTGGTAACAAAAATCAGTGTAATAGTTTATGATGGGCCGGAGCTGTCAAGAGCCCTAGAGATCATGTTTCTTAGGTTCATCAAAATTGAGAAACTTAGCCCGTGATGATATATTAGATTGGAGGGGAGCAAGTTTATTTAACAATCTAATCTTATATATGCAATAAAATGGGTATAAATTGTATCCAAAATGCAATATATACACAATAAAATGTTAATTACAAAAGGAGTGTCAAATTAATCATATGAATACAAAATTCCATCATCCCTATTTGTTAGTATTGGCAAATTCAATATGGAAACATATTTTGATTTATGTTTTAAGTCAAGATCGAGTTAAGTTGGCGTAAAGCTGCAGGTTGATGCAAGACATATATATATATATATATATATAAGAATTCAAGTTTGACTCGTTTGAGTGTGTTATCGAGATCATAGGCTTAGAGTAAAATAGCCATAACTTTTGATTCCAATATCAAATAAAGGAAAGCTTTTTGGCATTGGAAAGCTGATTTAAAGGACTTCAACTATATATTTCAAGAAACTTCCCAAGTCAGATTTTTACGAGGTCAAAAATGAATTGTTAATGGAAGTACGAAATTCTGGACGGAATAGTTTGATTGGAGTCTTGGTTGGAAGCCGTTTGAACAGAGTATTTGAAATTATGAACATAATAGCTTGGTTGGAGTACTCTCGGTTGGAAGCCGCTCAAACAGAATAGTACTTCAAAGTTTCAAAATTTTAACTTACGAGATGCTCGGTCACAAGCGCGATTGCAACCCGTTCAAACGAAAGTCTTCAACGCATAAAATTAAGAGTACTAGAATCATCCAATTGGCCCACGGCCAGAGTACGTATGAATGCCACCGGCCGGCGAGAAAACTATGAAACTCGAGCTAACTTAGTAAAAAAGCTTTGTTTCCTCTAACTTAATTGGTCAAAAAACTATGAAACACTTTCACCTAGTAAACTTTGAAATTACGAAACTTTCCCTAAATGCAAAATTGTATCCCTTTGAATAAGCTTTCCAACGCTACGAAGTTCGTCTCTATTTGATATGAAAATCACAAAATATAAACTTTCAAGTAAAACGGGTTTGATAAAAAACTAGCTTGCATCAATGTGCGCGTGTTGATGTCCGCATTCCATACCCTAGATTCACTTGTACACATCATATCGTTGTGTGAGATATTGTAAAGACAAGTGAAGGAATTTGGATGTGGGAGACATATAGCGCTGTTGCATTCTCCATCAACTATGCCTGCAGCCTGCAGGTTCATCTCCTTCATTATTTTCTCTAGTTTGGCATGCATGAGACGTTAGTTTAAGGGGTTTCTCTTGGAATCCAACATTCTCATCTTTCCAAGACCTTTTTTTTTAAAAAAAAATTCTTTTTAAACTAGATTAAAGGTGTTTACTTTTGGTGTGAGAGTTCAATATTTGGCACCAATGTTTTAAATCTATGAACCCACATACCACTTTGATGGCTACGAAAAGGATTATATATATTCTATGAACTTCATTAACACAAGTAAAATTCTTGATGTGCACACTCCAAACCCACTACAAAAGAAGAAAAAAAAAACTTAATTTAATTTTGTTTGAAATAATAACATTTAGAAAAAAAAAAGTCACTAAAAAGACGCCATTTAATTGTTCAAGCGACATTATTCACGTGTTAGATAGTTGTGCATGTCAACATTATCTTTGATGTATCCCTTGATGTCGCATTTGGTGCGATCCGACGTCCTGTTTGCATCACGTATCTTTGATGTGTTTGAGCGTGTGAATGTCAACAATATGTCACTTGCCAAGCAAAAGCATATATAGAACAATGAATATACTTGTCATCGATATATTAATTGAAGCATGCATTATGAGAATGCAATCTCGAGTTTTGGCAACTTTTGAGCAGGCCGGTGGCGCCGACTGCCATAGATAGTGCATGTAGAAGATAAGTATATTTTTGGAACATGCTCTTGGATCTTCTATCTTGATCAAGCACCCACCCATCACTCTTTATTCTTTCCTTAAAGGCTTTCTTAATTACTTTTGTTTTATAAATTTTTTTATAGATATTTATGTTTGCTTCCCTCTTCAATTACCTACGTACTGAACTATTGACGATGCTCGGAAAATGAGATCAAAGAGAAAAAGTTGAGTCTTTCATCATGACAGATTGGCTGCATATTGTCATTCTATTATTCTCCATTTTTTTTTTTAATTTTTAAAAGAAAGCAAAAAAGGGCAAAGCTGAGTGACCAACTATTGCTACTATAGTTGGGCATGACTATGGGGTTGCACCTACCTTTTGGGAACTGCTCAAGAAGAGCCTACACGGCTGAAACTACATGCGCTCTCTTAAGACCAATTGAGTCATAGTCTGACTTAATCCTACTACAGTATCAGTGGTTTCCAAAGCAATTAATACTAATTATGTTTGTGTGAGTGATCATCCATTGTGAAGAGTTAAACCCACGCATGACCTAATACATATCCAATCTTATGGGGATTTTCTTGAGACCACTAAACTTTTTGTTCTAGTTTAATTAACAATAATTAACCACCATTATAATTTTACTCCGAATTATTTTCCTCAGCAACTCAAAGTGGACAGCTACGTAAAGATCGAAAATGATACCAAAAAAAAAAAAAAAAAAAAGAAGAAAAAGAAAAAAAAAAAAGGAAAAAAAGAAAGAAGAAAAAGCCTCAAGCGGATAATAAAAGCATATATATTGGACCACTAGCTTTGACAATGCAGCCTCGAGCTTTTGCGCACATAAACAATTTTAAGTTCCATTTGGAAGAAAAAAGTATATAGCTATACCATTTGTTTATTGATCATTCTCTTCAGCTTTTCTCAGTCACACTATTTCTTAAATTTTCTATTTATTTATTTTGGATGAATTATTATTTAGTCTTATAGTGAAAGTTATACGTATTTTAGTTGATGCCCTCATTTAAATACTAAATTAGTTGACGTGAAGGTGGATAAAAGAGAAAGAATTGAGGAATCTCGTCTTCTTTTCCTGCAACGTTAATCTCCAATACAACTTAATTTCCTCATAGAAAAAAAGTGTATTAATTTTTTCTGTCAAAAATAAAAGTATATATATATGGTAGAGCACCAGTCACAACTTAAAGTCTACTAATTGTTATTCCAAATTATATATTGATGTTTTAAGAGAATCAAATCTTCATATGGGGGAATATATGTGTACCGTAAAGTGGTTAAATGCTTTATAGATCGAGTGAGGGAAAGGCTTCAATTATAACACAGGCATTGTGCCGCAGGATATGCTTCTTCTAGGGTGCCATATATAGTCGATCTCTGGGCAAGATCTCTACAAGCTCAGGTGCAGTTGCATTGCAGGGGAATCACCTTGGCAGCTAGCCACTATTACATGTGGCTCAGCCTTTGCATACTTGTAGTACGGCCGGCTATTTGCCAAGGAGATTTGCCCTGCAATTCTGTTGCATTTTCACTTCACCAACAAATTTCCCATTCTATTGTCTATATATATAGTATTATGCTCCTTAATTTCAATGGCATCAAATCTCCTAGTCTATACGCCATTCGATCATATATTCACGAAGGATGAGTAAGCTTTTTCTATCGTTTAAGAGTATGTTTTCCAAATATATATATACTTTCACTGGCAGAAAAATCGAAAAAGCATGTGTGTCCGGTACATCAGCTCGAATGGAAGCCCCAGTGATGTTATACTTCGAAATTTTGTGTTCGAGTATGAACTTAAGCAATACTATTGTTTGTGGACGATTACAGGTATCAAATGTTTACTCTATAAATTAAAGATGGGTCCAAATGGTTTGGTTTGGAGAGATTTCACATTTTTTTAGTCATCGATAAGCATATGCCGCTATATATGCATGCCCTTTAATCTTCCTAAGGAATATTTTATGTTTAAATATCTTTCAATTTTAATTTAATTATATTGTTGTGCTGGACTTGTAGGCAAAAATGGATTCATTGGGTTATTGTACAGACAGATCAAATTAGAAAATGCTACGATCACAAGCCCTACAACAGTAGATGAGAAACTCTTACTAAATATGGTGGCTAACCAATTAACTGATAGTTTACACCAATGGAAATGGCATATATTGAAGTTCCAAGATTGCCATTCTTTGTAGTTCCAAGATAACAAGATCTTGGTATAAAAATAAACATGTATATTTTTATTTCTAGCTGTAACCATTGTATTAATTTAGAAGGTTTTAAATGATTCGATTTAGGCCTGTTGAATATATTGTAGAATATATTATAGAGAGCGGAAGGAGAGAGAAAAGAGAGAGAGCGGAAACATATAATAGACTACATTGTATTGAGTAGCGTATACTTAGAATGTATACAAGAGCCTCCTTATATAGGAGGGAGAGGAGCCTTAGCTTCCATCTACCAATGTGGGACAAGCCCCACATATACATTAACATCCTCAAACTTAATGTGTCTAAACATTAAGGTTGGAAAACAAAAGCATGAATAAAAAAAACATAAAAGAAAGGGAAAGAAAATGAAAAATAACCTAACATAAAATAATATTCTTAATATCCCCCTCAAACTCAATATGTAAACTTGAGTTTGGATAAAAGAAAAGGAAAATAAAAATGAATTCACCAAAAAGTCGCTTGTGCCGAAAGAGTTGTCAAGTAACGCCATAAAAGAAGAGCTTGGTTCACTTGGTTGTAATTTTGACTTGAAAACCATATACTAGTAATGAAGAAACTTGCATGCCCGAAACCCATGGACCGTCTACTAGTGGGCTGAGCTAAAGTCGACCCAAAATTCTAACTAGTAGATTGACTCGGCCGGTTAAAAAGGCTAATCATGCTCAAACCCATGGACTGCTCTCGTGTTTGAGCTAAAGTCGACCCAAAAATTCTAACTAGTAGATTGACTCCTTGAAGAGGCTACATGGAGAAAAGGGCAGTTAAAAAGGTTAAACATGCCTAAAACCCTTGGACCGTCTCGCCTTTGTCTCGAAAGCTAAAGTCGACCCAAAAAAATTCTCACTAGTAATGGATCAATGGCCTAGGAGAGGCTACAGTGACCAGTGATGGCGGCATTTGACAAGGCATAAGTGGGCCAGTTGAAAGGGGCTTCTTTGGCCCAAAAAAAATCATCTGACCTGAGAGTGCCTACCGCAAGAAGAATAAACCGGATTGAACTGCACCAAAGAAAAAAAGGCCGTGGAACCGAAATGACCAATGCATGAATCGACATAAACCGCAAAAAATGCCTAAATTTGGAGAAGAATCTTGTTTTCTGCCATATAGAGATGCCAAAAGCAAAAATAGACCAAAAATTTGAAATCAGGACGAAAAATTAAGTCGAAACACTCGTCAACTTTTGAGTCCAAAGTCAACGGTCAACTCTAGCAAAGTCAAAAGTCAGCGAAAAGTCAACGAGAGGTAGCACTAGGGCTGACGTGGTAGTGACATGCGACGTGGCATTAATGATGTGGCTAGGGCTGACGTGGTGTCGCTGAGGACACGTGGCGATAAGAGCCGCAAAGAAAGCGTGTAATACACGCGCGGAAGATGGCGGCACGAGCGTGAAGCCCAGCAGAGCATCTACGGCTGCGTGGGGGCGTGCGGTATCCTATGAGGACGCTTGGCGGAGATCGACCGCTGCCACCGGATCTATAAGGTGACAGCAACCTTCCCGATCGGGCCGACGTGGAGGAGCTACAGGGCGCGTGGAAGATGTGCATTCCGGGGCGGCGCGCGTGAAATCTCGAATTATCCGAGACTAGACAGATCCACCAATCCGAGCCGAGACACCACTTTTGGTGGTTATGTTGGCCGAGAGGGTCACGGTGGTGCACGAATTGGCTCGGCAAGCCGGAGGAGCTCAAGGGCCGATGACTAACCTTCCACCATCTGTAGATCTCAAGGAGTGGAAGAGATTTGGAGCAGAAAACCAGCTTGGAGGCGTGTAGACGATTGGAAACTACCAGAAAGAGGAGGTCGCTAGAGGGAGCGCCGAAAGAAAAACGTCAAAGACGTTTATTGAAGGCCACAGAAAAGTGGCTCTGATACCATGTTGAATATATTGTAGAATATATTATAGAGAGCGGAAGGAGAGAGAAAAGAGAGAGAGCGGAAACATATAATAGACTACATTGTATTGAGTAGCGTTCTTAGAATGTATACAAGAGCCTCCTTATATAGGAGGGAGAGAGGAGCCTTAGCTTCCAATCTTACCAATGTGGGACAAGCCCCACATATACATTAACAAGGCCTTTTCAACTGTTTGATACAAAGAAATTTCCCTAAGCTTATAAATAGGAATGAGAAGGCTGCAATATCAACACACCTTTTCAGCACACTGTGATCGAGTAGATTGATCGCAGTGATCGATCGCTTCATCAGAAAGTATCAGCTTATCTAGTAAAGAAGTGCGATCGAGTGCAAATTGATTGCAGTGATCGATCGCTCTATTAGAATGTATCAGCTTATTTAGCAAAGAAGTGCGATCGAGCGCTGATCAAACATTGAGTGCACATCGAACACACAGAGCGTAGGCATCGATTGCTCTAATAGAGAGTATCATGCCGAGTGCAATCGATTGCTCTAACAGAGAGCACTTCCAAATGTATGTGAACAGTATTTCATTTCTTGTAAACTAATTAATTAACTTTCTTCTGTTTGTAAGTTAGTTTGTTTCCATAGTTAGTTTATGATTGTAAGCTCATATATAAGCTTTATTCTTTCCCTTGTAAAAACTCACGAGATTAATATTGCAAATAAGGATTTTCTCTTGTTCTTCCTCTCTTCTGTTTTGGAGATTTTCTTTGCTTTCTTTGATTCTTGACATGCAACCACGCACAAAAATGAAACAATTTAGAAGCAGGCTAAATGGAAAAATGGACTTGGTAATTGATATACCAAAGATATATTATGCATGGCCATGGATGAATGCAAATATATATACGTGGCATGAAGAAATATGTCTCCAATTAAGTGGATTTGACGTGATCAACTGCCATGTTCTGGAGTAAACAGTTCAAGAACAATATTTATAAATAAAGGAGAAACTATACTCTAGTCCTTCAATTACCACCGGATTTGATTTATGCTTTTAAATATTAAAAAATTGCTTTGTTAATTATCTCTAGCTCACACAACGGTGGAGACCTCTCCATACCTTTAAATAAAAGTCAATGGTTACAGCTAGAAATAAAAATATACATTTTTATTTTTATATCAATTAAGTTTAATACAAAAGCACTACTTGACGTTATCTGTTATCTGTCACAAGTGGACTTCGAAGATTACTTAGATTCTTCTCTCTTAGATTTCTTACTGCAGAAGGATTTTCTGAGTAGGCTGCCACTAGAGATATGATAAGACTTTCTACTCTCAGTAATCTGTGTCCTTACACATGCATAGCGCCTCAAATTATACACTTAAAACGTTTGTTTGTTTGTTTTTTTATTTTTCCTATTAAAAAAAACTTTTAAAGTTATTAAAAAATAATTGTTGATGACAGTTTTTCGAGGAGTGACGTGGCATGAAATCCGATGAGTTGTTGGTCTACAAAAGAAGAAAGAATAGGATATATAAGAGTTGCCGGGGTGTATTAGTGGGAATAGGTCTGATGCCTAAGTAAACTGCTCGAGAGTGTATAAGCGCAATGAGAGTTTGAGAGAAAATTATGATTACCAAATTATAAATTGGAGCTTCCCTTTTATAGGCATCAGGTAGCAGTTGTTACCTCATCATTCTTGGCCCCACGTTCCCGATCGAGGATACACTGTGCATCATTGGCGAAGGATAGTGGGTTGCTCCACGATCTAGAGATCGTGGAGTGTGATAATGGGCTACTTGGCCTCGCTGGTGTTGGACGTGGGTACCCGAGTTATCTTTGGGTACATGTGTCTCGATTTTGTGTTGACAGCTGGCTTGGGCTACATTATAGTGAATCGTGGATGCTTGCTTGGGGTGCTGGGTGAATCCTACTTTTGTTAGTGGACATGGGTCCTCTTCATCAATTGAAAGACCATTGTATCCTCGGTAAAAGCATTGGGGGTAATTTCGTCATTTTGGTAGCATTGAAGTGGTACATTGTCATTGTTTTGGTAGTTTGGGGGGTAAATTGTCGTAATTGATAGTTTGGAGGATGGATTGTCATTGTGGTAATAGTTTGAGGGAGTTATGTAGACTTTACCCCTATAAAATAAAATAAAATCATAATATAAAATTGACAATCAGCGAGAATCGATCGTGACAATCTTTCCTTTTTTGTACTTCAATTGTTTGACAACAAGTAAAATTCTGATAAAATGGTGTTGCTATAATATTATTTTTTATATTTTTCTTTTTCTTTTTTGTTTTTACCAAAAATATGGGTACGTAATATCGTCCTATATTAGACACCCCCAATTGAAATAACACATCCTCAAGTTTTCTTTGGAACATGGCATGCACAGGTACTCCAAAGAAAGATACTTTGAAAAATCTACATAGATAGGCACCAATATATGATTTTTCTTTTTCTTTCCTGAAAGTTAGAATTCACTTTTTATTATCATGATCCATGTAGTTAAATTGGTAGTATAGCAATAGTAAGACTAGGAGCCACTTGTATGGACATGTGCACCAACGATAAACATGCTTATCCAAAATGGCTTGCCAAGACAAAATTGTAGCCGTTGATACCAAAGAGCTTACAAATTAAAGAAAACATAAATTATAGGCTTACGCTGAGAAGATGTAAAGGGCCAAAGGCTCAGATCCGCCCTATGTTTTGCGAGCTTGGTGAGTTGTTGTTGGTCGTCGTACTAGTCCGCCGGCAAGGAAATGCAATAAAGCCGACACGTTGCTAGGAGACAAGCTAAAGCCTGGCCGTTGGTAATGCATTCAAGGTACGAGCCAATGTATATAGGTAATTGTAGCTAGGAATCATGTGCATAAAAATATTGCACAGCAAAAATAATCCCATTATCTTACACTTTAAGAGAACTAAGCTGGAACATGCATAAAAAAATTACAACACGTACAAGATTAGTGCACCTACATAGAAATTCGGCCACTTCTTGGCTTGTTGGGCAATTTGAATTTTCTTTTCATTGCATGATGGTGAAGAACATGGCTGGAGCAAGGATGAAGAACCTTCAAGTCTTCTCATTGATGATTAAAGATGACCAAGACAGTGACTTTTCATACAGCTTCTCAATTTTTTGAGAAAATAAAAGCTTAAGCCATGAGGAAAATTTTGTTCTCTAGAATTAAGAAGTTAAAGGATCCCCTCGGAACCACATGGTCAAGGGGAAAATATCCTCCCCTTGAAACCGAAGATAGACTTCAAGAATGGTTTTCATTGAAAAAGTTCTCATAGTTAATTGATCAATTTCTTAGGGACACGAGTCACTCTTTCAGTCTCTACCTTTGCAAACTTTACTTAAAATATGAATCTTATTAGCTCCTACTATGGTAGGGTATGCTAGTACTAAATATTCAAGACTAATTATAGTAAATACATATATAGTGCATCTCATACAACGTACTATATTGTTTCTACACAACTTTGGAAACACAAATTCTTAATATCTGACAATTCCTATTTAGAATTCTTCTACTCTATAATAGGATTTATTCTCATAGTTTTTCTCTTAGGATCCGGTGCTTGTTTTTTTAAAAAAACAACGCCTGGCCTTCCTACTTAAGATTATAAAATATTCTAATCTTAATTTCTTTTCGATATCCAACAACCTTAATCACGCTTTTGCAAGGGATTCGTTGATTGTAAAAGGTCTATAATTATAGATTTTTTGGTCCAAATAATTCGGACGACTTCAGGTTTAATCGTTTAAGATTTGCAAGTTTTAACGCTTTGATGTGGAATCTGAATCTCAAACGCGTCAAGCTAGCTTCTCTATACATGCTTCTTATAATTAAAGTGTCATTTATACTATATCAAATTATAGCCATTTAATATGGACATTTTGTATAAAATTTTAACTTTTAAAATGTTTTTTATTTTTTAAAAAAATAAAAAAATGTGTTTTTTTTTTTTAAATTTTTAACAGCTAAAATTGATAGATGAGTTCAAATTGAGAGTAATTGAAAGTTCAGGAGACTAAATTGAGAGTTTTTGAAGTTTATGAAGTTTATGGGGGATATTTAAAAAATGGTGAAAGTTCGAGAGGGCTTTCTGAAGTTTCCCCTAAAAGATAAATAAATTACATCCCCACTTTTTTTCTACTTCAATCTTAAACTACAATTTGAAAGATAAATTAGGGGGGACATGACATAAATTAAAAAATTATAAAGGTATTGTAAAAAAATAATAATTAAAAGAGGATAAAAATGACTAACCCAAGCTGCCATGTAGACTATGCTCAATATATAATCAAACTATGGGAGGAACCAATGATAAAGAGTTTGGGCACTACAAAAAAACACATAATTTTTTACGGAACTTTTTTGACGTTTTGGGCATATTGGAACGTCAAAAACGTTTCCGACGTGTCTTTTTTGACGTTTCTGAAACCTTAAAAAACAGCCTGTCAGAAAAGTTGAGTTTTTGACGTTTGAAATTTTGAAACGTCAGTATTTTTTTACGTTTCAATATTTGAAACGTCAAAAACGTTTCTGACGTGGTGAACAGTGCCACGTCAGAAATGTTTTTTGAATTTTTTATTTTTTGAGAATTTTTTTGACGTTTAAAATTTTGAAACCTCAAAAACGTTTCTAATGTGGTGAACAGTGCCACGTCAAAAATGTTTTTTGAATTTTTTATTTTTTGAGAATTTTTTTGACGTTTAAAATTTTGAAACCTTAAAAACGTTTCTGACGTGATGAACAGTGTCACATCAGAAATGTTTTTTAAATTTTTTTATTTTTTGCGAAATTTTTTTGATGTTCTTTTTTGTTCTAGCAGTTCCTCCTAGATGTTCTTTTTTTTTCCTGATATTCTTTTTATTGTTCTTTTTTTCCTGGATGCTCTTTTTTTTCTTTTTCTTTTTTGTTCTAGTAGGTTTTCTTCTCCTTTAATTTCCTGGATAAAGAAGAAATAAAAGAATTAGAGGGGAGAGAGGGGGAGGGAGAGAGAAGAAGATAGAAGAAAGAGGAAAAAAAAAAAAGAAGAGGGAGCTGGCCTGGGCATGCAGATAGGAGAGGGAGAGAGAGAATAAGAGAAGAAGCTAGAAGAAAAAGGAGGAAGGAAAGAAAAAAACAAATAAATAAGAGGGAGCTGGGCTGCAGATAGGAGGAGAGAGAGAAGGAGAAGAAAAATGAGGGAAAAAAAGGGAGCTATATGGCTGGGCGTGCAGATTGGAGGGAGAGAGAAGAAGAAAAGGAGGAAAAAGAAAAGAAAAAAGGAGCTATATGGCTGGGCGTGCAGATAGGAGGCCAGAGAGAGAGCGAAGAAGAAGAAAAGGAGGGAAAAAGAGGGAGCTGGATGAAGAAGAAATCATTGAATCACCTTCTTTTTCTCTTCTGCTTTTCTGCTTCTCTTCTTCGATCTTCTCTTCTCATTTTCTTTTCTTCTTCCCATCTGAGAGAATATGGAGCTGGATGAAGAAGAAATAAAGAAGAGGAAACTTTGAGCTGGGCGTGCAGTTCTGAAGAGAGGAGAAGGAGAGATTGGGAGAGGAGCTGAGTGTGGGGCGGATGAAATACAAGAAGAGGGAAAGATTAATAAATAATAAAGAAGAGGAGGAAACAAGAGGTTAGGGGGAAAATTTAAAAAGATTAAGAGGGAGCAGGCGCGGGAGTGTGAGGGAGAGGGAAGAATCATGAGAGGGAGAGAGAGCAAAAAAAAAAAAAAAAAAATGGGGACAGGGACCAGGAACGTCAACCGACGTTCAAAATTTGGAACGTCAAAATTTTTGAAAATTTTTTTTTTTTTTTTTTATATTTTTTAATTTTTTCTTTTTTTTTAAGTGCTTATGATTTTAGGTCAGTTATTAATGGTAACTTATTCTTAATTTCTCTGAAATAAAAATTTATATGAAAAAAAGAAATTGAAAAGAATGGTTTTATAGGATATGCAAGTAATTGTAAAAGAAAAATAATTGTAAAAATAACTTTTTTGACGTTGAATAATAAGTTACTCAAATGTCAAAATTTTTTGGCGTTTAATTTAATGTGAAAAAATTTCATTTTTTTTTTTTTTTAATGCGATATTTAATGAGCTTTTAAAAAAAATAGTAATCTTACTCTAATCTTCTCTATAAATTTATATAGAAAAGAAGGAATCAAATATATAGGATATTTTTAAATTAAAAGAAATAAAATTAGAAATAATATTAAATATACTAATCAAATTTATAGGATATTGATAAGATATTCAATAAAATTTATATATTAATTTTGAATATCAAATTTATAGGATATTCATCACTTTAGATAAACTATTAACATATAGTAACTTACTAAATTTCTCTTTATTTTATATGAAAATGAATCTCATTTATAAGATATTTTCATTTATTAAGAAATAAAATTAGAAATAATAGTACAAATATACTAACTAAATTAAGAGCTAGAATATTAAATTTTTTAATAAATGGCTAAAGAATATTTAAAAAGATAATATAATAAAATTAGATAAACTAAAATCTGATAAGATAAAAACAATTGGTAACAAAAACAATTAAAGTATAATCAAATTTGCAAGAAATTGTCAAACCTCAAAAAAAAAAATAATTGTCATTGAATTTTTTTTTTTTTGTAATGTTATGATTCTCTAGCTAAATATATAGTAACTTAATCTAGAATTCATCTGAAAATAAATTTATATGAAAAGAATGAATCAAATTTATAAGGATATTTTGAAATTAAAAAGAAATAAATAAAATTAGAAATGATAGTTTACATAATATAATCAAATTTATAAGAAAATATAGATAAACTAAAATTTATAAGATATTGATAGGATATCAAATTTATAGGATATTCATAATATAATAAAATTAGATAAACTAAATTTGATAGATACAAACAATTGGTAAAAACAAAATCAATTAAATTTGGATTTTTTGTTTTTTAAAAATATGTTCATTTCAAAGATCTTCTTCTCTTCTAATATTTGGTTAAAAATTTAAAAAAGCTAATTAATTAGTATATATACATGTTTAAATTTATTAACAATATAAATAATTATCTTTTTAAATAAAAATTTGTTTGTATATCACATCTCTATAAGTAGACTCAAATTTAGAAATTGTCAACAAAAATATATCTTTATTACTTTTCGTTCATAAACATTTGCGTCAAAATTTTTTACGTTTGGAGATATATTGAATACGGTAGAAAACATGAAATTAAAAAAAAAAAGACCATAGTGCATGTATGTACATATATATATATATATATATATATAATATATAAGAAAAAACTTCAAAGAATAAATTTGAATTTTTTTAATTTTTGAAATTAAAAAATAAAATCTGACGTGAGTAAAATATACTAATCAAATTCGATATTGATGAAATATCAAATTTATAGGACGTTTCATATCACAACGCCAAAAAGTTAGCTCTCTTCTGTAAGATAAAGCAATTGCTAAAACAAAAAGCAATTATGTAAATTTGCAAGTTAAAATTTAATTAGGTGTATATATACATGTTTTAAAAATTATTAACTTTTTGAATAAAATTATATATTTTTAAAATTTTAAAAAATTCTTATACAATTTTCCTTTTGGTCTATATAATATATATATAGTTTTTTTTTTTTTTTCTCTTTGGCTCCATATATATATATGCATGTGTTAATTTCTTTAACAAGACAATTAATAATTTATATACAATTTGTTTTTTTTTGTTTTTTTTTGTTATTTTTTTCTCTTCTCAAAAAAAAAAATGGTGAAAGTTTAATTTTCTGATGAAATTGAAAGTTTGAATGTAAAAAAAACAGCAAATAGCGTATACATGTTTCAAATTTAAAAAAAATCATTAATTTTTTATATACTTTTTTTAAATAAAAAATCTAATTAATGGTAAGTTAATAAATATATATATATATTTACATAAAGTTAAATATATAAAAAAAAAAAATCAATCATTTTTAAATTATATATTTTTAAAATAAAAACACATTTGATTATTAATTTTGGTTTATATATTAATTTTTAGGATATGAAATTAAAAATATACAAAAAAATTGTTGATGTAATAAATATATATATATATTATATAATATATATATAAAATAATAAAACTCAAAGAAATTTGAATTTTTTAATTGTTGTAAAGAGAAAAGAAAAAACACTTTTTTGGCAATCGTTGCCACGCCGTAAATGAGGTTTGAAAGTTTAAACCTCAAAAAATTTTCACGCACAATGTCAAAAGTTTTTTTTTTTTTTTCTTCTTCTTCTAACTAATAAATTCAAATTTCTCTTTATTTAGATATATATTAATTTTTTAGATCTAAATAGTAACTTATGTAGGTTAAAATTTCATTTTTTTGAAAAGAAGGAATCAAATTTATAGGATATCTTTGAAATTAAAAAATAAAATAAAATTAGAAAAGATAATACAAATATACTAATCAAATTTATAGGATATTGATTAAAGTTAATTAGATAAACTAAAATTTATAGGATATTGATAGGATATCAAATTTGTAGGATATTGATAATATAATAAAATTGGATAAACTAAAATATGATAAGATAAAAACAATTGGTAGAACAAAAGGCAATTAAAGTAGAATAAACTTTGTAAGAAATTGTCAAAAAAAAAAAAAATTGTCAAAAAATACTGTTTTGACGTTCAAAATGTTTCAAACGTCAAAATTTTTTGACGTTTGACAAATTTGAACGTCAAAAAAGTTTTTTTTTTTTTTTTTTTTTAATGCTTATGATTTTAGGTCAACTATTAATATAGAGTAACTTAATCTAAATTTCTCTAAAATGAATTTATATGAAAAGAAGGAATCAAACTTATAAGATATCTTTGAAATTAAAAAGAAATAAAATTAGAAATGTTAATACAAATATACTAATCAAATTTATAGGATATTGATAGGATATCAAATTTATAGGATATTCATAATATAATAAAATTAGATAAACTAAAATCTGATAAGATAAACACTATTGGTAAAACAAAAGCAATTAAAATAGAATCAAATTTGCAAGTAATTGTCAAAGAAAAAATAATTGTGAAAATAACTTTTTGACGTTCAAAATGTTTCAACGTCAAAATTTTTGACGTTTGACAAATTTGAACGTCAAAAAGTTTTTTTCTTTTTTTTCCTTTTTTTAATGCTTATGATTTTAGGTCAATTATTAATATATAGTAACTTACTCTAAATTTCTCTGAAAATAAATTTATATGAAAAGAAGGAATCAAATTTATAGGATAATTTTGAAATTAAAAAGAAATAAAATTAGAAATGTTAATACAAATATACTAATCAAATTTATAGGATATTGATAGGATATCAAATTTATAGGATATTCATAATATAATAAAATTAGATAAACTATTAATATATAGTAACTTACTCTAAATTTCTCTGAAAATTATTTTATATGAAAAGAATGAATTAAATTTATAAGATATTTTTTAAATTAAAAAGAAATAAAATTAGAAATAATAGTACAAATATACTAACTAAATTAAAGAGCTAGAATGTTAACTTTTTTGAATGGCTAAAGAAAGTTAAAAAAGATAATATAATAAAATTAGATAAACTAAAATTTGATAAGATAAAAACAATTGGTAAAACAAAAAGCAATTAAAGTAGAATCAAATTTGCAAGAAATTGTCAAAGAAAAAAATAATTGTAAAAAAATAACTTTTTTGACGTTCAAAATGTTTCAAACGTCAAAAAAGTTTTTTTTTTTTTTGTAATGCTTATGCTTTGAAGTCAGCTATTAATATATAGTAACCTAATCTAAATTTCACAGAAAATAAATATATATGAAAAGGATGAATCAAATTTATAGGATATTTTTGAAATTAAAAAGAAATAAAATTAGAAATGATAGTACAAATATACTAATCAAATTTATAAGAAAGTTAGATCAACTAAAATTTATAAGATATTGATAGGATATCAAATTTATAGGATATTCATAATATAATAAAATTAGATAAACTAAAATCTTATAAAATAAAAACAATTGCTTAAAACAAAAAGCAATTAAAGTAGACTCAAATTTGCAACAAATTGTTAAAGAAAAAAAATTTTATTTTTTGACAATTATTTAAGAATTTTTCCTTAAACAAAAAAAAAATGGGACAATTCTGATGTGGCACTGTTTGCCACGTCAAAATTGTCCCATTTTTTTTTTTTTTTTTTTAAGGAAATTTTTTTTTTCCAGCTTTTCCTTGTTTGGTAGTTTTAGGGTTTTTGGGTTAGGCTATTAAGGGTAAGTTCCAAAAAATAGGTCTATATGCATTTATAGAAAATAATTCACCCATCCTCGTTGTAGTTTTTATACCTATTATTTTTTTAAAGCAAACGAAGGAATCAAATTTATCGGAAATTCTTGAAATAAAATTAGAGATGATAGTACAAATATACTAATCAAATTATAGAGGTAGAATGTTAACTTTTTTCAATGAAATTATATATTTTTTAAAATAAAATTTTTTTATTTTTCTTTCCTTTTTGCTTTTTGGTGTGTTAAGGGTTGTACGGCTAATAATAAGTTTTTTTTTTTCTTCTCTTCTCTTGCAGAGATTAGTTTTCTCTCTTGTAGATATTTAATTAAAAATTATTTTTAATTTTTTGGTAAAGTGCTTTCCAATTTAATTAGGTGTATATATACATGTTTAAAAATTTTATTAACCAATAATTTTATATTTATATATATATTTTTTAAATATGAAATCTAATTAATTATATATACATATATAAACCCAACCATATATATATATGCATGCATGTACAAGTATATATAAATAACAAGACAACATTAAATAATAAATTTGGATTTTTTTTTTAATTTTTTTGCTAAGGAGAGAAAGAAATAAAGAAAAAAATGAAACTTTTTGATCGTTTTGAACAGTGCCACGTCAGAATTTTCTGACGTGGCACTGTTCAAAACGTCAAAAAAGTTTTACAATTAATTAATTAATTAAATTTTTTTTTTGGAAAAAAAAGGAAAAACTTTTTTGACGTTTTAAGCGATTGCCGTAATTTTTTGGCGTGGCTGTTTCAACGTCAAAAAGTTTGTCATCAACTTTTTTGACGTGGCTTTTTTGACGGAGGCTTTGAAACGTCAAAAACTACCCATTTTTTTGTAGTGGGGGAAACTTCACAAAATCCCCCTGAACTTCTACTCGTTTTGAAATACCCCTAAACTTTAAAAACTCCCAATTTAACCTCTCTAACTTTCAATTGCTCTTAATTTGGACCACTCCATACAAATTGGGTTTTAAAAATTTTAAAAAAGGCCAGAATACCCATGATTTTCATTTTTGAAAAAATAAAAAACGTTTTGAAAGTTGGAATTTGAAACGGTTAATTTAAAACAGTAACTTTTGTATAAAATTTCAACTTCCAGAGATTTTTTATTTTTTAAAAAAATAAAAATCAAGGGATTTTTATTTTTTTTTATAAAATTTTAAACTCTAATTTGTACAGAGGGTCCAAATTGAGAATAATTGAAAGTTCAGATGAGTAAATTGAGAGTTTTTTAAGTTTAAGGGAGGTATTTCAAAACGGGTGAAAATTTATAAAGTTTTGTGAACTTTCTAGCCCCAAAGAGTTTTTTAAGCACTTTTGTACTTTCTTAAAGATGTGACAAAGATAAAGTTCACATAGGTGGGCCATGTTTATTCTTCTCTTCAAATTTTGGGCATGTATCACCTTTCCACTTTAAATAGCTTTTAACATAATATAGCATAATCATAAAGGTCACTTCAATTACAAGAAGCATATACAAAAGAGTTGGCTTGGAGCACTTGAGATTCAGATTCCGTGACCAAGCCTTAAAACTCGAATATCTTAATCGATTAATAAAGCCAAAGTCCTAATTATATTGGACCATAAACATCTATAAACCTCACATTTGGTTTTAACCAATTACAACATATCTTGGCTTCTTTTTTGTATTACATGACACCTCTTTGTTCAGTTTGTAAACCTTTTTCCAAAACAATGCCAAGTTCGTGCACTATCTCAAATCTTGTTGGCTGCCTAAATAACGAAGCCGAGAACTTGCTTCCCAAGAATGTAAAGGGAACTCTTTTCTTTATTCCGTCCCTTTTAGTTTGGCGGCAGGCATGACGCTTCTACACAACTTTGGAAACACCTATTAATATCTGAAAATTCTTATTTAGAATTCTTCCACTCTATACTAGGATTTATTCTCATATATAGTCTTTCTCTTAGGATCCCGGTGCTTGTTTCAAAACAACGTACGCCTTCCTACTTAAGATTATATATAGAACATTCTAATCCTAATTATTTCTTTTAGAAATCCAACAACTTTAATCACACTTTTGCAAGGTTTTTGTTGCTTCTAGGATATTTCCTTTAAAAGAAATATAGATAGTGCATACTATTTTTTTTTTTATTGTAAAAAGTTTATAACTATAGATTTTTTGGTCCAAAATAATTAATTCGGACTTCAGGTTTAATCGTTTAAGATTTGCAAGTTTAAAGGCTTTGTTGCAGAATCTGAATTTCAAACTCGTCAAGCCAACTTCTCTACATATCCTTCTTGTAATTAAAGTGACCTTTATACCATATCAAGTTAAAGCCATTTTTTTTTCGCCGCTCTCTCTCGTAGAGTTTTTTTCCTAAACCTCTGTTTTTTCTCTAAAACCTTTCTTCTTCTTCTCTTCTGTTTTGTCATGGAAAATACGAATCCTAAGATTGCAGAGTTAATCAACCATACTGCAGCGCTTGGTTGGTCTGATACCCCACCTGTTTTGACTCCTCCCAATAACTCTCATGGTCCGTCCTCTTCCTTCATGCTTGTTGGAAAGATTCTCTCATCTCAACCTCTATCCAAAGCTACTATCAAGAGTAATATTTTGCAAGCCTGGAAATTTTTGAAGTCCCTTGTTGCTGAAGATAAGGGTGAGAATATGATGGTTTTTACTTTTGAAAGTTTGGATGATCTTAATAGAGTGTTGGATTACTCTCCGTGGAACATCAAGGGCTCTCCTCTTTTTCTTAAGAGGTGGTCTGATGAGGATGCTATTGAAGATCTTGATTTCACCAAAGCTGCTTTTTGGGTTCAAGTTCATAATCTCCCGTTAGAGCTGATGACGGAAGAAAATGCTAGGAATATTGGTGCCAGTTTAGGGGAGCTGTTGGAAATAGATAATTTTGTTAATCTTCAACCTGTTAGGAAAGGTTTTCTTCGGTTTAGAGTGGTTCTTAATCTCTTGAATCCTCTCATTCCAGGCTTTACTCATCATAGGATGCCGAAAGCTTCGCTTTGGATCCAATATATGTATGAAAGACTTTCTGATTATTGTTACACTTGTGGAAGAATTGGGCATCTTTCTTATGCATGCATTGTGGAACCTCGTCCTCCTGATCATGGTAGGTATGGAGATAAGCTGAAGGCTAGTTCTCCAAAAACAAGCAAGGTTGTTCAGCTTATTCAGTCTAGGAATCGAAGTTCAACTGATTGAGCTATAGTTCCTGTCCATAACAGGTTTTCTCCTGAACTTTCTTCCCCTCCTACTGCAAACATCTCTCATAATTTTCGCCCAACTCAGCTGAGTTCGTCCTTCCCAACTCAGACGAGTTCTCCTAGATATTTTCCCAATTTCCCAGACAATAGTTCTGCTTCTTTGAGCCTTGTTCCACCTGACCATGCCTTAATAAATTCGTCCCCTTTTGTCAACAAATCCCTGCATCACGTTATCCCCTCTTCATTGCAGCCCATGTGTAGTGTTAAGTCCTTGGAAATTGGTTTACCCACTTCGTTACTGGCTGATCCTAGTTCAAACCCAACCATCTCTCCAACTAACATGTCACCTACTCCTCTTTTCAACACATCCACGTGTTCCTTTTTTCCTTCTAAAATTTCTACTTTTTCCACAACATCTTCTAATCTTTCCACGACACCTACTGCATGTCTCTCAAATTTGTCCATCACTGATACTCCTTCCCTTTCCAACCTGAAACCATCTTCTTATTCTAGAAAAAGATTCCACCCTTACCCGAAATCTTTTCCTACCAAAAAACCAAAACTCAATTTCCGGCTTACTAGTGCTACGTTTGATGATGGTGAGGATCAAAATGAATTGTTGCCGTATGGTTCTGAATTGTGCAAGACAGCAGGGGTTGAAGGTTTTAACCTCCCCCCACCAGCTCAATGAAAATTCTTGCTTGGAATTGTAGGGGTTTGGCTCGAGGTCCTACAATTCGAGCTCTTCGGGCGTTGATTAGGACTCATAGACCTGATCTTCTGTTTTTATCAGAGACTAAAGTGATGTGTTCTCGTTTTCAGCCGTCTTTGTTTGGGTTGGGTTTCTCAGCTTGGTTAGAAGTTCCTCCTTCTGGTTTGCAAGGTGGGCTCTATATGGCTTGGAAGCAAGGTGTGGATGTTGAACGGTTCGTATTAACAAAAATTGTATTTCTTGTTTGGTTTTTTCTGAACCCTCTTGTAGTCCTTGGCTTTTGTCTGGTGTGTATGCTTCTTATTCCAGTCACAGTAGAAGTGAATTCTGGTCTTTTTTGTCTAATTTGGGGAGCTCTTTTGGAGGTGCTTGGTTGCTTTTGGGAGATTTTAACTTCATTTTGTCCTCTTCGGAGAAGAGTGATGGCTGTGATTTTGGTTCTTCTTCTCACAGCAATTTTGTAGATTTTGTTCATTCAAATGCTTTGGTGGACCTTGGCTTTATGGGAAATAAGTTCACCTGGAGTAATTGTAGTAGTGGTAGGGCAAATATCAAGGAGAGGCTAGATAGAGGATTGGCTAATCAAAGTTGGGTTCATCTATTTCCCAATTCTTTGGTTAATCATTTCCCTGCTATTCAATCTGATCATTGTCCCATTTTGATCTCCACTGCTGGTAGTTATAAGAATATTCCTAAACCATTCCGTTTGAGGCCTTTTGGACTAGGGATCAGTCCAGTCACTCAGTTGTGGCGCAGGCTTGGTTGACTCAGGTTGAAGGCTCTCCTGCTTTTTCTCTGAGCAGAAAGTGGAAGAGCACAAAGTGTGCATTAAAGTTGTGGAACCAGCATCATTTTGGGCATATTCAGCACAGAATTAAAAACTTGATGGCTGATATCAGTGTGATTCAATCTAGTCCTCATTCCTTGGTGAATTCTGAAAGAGAATTATGGTTACAAAATGAGTTGCAGGAGCAACTTCTGAGGGAAGAGGTTCTTTGGAAGCAAAAGTCTAGAGAATTGTGGCTTACATGCACCGACCTCAACACCAAATTTTTTCATGCTTCTACTATTTGTAGAAGAAGGTATAACTCTATCTCTTCCTTAAAGTCAGCTGATGGTGCTATGTTGGGTGGGCGAGAGAATATTGGTAATTATTTGGTGCAGCATTTTAACTCTTTATTTTCTTCTAATGTGCCTATTCTAGATGATAATCTCAGTAGTTTGGTTCATGAGGTGGTTACTGAGGAGGAGAATGTTGCCCTCTGTTTAATTCCTGATGAGAGGGAAATTTTCTTAGCAATTTCTGAGTTAGGTCTTAATAAGGCCCCTGGACCTGATGGTATGATAGGGTTATTTTATAAGTCTTATTGGCCTATTGTGAAAAATAGTGTTGTGGATTCTGTTCAATCTTTTTTTAGGGGAGGTTTTATGCTTAAGGAGTTTAACCATACAAATCTAGCTCTTATCCCTAAGATTGATAATCCTTCTTTAGTGCACCATTTTAGACCTATTAGTCTTACCAATTTCAACTATAAGATTATATCCAAGATTCTTTCTAATAGGTTTAAACCTTTGCTGCATAAGATCATTTCTCCTACCCAATCTGCTTTTCTTAAAGGTAGGTCTATTCATGATAATACTATTCTTGCTCATGAGTTATTTCATACTATGAAGCAAAAGAAGGGGAATGGGAGTTCTATGGCTTTGAAGTTGGATATGGAGAAAGCTTTTGATTCTATGGAATGGGAATTTTTGTTAAAAATTTTATCCTTGTTGGGGTTTCATTCTGTGTGGATTCAATGGATAAGACAGTGTATTACCACTTCTTCCTTTTCTATTCTTCTTGATGGTGCTCCGTTTGGAAAATTCTCACCTTCTCGGGGTTTAAGGCAGGGAGATCCTCTTTCTCCTTTCTTGTTTATTTTGGGTTCAGAGATCTTGTCTCGGTTGATAGTAAGAGAAGAAAATTTGGGGCTGCTGCAGGGTATTAAGATGGCTAGGATGTGTCCTTCTATCACACATCTTTTTTTTGCTGATGATGTGATTATTTTTGCTAGGGCTAAGGCTAGTGAAGCTGGGGTGATTTTAAAGTGTCTCAACACTTATTCTTCTTGGTCTGGGCAGAATATTAATGTTGCTAAATCTGCTATTTTCTTCAGTAGGAACTGTAGTTCTAGTTCTAAAAATGCTGTTAATGGAATTCTTCATTTGGCCTTACTTCCCTCTAGGGCTAAGTATCTTGGCATACCTCTTTTGATGCATAGAAGGAAGAAGGATTCCTTTATTGAACTTAAGGATAGAATTTTGGCTAAAATTTCTGGTTAGAAAGCTAAGCTCTTATCTCAAGCAGCTAGAACTACTTTGGTGAAATCAGTGGTTAATGCTATTCCGACTTATCTCATGTCCATGTTTCTTCTTCCTAAGTCTTTATGTGTTACTATCAATTCCAGCATTAGGAGATTTTGGTGGGGTTATCCGCAGGAAAAAAAACATTGTTTATCCCTTCTTTCTTGGGATAATATTTGTAAACCGAAGGCTTTGGGTGGCTTGGGAATTCGGACTATGGAGGTTATTAACAATTCTCTTCTTGCTAGAATTGGTTGGAAGATGGTTTCTAATCAGCCCCATCTCTGGGTTGATTCGCTAAGAGGAAAGTATTTGAAGCATGGGACCTCTTTCTTGAATGCTCCTTCCAATGTTCCTTCTTCTTGGCTTTGGAAAGGTTTGTTAAGAAACAGGAAAGTAGTGGAGCAAGGAGCTTGTATTTCTATTTCTTCTGGTTTGAAGGTTGATATTTGGAACTCACCTTGGATTCCCTTGATGCCTTCTTTTAAGCCTATTCCTAATGCTCACTTGGTGGGGTTCCCTTCTTACACAGTTGAAGATCTTATTTGCCCTTTTAGGAGGGTTTGGAATTCTGACTTACTGCAGGATCTGTTTGATCCTTTTACAGTGCAATGTATTTTGTGTATTCATTTGCCTGTTTGTGGTTCCTTTGATAAGTGGGTTTGGGCTCCATCTCCTGCAGGGGTTTTTTCTGTGAAGTCTGCTCATGATTTATCTTTGTCTTTGGGGGGCCGAGCTTCTCCTTTTACTAATGAAGTTTGGATTTCCCTTTGGGGGTTAAAAATTCAAGCTAGATTGAAACACTTGCTTTGGAAGGTAGCTTGGGATATTCTTCCTACTAGGGCTAAGATTAGTAGGTTTGTTCTCAATGAAGATCCTAATGCTTGGCTTTGTCCTTTTTGCAAAGGTCCTTTGGAGACCTTAACTCATATATTTTTGGAGTGTGATTTGGCTAGAATTTTATGGAGGTCTTCCTCTTGGCCTGTTTCTTTTTTGGCATATTTCACTAGGTCTATTTCAGTTTGGGTTGTTGATATTCTATCTCCAGTGACAGTATTTAGTATTCCTAAATCTGAAGTAAGGAAATTTCAATTATTTGTGGCTTTAACTTTGGACCTTATTTGGAGATGCAGGAACATTCTTATTCATGAAGGGGTGCAACCTTCTCCTATTAAAGCAAGGTTTCAGCTTTCCAGCAACTTTAATTTTCATCTTAAAGCTTGGAATGATCTTGCTCTTCCTGTTTTGTGGTTGCCTCCAGCTGCTGGTTGGGTTAAAGGCAATTTTGATGTTGCAGTGAAGGATTCCTTTTCTGTTGCAGCTGCTGTTATTAGTGATGAAAGAGGGAATATAATAGGTGCTGCCACTCAGAAGCTCTTTTGCACTGATGCCCTTCAAGGTGAAGCATTGGCAGCTTTGCTGACTTCACGTTTAGCTGCTTCTATGGGATACAAGCTGCTTGTCTTGGAAGGAGATGCTTTATTAGTGGTTTTAGCTATTAATTGTCCTGCTTTATTTTCTTCTTGGACTTTTTCAAATTGTATAACTGACATTACTTTGGTTTTATCTTCCTTTCAAAGTTGGAATACTTTGAAAGTGTCTCGTAGTGCCAATTTTCGGGCACATGCTTTAGGTAAATGGGTCGCTTCTCATTCTGTTTTTGGAAGCATTCCCACAGGATCTCCTATTATCTCTTCCATTCGGATCAGAAATGGGAAAGATCCTCCTTTGTAACCCTTTCCTTATTCAATTAGAAAAAAAAAAAAAAAAGAAAAAGTTAAAGCCATTTAATTAATGTTGACGAACGATACCTGCCCGCAAACTGAAGGGAAGGAATAAAGAGGAGTTCTCAAGTACATGGCTCATCTATGTAAATTTTATTCTTAGAAAAATGTTAGATCAATAACTTGTAGACATATGTAATTGAAAGTTGTTAAATTGTTTTTAGAAGCTAGCATATTTCCAATCGCATGTTGTCATATAGCTAAAATGGAAAAAAAAAAATGATGTTATATATAGACAATCTTTGAAAATTTTGGGTCTTATTAGCACATTTGGTTCTTCAAATTTTGAAGTACAACACCACTTTGTTTTTGTTTTTTTGTTTTTCTTTTTCGAATAATCACTTATTAAAAAAAAAAAAAACATTTTACATCCCATCTCTTTTTTCTACTTCATTCTTAAACTCCTGAAATTTATTTTCGCTAAATCTTTGTACAGTTATGACACATTTTATTCACATTCAATATTTTATTATCATTTCTCAATATATTTGTATTTATTTATTTTTTTTTTGGTTACATGAAATATTCCCTCATAGGATTCAAATTGACAAAAATAACCTTTATAAGATTAAAAAAAAATCAAAAAAAAAAAAAGGAAAGTAAGTCATTTTGTATTTTATTGATGATACTTTTGTCATTTTGGGTAGTGAAAGGGTGACATTGCAATTTGAATGACAAATTAGGGGGTGGTGGGACATTTCATAAATTAAAACATTAAAAAGCTATTGTAAAATATAATTATTATTAGAAGAGAATAAATGTGGCTAACCCAAGTTGCTATGTAAACTATGCTCAATAATTGGACTGTAGGTGGAACCAATGGTAAATAAATTTTTAGCACGATAAAGTTCACATAGGTGGGCCATGTTTATTCGTCCCTTCAAATTTAAGGCATGTATCACCTTTCCACTTTAAATGGCTTTTAATTTAAGAGAAAGGCTATGTGTTCTTCTAGTTTTCTCTTTATGTCCTTCTAACTGTAATGTGACTTTTAAAATTACTGTTGAATTTGAGATTATTATAATTAACTTTTAATTTATTGGTAATTTTAAAAAGCACATCACAGTTGAAAGGATACCAATAGAACACTAGAAGAGCACCTAACATTTTCCTTAATTTAATATAACATAATTGTAAAGGTCACTTCATTTACAAGAAGCATATACAAAGGAGTTGGCTTGGAGCACTTGAGATTCAGATTCCGTGACCAAGCCTTAAAACTTGAAAATCTTAATCGATTAAACCCGAAGTCCTAATTATATTGGACCAGAAACATCTATAATATCTCACATTTGATTTTAACTTACAGCATATCTTGGCTGCTTTAATTTTGTATGACACTTACAACTCTTTGTTCCGTTAATTTGTAAATCTTTTTCCAAAACAATGCCAAATTTTTTGTTTATCACAGCTTGTGATTCAGTTGTATCACTTGTGATTGTGTTAAATTGTTGAATTTAAGCATGCCAATTGCATCACTTGTGATTCAAATGTGTCCCCAATTGAATTTAAGCATTCGTATGTTTAATAGCTTTGGTTTTTTTTTTTTTAGCTGAAGGCTTTTCAATTACAACCTATATGATTATCTATATCATTTAAATATTTTATTTTTATTAATTTAAGAGATCTAGAGAGATCTACACATACCCCACTTAAACTAACACCTAATTTGTAATGTCCGTAATATTATGAGGAATAAATTTGATAGAGGAACGAAACGTCTCTATGCCAGGTGAGCTAGACGAATAAAGTGGTGCCAACCTGTCAATTCTTAGATGAGGTGTAATTTAGTTCTGATCGATAAAGGTCCATTTTTATCCCAAAATTCCAAGGGCTCGATGTATGTGGAAAAACAAAAGCTGGAGGTTTCTGTAAGACAAAAAATTGCAATGCAATTGTTTTGTTTCTCAATTTTATATTGGGTTCATTTCAAGTTCGTCATGAGTTATGTAAAAAATTATCATCAACTATGTCTTGTGTCGGGTCTGAGTAGTGTCAATGTATATGTATAAGACTATATAAATTAATCATTATTCAATTCATCTAATTAAGTGATTCAAACTACTCAACGCTAATCATTTAATTTCATATTGAGTTCGCAAATCCTCTCAAAAGTTATCGGCGCTAATACAAATGCTACACTTGCTTTAAAGTAAACACCCAATTATTTTGGAACAAAAACTTTTAAAAATCCAAGGATTCCTCGGGTGGACAATAGCATTGTGAAGTACGTACCTTTTTCTTTTTTGATCACCAAGTAACAAATCCATCTGAGCTTCTAGAACAATAATCAAGGGAAAGTTGAGAACTTTGGGATGCTGTCGCTGCACTGAGCCTATATAAGTGCGACTAAGCAAATACAAGTACGTGGCTAAGTTGAGATATATAGCTTTCTCAAACTCCAAATTACATCTAGAACCACACAACTTGAGATTCAAATTTCATTTCCCAAGTCTTTGCATTAGTTTCCTCATCAACCGAAAGAGGTATGTGGTTGTTTCTTTTTATATATGTACGTTTTACTAGCCTATAACTTAAACTCATACTATGCGTGATTTTTTTTTTTTTTTTCATTATAATTTAATTTAATTTCTTTTTTAGGAAATTCAACTCTTATGTCACTACGTACGTAATATGAAAGAATTTGTAAATAATAATTTTGCATATGCATGCATGCATGTATCTCTGTTTGTTTGAACTAAAGCTTTTTTGGGTCCGTAGGAAATATTGTTTAATGGTTCAGTTTGATTACAGAATCTATTGATGGACAAAAAGAATTTCTTCCAATCTATTCTAAAAATGACATGTGTCACTTTTTATGTGAGAAATAAGATTAATTTTAAAAGTCCCTTACTCTTGTCTCTCCAAAAATAAAGTGGCATTTCAAGGTAATTTTAAGAGTCACGTGATTATTCTTTGAGGAATATAAGAAAGATTTTCAGCATTACTCGAAAAACATATATTTTTTAAGTAACATGTGAGAAACATATACTTTTGAATAAATTTCTTCCAACTTTGTCATTGTAATTTTAAAAAATTATGTACTTCTCACATCTAAAGAATAGATGACATTTTTATAAATTAGGTTGGAAGAATTCCTCCAACTTTAGAGGAAAACTTTGTCCTTCATCGATTTGATTTTTAAGATTTTGATGTTCAAATTGAAACAATTCTTTTGGGGTATAGTAGATCATAATCTCGTGTCATTACTCTTTTTAATTCATATATATATATATATATATATATATATATATATATTAACAAAGCAAGGAACTTCTTATTTACGTGCAACATCTGAAGCTACACTGATAGAAAATGTATTGAGAAAAGAAACAATAAATATCACTACTAACAAATAGACACTCGAATTTCCTTTTATCATAAAAGAAAATGGTCATAAATACACATGGCGTATGTATTATTATATGATGAACTCAGATATTTATAAATTACTTATAGCAATGTAAATTATGATGTGACATCATGAGTGCAACATAGATGTAATATATATTATAATAAGACAATCATGTTATAATTTAACTCCATATGGTCTATTTAAGACTTAACCCCTTCTTGGTAGACTTGACACTATCTCGAGGGATTAGTAGTACAATATCGGTGCTTCAAATATTGTCGCATACTGTCATATACTTGCAGGTCAACCAAATTTGCATGACTTCAAGTGACACACGCTACTATTAAAGTCGTACTAGGGATCACATTCGTACATGGTGCACCTGCCACAAAATAACTATTGGAGCCAAGGCCAAACATTAAAAATAAATCTCTTTGACCATATAGCTAACTCTTATAATAGTAAGTGGCATGACGGTTATCCTATATATATTGGTGTACCATGTCTTAATTACGATATAATTTGCTATCGATTGTCTTTTATATGCATGAATTTACAATTTGTCATTTCAATCATTTCACAAAAATAAAAAATATATTTTTTGTGAGTTGTAAACATGCACGTTTAATTCAAAAGATAATCATGCTATGTGGAAAGAAAATAATAACAAATATCCGTATGAGTTAACCACTAACCACTTTTCAAGTAATAGGCTATTTTATGCCCCTCTTAGCAAATTCTTATACTATCAAGTTTGATTAGGTGCCTCATTTGGAAGACACTTAACTTGTTGCTTCATTATTGTAATATATAGGTGCCTCATTGTAAGAATATCATTTATTTATTTATTTATTGAAGCAGTAAGATCATTTATATTGTTACTTCATTATTGTAATAACTTCTCAAAAAAAAAAAAAAATTGCCTCGCTTGTACACAGACAAAGTTTTTTTGGGTTGGAGGAACTTCCTTCAATCAATTATATAAAAATGACATATGTTCATTTTTTTAGTAACATGTGAGATGCATATGAGTTTTTAATATTATTTATTTCAACTTTGTCCATA
This sequence comes from Carpinus viminea, assembly GCA_013348765.1. Classification (NCBI taxonomy): domain Eukaryota; kingdom Viridiplantae; phylum Streptophyta; class Magnoliopsida; order Fagales; family Betulaceae; genus Carpinus; species Carpinus viminea. The sequence continues at coordinate 60,657,389 of CP054667.1, forward strand.
CTATTAAAAAATGACATGTGTCCCTTTTTTTAATAACATAGAGATACGCATGAGTTTTTAATATTATTTATTCCAACTTTGTCTCTACTATTAAAGAAACATGTGTATCTAACATATTCAAATGACACATGACATTTTTATAAACTGAGTTAAAGGAAGTTCCTCTAACCTAATTAGTTTGGAGAAAAATTCTGTCCCGGCCTTATACACTCCTAGCACGGTAAATAACTATATATATAAATTGACGTGGTTGAAAATAACATAATATAAATCTATGTCTACCTCCAACTTCTGTTTTAGCAACTTGAAAACTAACACTTTAAGTTCTCTTGGACAGGGTGAAAGAAAGGAGAAAGAAAATTAAGCAAGCAAAGGAAGGATATGCTTATGAATTCTATCATTGCCGTAATCAAGAAGTTCTATGATAAATGGAACATTCATGGTTTCGTTCTGTTAAGTCTCTCGTTACAGGCAATTCTAATTCTATTTGCACCTTTCAGAAAGCGAACAGGAAATGTGATGGTAATCTTCCTGCTTTGGATAGCTTACTTGCTGGCTGATTGGGCTGCTGGCTTTGCAGTGGGACTTATTTCCAACAGCCAAAAATATTCAGGAAAACCTGATGATCATGTTGATTTGATGGCATTTTGGGCTCCCTTTCTTTTGTTACACCTTGGTGGTCCAGATACCATAACTGCGTTTGCTCTGGAGGATAATGCTCTCTGGCTAAGGCACCTTGTTGGGCTTGTAACCCAGGTTTCTACATCTTTAATTGTCTTCAATCAATCCCTTCCCAGAAACAAGTTATGGATCCCTACTCTTCTTCTGTTTGTCGCTGGAACCATCAAGTATTGTGAGCGAACGCGTGCTTTATTTCTTGCAAGCTTGAATCGATTCCGGGCATCCATTCTTAAACCACCTTACTCAGGGCCTAACTATGGAAAGCTCATGGAGATACACAATTTGAACAAAGTGGCCAAAGTCCCAGTTCAGATAGAAATAATCCCAACAACTACTAGTAAGCAATCGGAGAAGCAACGTTATGGAATCCATGAAGAAGACCTAGATGAGCTTACGGTAGTCAAATATGCTTATGTCTTCTTTGAAATCTTCAAGGGTCTCGTCGTGGATCTCAACTCTAGTCCCGAGGAGCGCCGTATGAGCCGAGAGTTTATCCATCATAGAAACTCAACAGATGCCTTTGATGTGCTAGCAGTTGAACTCAACTTCATGTATGATGTTCTGTATACGAAGGTTGCCGTGGTGCATTCAAAGTTTGGACACTTTGTCCGGTTTATATCCTGGGGTGCAGTTGTGGCAGCATTTTTAACCTTCTATTTATTAGATAAGATTGGTTTTCACAAGATTGATGTTGGAATTACCTATACCTTGCTCTTTGGTGCCATAAGCTTGGATACAATTGCTTTCTTTATGCTGGCATTCTCTGATTGGACTAGTGCTTCAATCCAGAACTCGTCCAGGGATAGTATATGCACAGCCAGGATAAAGAAACTCCTCTACTTTCTCCTTAAAAGTTGTCTCAAGAGGAAAAACTGCTGGAAAGAGGGAAACATCCTATTTCGGAGGTGGTCTGAATCTCTACATGGATACAACTTGCTAGATTATTGTCTAGAAGAACGTCCAAAAGAGAAGCCCACATGTACACTTTTTGATCATTTTTGCCTCGGATTGATTCGTGTCATTGAGAAATTGGGGCTTAAGGATTTTTATGATTGGATGATTAGGATGAAACCAATGAAAAAAGAACTATGGAAATTCATCTTTGATCAGCTTCAAATGAAATCCCACCTCGCAGAGGATCTTGACAATACGAAGAGGATATGTTCAGCTTGAGGTGAATGGGTTCTGCTGCATAGTGGTTCGAATGATTATAATCCTACGTTCGTGTCTTATGTTGTTGATGTTGATTATGATCAGAGCCTTATAATATGGCATATTGCTACACACCTCTGTTATAATAACGAAACTGACACTGGCATTAATGAGGATGAACGAAATCTTCGTGAATTCTGTAGGATCCTCTCGGAATATATGTTATATCTTCTAGTTATGGAGCCTGATATGATGCCTACTGTAGGAGGCATTGGCCAAATAAGATTTCACGATACATGTGCTGAGGCCAAAGAATTCTTCACGAGAAAGAATACAGATCAAGAAAAATCAAGAAAAGAATTCTCCACGAGAAAGAACACAGAACTAGAAAAATCAAGAGATGATGAACGTAAGTGGGCGTGTCAAATGATCCTTGATGTAAATACTAATGTTCGGCCTGTTGAGTTGAAGGGTGACAAAAGCAAATCTGTGCTGTTTGATGCATGTATTCTCGCCAAAGAGCTACGAGGAATGGAGGGGCTAAAGAGATGGAAGCTAATGAGTGAAGTGTGGGTTGAATTGTTGTCTTATGCTGCAAATCGTTGCAAGGCCAGCGCTCATGCTGCACAGCTAAGCAAAGGAGGAGAGCTTATCACGTTTGTCTGGTTATTAATTAATGGCTCATTTTGGCATGCGGGATCTATACTACACAAAAGAAGCCCCATCTACAAAGCTGATTGTGGGTAAGTAAGCTAAATATACAGGTGATCAATTCAATGCCTTCTTTCTATAAATAACTTCTTTTTTCTTTTTCTTTTTTGAATAAATTCGAAGGATCGATGGGCAGATGAGTTTGTTGTATCTTTATTTACTCGAGGTTCGAACAGAGACTTTAGTTTGGGAAGTGTGTGTAAATACTAGTATATCTTGCAGTCCTGCAGCTAGGTTTAATTTGAAGCAAATGCTTCTCATCACCAACATGAATTTGTTTGCTGAGTGTTTAGTGGCTTGCTCGAAAAAGTTTCCACTAGACTTTTATACTAATTGATGTAGCATATTGTAGTGAGAAGTAGAATTTGCAGACACAAACCTTATATAAGCCTTCTATATATTTTTTAAAACTCTTATGAATTATAAGAAAACTCTCGAGAGAGTATTCTTATTGATAAAACCAATAATAAAAGACAATTGGCTAGCTAGTCAGCCTTATGGTACTAATTAGATGTTTAAGGACGCAACTCTAAAATGAAAATTACAAAAAAAAAAAATTATTTCAAACTGACTCAAGGGAACATTGCATTAGTGTCGAGCGAAGTTTTTGCATGAGTTAGTTTCAAGTGAATCTCAAGCATAAATCCTGTTGCAATCTCTCTTGAGCGAGAGTCGAGCAAAATTTCTGCACCAAATTTGCCTTAATCTAATATCATAATGAAAGATACGACAATTTCATTCTGATTGATGTGCTCAGTTTCATGATTACCAATTTACTAAAGAGCATATATGAAGCCACTATTGTAATACCCAAGATAAAAATAAATAAATAGAAATAAAAGACAAGAAAAATAAATGGACAAAGTTTTCCTCTAAATTGGGTTGGAGGAATTTCCTTCAGCCTAGTCTATAAAAGTGACATGTGTCCCTTAACATGTGAGATGCACATATTTTTTTAATAGTTGAGACAAAGTTGGAATAAAATTTATTAAAAAGTCATGTGCATCTCACATGTTATTAAAAAAATAAACACATGTTACTTTTATAAACTAGACTGAAGGAAATTTCTCCAACCCAGTTTGGAAGAAAACTTTGTCCAAAATAAAATAAGTTGAACATTTTAAGGAGATCGAATATAATAAAAAGAAAATAAGAAAATATGAAAAAAAATTTTAAAACAAAATGGGTCGACTGTGACTAGGGGTCAATCGACCGAGCTTGCCATGTTAGCAATACCAAATGGCAGATATGCGTCATCGGTATGCCACGCCAGCAGCTAGCGTCAAATGCAACGTTAGCATTTTACATCTTTATGATGTGTCATCAAACTGTGTCCATAGCCACATCATGACACGCATCAGGACTCCGCCTTGTCAGCATCCACACGCTAGTCGAAAGTTGAGTCAACAAGTGTTATTGTAATTACAAACGATCGATTGGCAATTACAAGGAACAAAATTAAAACATTTCTACTCTTTTGCTTGTGCATGAACGATCATAAAACAATCCTCTCATCCTAAACCTTTATTTTGGTTATCTCTAACCTCTGAAAAATCCTGGAGTGAGACAGAGTATCCATACTTGGAGGAGTCAATCCTCAAACATTGAAAGCTTCTACCCCAAGGTAATGATTTTAACCTATATATACCTTTACATTTTGTTTTCTATGTTCATATGCTACTTAATTCCATATCTAAACTATGTTTAGCTATTTTGATAACTATGAGTAAGATATAGCCAGCTTTTAAAAGTTGTGGTCGATCTCCTCCCAAGTTTTAAAATACACATATAGTTTTGATGATCAAAACATTATTTAAACGAGCTTATAACCCACGTAATGCGCGAAATTTTTAGGGTTATATTATAATGGTACTTTTTATAAATATTATGAAATTTACTTTTCATAATTGTAAGAAGAAAACTTGAATTTTGTTTAATCAAAATATTAATATAAAATTAGAAAGAATTTCTAATATTGTTGGTGTAATACTTATTAGATTTCAATATAAATAAAACTCAAAATTATAAACATTCGAAAAAGTACTTTAGTTATAGAAAAAGGTACGTGCGAGATTCTTTGTTATAGTTTAGTTTTAAAATTTAAACACATTTTTATCAAACTTTTCTTTATAGGTTGTAAAAAAATAAAAAAAATCACATCTTTTTAAATAAAAAATACATACTAAAGGCTATACATCAATATATTACTTAACATATAAATTCAGGTAAATCATACAAATATAGTAAATGAAGAATCCTACACATAGCGCAAGTTATGAAAATGAATGACTTAGAAAAAGAGAGAGAGACGTTTAGAGAGAGGATAAATGAGAGATAGAGAGAGAACGAAAATATAAACCGGTTAATTTTTAAATGTTCGGTTTTTAAAATAATGAGTTAAAAAATTGGTTTAGTTTTTTTAAAAAAAAAAAATTTACGCCATATGTCAAAATTTGAAGGCACTTCAAGAGAAGGTTTCGGCTATTATATATGATATATATGATTTGATTTGTATTATTTGTTTCCTTATTTGATTTGGACATTGATAATGGTTAATTTATGAAATAATTTATATATGGAAAACTTTTGAAATATAATTAAACATCATTAATTACGCTAATTTAATGATTGATTTTTACTTTAATTTTAAAATTTAAACACATAATTTTCATTATAAGTTAAAAGAAACTCTTTAAATAAAAAAAATTAAATCTTTGTTCCTATAAGTATATATGATTTAAAAAGAATAGTATAAAGAAAAAAAAAATTAGCAAGAATGATACATAAATTTTAATATAGTTAACGCATTTAATGACGCTAATTAATGACATGTGGATTATATTGAAATATAATTAACGTAATTAATGACTTATTTTTTAAGAAAAAACCGGTTATATATATATAACTGCTTTTTTTTTTTAGAATTAATCCTAACCGTATTAATATACATTAAATTGACTAAATGTACTAATAAATTATAATTTGATTTATATTATTTGTTTCCTTATTTGATTCGGACATTAATAATACTTAATTTATTGAATAATTTTTTTTTTTTAAATAACTCATTCTCATTCCATAGAATTCAAAAGCGAAAGCTCTTACAATCACAAGACAAGCTCTAAAGTAATTATAGCCTAAGTTACAAAGTCACAGGCAGAATCTCATACAAACCAGACAACAAAGGCCAACTAATCAACCAAATTCGAAAACACATCCGCTACCCCATGATTAAAACAACAGGATAAACATTCAAATCTGCTTGGCAGATTCAAAGACTACTGAACCAATCAAACACTATTAGTTGCACAGGAAGCGTTTATTCCATGACCCTAAAAGGTAAACCTTCTTATGCCGCTACTCATCATTCTTGACAGTTAAGTCAGGATACACATTTATCCATGACACAAAAGTTTGGACCATTTTTCCTCATCGACCTGAAAGCTAGGGTAACATATACATCTAAGACACACAGGTCAGGATCAAAGGGGATCCAATCGAACCATCGAGGCCAAAGCATTATGAAAAACGCTAAACAGATAAAATATCACAGTTTATGCGGAATTAACGGATATTTAATCTAAGCAAGCAATCACCAAAATAAGAACAATCAAACACACAGGATTTTGGTGACGAAGAGGAAACCAATTAGAAACCGATCTAATTGTAAAACCTCTCCGGGGCAGCCAAACCCAGGAAATCACTATCAGAAAATTATCCAGAGATTACAGACACTAGGAACACTTACAACCCTTTGCAAGACCTCGGCTCTGTAAGATCGACAAGCCTCCAACTCGTCTCCTTGCTCACAATCTTCTTCAACGTGATTCTCCTTTACCGGACCCTTCCGATAGACTTCTCAATTTACGCCACAAACAAACTAACAAAGATCCTCTAAGAGGAACAACAAGGCTCACAATATTTCTCTCTTTAATTACAGCCTCTCACGAACTCTCAGGGGTGAAAATCCGTACCTCTAACATTCTATAGAGGTGTATTTATAATAGCCCCACAAAACCTAAACCTAGGACACGATTAGAATCCAAATAAAAGCATTACGTAGGTAGCGTCCGGACGGGAAGATTGGCCGTTCGAACGGTCACTTGAATATACATGGAAAATGGGCTTTGTGAGCAAAGGTCCGCGTCGGACGGTTATATATGCTCGGACGGTCACTATGAATATACATGGAAAATGGGCTTTGTGAACAGTGTCCGTTCGGACGGTCATATGGGCGTTCGGACGGTCACTATTCCTGATGTGGAAATTTCTAGGTTTCCATCGCTTTCTTACGTCGCATTCTTCAATCTTGGCGCGGCGCGTTCGAAGGCGTCCGAACGGGCTGCGAACGGGATGCGAACGGGCCTGCGAACGGAGCTCTCGGGTTTTAGTATTGAAGTACTTGATTGCATCCCGTCCGAACGGCAATGAATCCCGTCCGAACGCTTGGCTTTTTTTCTTTTCATTTTGATCACGAAACTTAGCCAATACTTCAAACTAACAAACTCCCCCTTTGGCAATTTCGGGAACAAAATCATTTCCCCCAATAAACTCCCCCTTTTTGTCACAAATTGACAAAAGGTAACATGTTTCCTAAAACACTTAACAAACGCATCAAGGCACATGTGGAACAAAAAATTAACTCAACTCATGAATAAAAATGCAAAGAGATAATGCATAATCATGAACAATAGAAACTCCCCCTCAATATGTGACTCAAAAATCAACAAGAAACTGGAAATCAAACCATGTTTCTCCCCCTCAAAAGTCAAATGAACACACATGATACACCCATAAAAATCTCATGAAAATTCAGCAATGAATAACCCAAGCATGCTCCAAATATACAAAATATACATGAGACTTGAAGTGACAACCAGACATTGAAATTTGTTTAACTCAAGCCGAATAAAAATGTTTCATCCAACCCATGCTTGTGTGTAGTGTGTGAGCCATCAAAACTTGGAGTTTCACCACCATGAGGTTTTGACAAGTATCTCGATCAAAAGTCAAACCTTATCATACTAGGGCCTAGCCACTCTCATCCTATACATTTCTCATTGTAAAACAATTTGCACAAGTTTGACATGTTGAAATAAATTCCTTTTGGAATGTGATCTTTGATTCATTTGTTTCACTATTTTGTTTCTTTTTCTATGAGAAAGTGTCCTTAAACATGTAGTGCTTATCACAACCGAGAAAGCAGGAAATTTTTAAGCCCTAGGTTCAACTAGCAAATGGTCAATTTGAAACAAATACTAGTCAAAAACCTCATATGGTTACCCAAAAAAAATAAGCTTAAATGTGCACAAAAAATTAAGCATAGGCAAAGCGCATGTAAACTCAGGCTTTAGGTAACCACAATAACAAGTCCATTTAACAAAAGTTCATCTCATGCATACTAAGAACATTCCAAGACGCAAGGAATTAAATCCACAAAGGCAACATGAGAATTTAATGGACAATCTAGGTGCATAAGACAAAAGAAGAAAGAGAACCAACTAACTAAACATATTTTTGTCTTTTTGAAAAAAAATTTTAACAACAAAAAAAATGCACAACAAAAAAAATTAAACAAAAACAAAAAAGATATAACATGCTCTAGGAATCTCAAGGATAAACAGGAAAAACAATCCTAGGCATGTTATTGGCTCACCTAAAATAAGGTGAGTTCATCACCACTCCCCCTCAATGGGTGAATGGTATCATCCTTCCTAACCCACACTTGAGTGATCTTAGGTCTAGGTTTATGAATTTTTTCAAACAGGTCTAACCTAGATAGCACTCCTTTCATCATTGTGACCAAACCCTCACAATCTATCCTAGATACAGAATTTTTATTCTTCTGCACATGAGTTTTCAAATTAAAAAAATTAATGTGACCCACTTTTCCACAATGATGGCATGTAGGGACAAATCTTTGAGCAACTCTAGGCCTAGGGTAAGATGCATGAGATACAAGAGAGTTTTTCTTACCTTTCTTACCTTCTTTGAGTCGACAAGCTGCTGGCTTTTCTTGACACGAAGATTTTCTACTTCAACCGGTTTAACAAACACAATCTTTGAAGAGGTATGGTTAGAAGAACAAGATGCAGTTTTATCAAATCCTAAACCAGATCTATCACTAGAGCGCTCGAGCATGCAACATTTGATTAAGCTTTTCACTAGAGAAAGTACTCAAGTGATTTCTAGTTTCAATCGATCATTTTGGAGGGATTTATTCTTAGCAATTAACACATGATTTTCAGATTTTAGAGAATTGCAAACAAGATGTGAATCACTCAATTCTTTCAAAGAAATTATCCTTTCAAGTTCAAGATTCTTGACATCCTTAACAAGTTTTAGGTTAGAATTTCTAATTGTAGAAAAATTTTCCTGCAAATTGTTAAAGGAGTTTTGAAGGTCACTAACCCTATTTGATTCATTATCGAAGCGGACTTATCATCGATTGATTAGAATCATCGTAATCATAGGAAATCCCAAAAGCTACATAATTAGGGGAATCATCGAACCTCCTCATGTTGTCACTCATGGTAATATTGAAAGCCTTTTTATCCTTTGGCTTATTACTCATGAGGTTAGCACAATCCTTGCATAAATGACTATAACGAGCACTCATAACATTTTGGACCACGTGGGTCTCTTTCATTTCTATCCTTGTAACTCTCTTCTAGCTTTTCAAGTCTCTTGGGAAATCTATGCCTATACTTATGGTCTGTCTAGCTGCCAATGCTATTTTCTCATCATCTGGTTCCTCATCGTAGTTCTTTCTAAGAGTTCTAAGGGCAAGATCCTATAATTCCTAGGTTTAGACAAAGAAAACTCATAAGTTTGTAAGGCACCAACTAACTCTTCTATCCTCAAGGTTATGACTCAATGGTCATTACCTTCATTTTGAATCTATCCGGGAGTGATCTCATAACCTTTCTCACAATCTTAGTGTCGTAAACTTTCTTTCCTAGATTTATCATGGAGTTTCTAATTTCACTAAGTTTACCAAAGAAATCATCAAAAGTCTCATCTTCTAACATTTCAATTCTTCAAACTTAGAAACTAACATTTGAAGTTTTGTAGCTTTAACAAGATTTGTTCCTTCATAAGTAGTTTCTAGAATCTCCCAAGCATCTTTAGCACTATCACAATTTGAAATTCTAGAGTGCTCAGTTAGAAATTGCTAAGAATAAAGGCATTCATAGCTTTGTCATTCGTCACACGAGATTTGTTTTCAGTAGAGACCATTCAATGTCGGCTTATCCGGAGTTTGAAATCCAGATTCAATAATGAATAAACGCTATTGATTTTAAGAAAAATCTCATACGGGACTTCCAATAGCCATAATTAGTTCCATCAAAATTAGGCACGTAATTAAGGGTTTGAGACATGTTAGAAAACAAACAAGGATCACACTTAGAATTTAATCCAAACAAAGTGAACCCGCTCGATACCAATTGAAAACGCTAAACAGATAAAAATATCACGTTTATGCGGAATTAACGGATATTTAATCTAAGCAAGCAATCACCAAAATAAGAACAATCAAACACACAAGATTTTGGTGAAGAGGAAACCAATTAGAAACCGATCTAATTGTAAAACCTCTCCGGCAAACCCAGAAATCACTATCGAAAATTATCCGAGATTACAGACACTAGGAACACTTACAACCCTTTGCAAGACCTCGGCTCGTCAGAAGATCGACAAGCCTCCAACTCGCCTCCTTGCTCACAATCTTCTTCAACGTGATTCTCCTTTACCGGACCCTTCCGATAGACTTCTCAATTTACGCTCACAAACAAACTAACAAAGATCCTCTAAGAGGAACAATAAGGCTCACAATATTTCTCTCTTTAATTACAGCCTCTCACGAACTCTCTGGGGGTGAAAATCAGATTCTAACATTCTATAGAGGTGTATTTATAATAGCCCCACAAAACCTAAACCTAGGACAGTTAGAATCCAAATAAAACTATTACAGTAGGTAGCGTCCGGACGGGAAGATTGGCCGTTCGAACGGTCACTTGAATATACATGGAAAATGGGCTTTGTGAACAGTGTCCGTTCGGACGGTTATATGGGCGTTCGGACGGTCACTATGAATATACATGGAAAATGGGCTTTGTGAGCGATGTCCGCTCGACGGTCATATGGGCGTCGGACGGTCACTATTCTGATGTGGAAATTTCTAGGTTTCCATCTCTTTCTTACGTCGCATTCTTCAATCTTGGCGCGGCGCGTTCGAAGGCGTCCGAACGGGCTGCGAACGGGATGCGAACGGGCCTGCGAACGGAGCTCTCGGGTTTTAGTATTGAAGTACTTGATTGCATCCCGTCCGAACGGCAATGAATCCCGTCCGAACGCTTGGCTCTTTTCTTTTCATTTTGATCACGAAACTTAGCCAATACTTCAAACTAACACATTATTACAAGCAAATAACAAATGAAATACATGGAAAAGAAAAGCAGCATAATTGAATACAAGTAAAAAGAAATACAGGGAAAGAAACCGATCATGTGTACGCTAACCCCGTACAAAGAAGAGTATTGTGGAAGCTCGTCGCGGTGGGGGCGCGAAAAAAGCCCAGCAAAGAGCCCGATGTTAAAGGGATGTGGGAAGGAGGGATGGCGGAGGCCATCCCTCCTCCCCTGTAGTTACGGCTTTCTGAGAGGGGGTGAGGGGTGGCGGCTGCTGAAGCTAAGAATTTATTGAATAATTTATATATGAAAGACTCTTGATCGAAATACAATTAATGCAATTAATGATGTTAATTAATGACTGATTTTTTCTTAAAAACCGCCGATTCACTCTTAAAAAACCGGTTTACAAACTATGCCTTAAAAAACCAGTTTAGCATTACAATAAAAATGATTCACGCTACATGTCGCAATATTAAGGTACTTCTGAGAGTGATTAATTCGGTTTATATATATATATATATATACATATGATATGATATCTCTACATGACCAATTGACAATTGGTATTTATTTAGGAAATATATATATATATATATATCTATCATCTTTGAAGGTTTTAAAATAGATTATGCATGATTTATTAATTCCTTGATTTATTAATGAACATTGGGCATATGTTTATTATATATACTTCTGATTGCATATTATCTTTTCATGTACATGCAAGGGTCCTACTATGACTTTGGTGTGAGTAATGAAATATCGATCACACATAATATCTTTTGAGTTGTGTATTTTTTTTATGTATAGACTTTGTGTACAGCATCATTTCTCATGGGACACTTTTTATAGCTATTCTTTTGAGTGTGTATTGGATACAATGTAAAAGCTCTAAATATATGAATATAAATGTTCATATATCTCAGCTCTGTGTGTTTATGTAATTTTGTTTAGTTATTTCCGCTGCATTATTAATTATAATCTTTGATGTGATGCGTTCATGTTATAAGATGCTAATAAGTATATATGACTTGCCCTTTCATTATTAAGAAGGTCGTCACATTACTCATGGAATTCCTTGTCAAAATTTGATACTCAATAGATAAATTGAAATCATGTTAAAACTCAAAGATTAGATTGATTTTGTTATGGAGATTGACATATACTTTGGGGAGTCTTTTTAGTGAGCCATAATATAGTATGTTAAGACATTACACAACGTAAAAGCTTAAGTCCACTCACACTTCTTACATATATATTTCCAATATGAGACTTATCATTTTTAGACTCATGTACACGTATATACTCAATAGATTTAATTGTTTCTTTAAAATAATTAAAAAATGTTTAAGAAATCAGTTTTTTGTTGAATATATATATATATATAGAGGTTTGCTAGGGGTTCTCCCCGTAGTATTCTCCTGGTGTTCTCCCAGTTTTATGTAGAACATGATTTAATAAAAAATAAAATTGTAGTACCGTTTTTTTGCTAATAGATTAATTTTTATGAGTTAATAGTTAGGTTCTAATGCTTTAAAACTTGTTTTTGGATTCAAAATTAAACCTAATGGCGGAAGGTTAACCCTTAAGGGATGATATCATCCAAAATGGATTTGATCATCCTAAATTTGATGCTAATGCCTCAATTTTGTTGCTAATGCCTCGCAAATTTGTTCCTAATGCCTCAAATTTGATGCTAATACTTAAAAAAACGGGTGGTGGAGGCAACTACAATTTTATTTTTTCTCTTAAATCATGTTTTATATAAAACTGGGAGAACACCAGGAGAACCTACGGGGAGAACCCCTAGCATTTTCCATATATATATATATACACACTATGTACAATGGTAATAATTAGGTAGTCGAGTTAGTAAAGACTCCTGTTATCATACAAGAGAGTTGTAATTGAACCTTAGAAGAGGCCGGGTTAGCAAAGGAAGAAGAATAGCTTTTATTATTTTCATCTAGCCCAATAAATCTCAAATATTAGACGAAAGTAAAGGGTAAATATAAATTCATTCTCAGAGTATAATTGCGCCATTGAAATTTAGGACTTGTTTGGGATTGCGTTTGAGAGATCTAAAAGTGCTTTTAATACTTAAAAAGCCAATTTGAAGAAAAAAGTAGTTATTTAGTAAAAAAAATTAAAAGCATTTTTAAGGGTCCAAAAAACTTAAAAATGACCAAAAAACATTTTTAGCAAAAATTAAAAATAAAACTTTTGTCCAAAAGCTATTTTTTACTTAAAAGTTATATTTCTCAAATTCAATCTCAAACATATTCTTACTCCCTCAAATATATAAGTCCTATATACACAGCACAGCTGCACAGATGAATAATAAAATAAAGATAAAGGATTGGCATTTCACCAGTTTTCCCTTGGGAATGGTCACCATTTTTCTCACTTTAATAAAACAATAAATTTTTTCCACTTTTAAAAAATAAAATCTAATTAAAAAAAAAATCATATATATATCCATTTTATATACACGTACGCTAATTTATAAATACAAACGATTACTAAAATATTTTAAGTATTCTTCATTTCTTTATGTTGTCATACACCACAAGAACAAAAGGCAAGCATAGAAACCGCATGTAAATGCTGTCTCGAGTTTCTGCGTACACAAACTAGTTGGGGACCATTTGACAGCAATTGAAAGCCATCGAGCAGGAACTTTACAATGTGTAAGATAAAGATATCAGGAACATGCTCCTGGATCTTCCATCCTGGAAGCATCCATCAAGTAGATGCTGTGATGTGAAGCCACAGCTTCAAGAAGATCGATGCTGTGTGTGAAGACTACGCTTTGTATGACCTTTGAAATTGAATTGGGCCACAGAAAAAATTAATAAAGAAATGAAGGGCTTTCTAATCATGCATTGACTGAGAAAAGTTGAAATACACAGGAATATCTGGTGGGATTTTGTTCCAAAAGTTGTCCATATTAGTGTATGATAAGACAATACAAATCACAAACCATTGTAATGCTTTTTTTGAACAGGCAAGTGCATGTAATAAAATCAAATTCTATGAATGGGATTAATTCAATTATTTGAGACTGGGAGTGGTTTTGGTAGAAGGAATAAAGTGATAATCACACAAGAAACGCATTGTTCCATGGGATATTCTTCTTCTAGGCTTCCATAAATAACATGTTTGCATGATTGCATCCATCATTCTTCGACTTCATCAGGTCTAGCTAGTTGCATTACAGGGCAAAATTTCCATTGGCAGGCAGCCACTGAGGGATCGACAGAGATCTGGGCAATTTTATTGCCCAAGTTGCTAACTATTCTGACAGCAAGTGTGAGAGAATCAATATGGATCCCACCGACTTGAACAAGTTTTGGGCTGCCCATTTGCCTATTTAATTAGGTAGGTGGGTCTCATAAAAATTCTCTCACATTTATTGTTCGAATTACTAGCAACATAGACAACAAATTGCTGAAGATCTGAATCAGGCAGTAAGTGTCTGAGCCAATCATTGCTGCAGTGTGCCCTCTGCCAAAGGAGATTTGCCCAGCAATTCTTCTGCCTAGCTCACAGACTAAAGTATCAATATAGATTATTTAGTAACATGGCGATCGATGCATTCACAGGTGAAATATTTGTCTCTTAATTATCGAGCCTGTCAAATACATTGCTCAGTGAGCACATGTAGTTGAATGTCGGGTAACATATGCTTGTTTTAAGTGCATGAAATGAACCAAAGCATAGATTACTTAGCAGTTTCTGCTAGGGAAATGCATTAGCAATTACACACATCTCCACATGGTCTTCGGTACCGGTGCAATTACACATGAACTTGTTTATCATATCCAACATAACATTTTTGAGTCTCATTATTTTTCTAATGTCTCTTTTTCTTAATTAAAAGGACAGGTAGGAACTGCCAATATTCTACTTTGACATGGCAATAATAGTATCTACTCGTTGAGAACCGTATATGAGGAGTTTAAACGATGAGAACCGTACGCACTCTCTTAAATTCAACTGAACTATAGGCCGACTTAGTCCCAACAAAACATCATTAGGAACTACAGTGATTTGTAAGGAATACAATTTATAATTTGAATCCCTACCGTATCCTCTAAACTTTTTGTTCTTGATCCAATTTCTAATATATTGCATGATGCAATTTTTGACAGTGATGATTTATAACAGCAAATCCATCATGTTTGATCTTTGTTGATTAGATTGGATTGCTATGGGCTCTAATTAGACTGATAGATGCATCGCGATACTGAAGTATAAACCCGCAACCTGATCAAGATATGATGCCAATTATTCGAATCTTAAAAGTGTGCAACTTTAATACAAACAAAGTCAACATGAATTTTTAAATTTAACGGATGTGCGTGAAATGTGTTAAATCATACTCGACTGATCACCACCCAATTCCCCATTAATACCATTATACTCTTGCTAGACCCAAAATTTAAAAAAAAAAAAAACAATATTAATAATCTCTTACGTCTCAATTTGTAAAAGTAATAAATTGAGAAAACTAAATATACTCTCTTAAACTACCATTCAATTGTCAATATATTTTCCCTCCCAAACTACTATTTAACTATGTCAATATTCTCCATAAACTATAAAAAAAAAAAAAAAAATTGTCAATGTCCTCCATTCCAATGACAAAAATACCCTTCCTAATTTTTTTTTTAAAAGAATCTTAAAAAAAAAAAAAGTAAAAACAGGGGTGGCTCTTTTTTTAGTAAAAATAAACTTTTTTTTTTTTTTTTTTTCAAATTTATAATAATATTTTTGTCTAGTTAAAAAATTTTAGGGTTTTTTTTTTTTCCTCTTTTCTTTTGCTGGCTTAGGGGGCGATATTCACATTTTTTGTAGTTTAGAAAGAACATTGATGATAATAGTTTGAATACCTGTACTTTTCCAAAAAAAAATTTGTGTTGTGGGTTTGGGTTTAACACACTTGTCATCCAAATTTGGCATACGTAACTCCTTAAAAGCCCAACTAAAAGATAAAATATTTTCGATGGTGCTAAAAGAAATATATATATATATATATACATATATTTTAAAGCAGACAAGAACAAATTAAAGACTTGAAAATATGGATTGGAGGCTAGATGTTCCAATCTAATATTTCACTATCTCCTATTTGTCTACCTGACAATCTTCAAGCAGAGGCAACAAATCCGTCCAGATCGATGCTTAGTACTGATAGGCCACACTCCTTTGGACCATAGAAGATAGATTTCAGATTGCCTTTCTTAGAATATATAATATTTTTCCTATTGTGCTCATGTCATTTTCGTTATTTAGTATTTAGTACTATACATGTTTTCGGTAGTATTTACCATAAATTTGATTACTTTGCTTTCGAATTTCAACAAATAAATACAGGTAGGCATCAGAATCCACAGGTGCAGGCCCCCCAAACATCTGAATTAATGAATTAATTCAAAGTTTCAAAAGTAGTTACTGAAGGAGAAGGAAGGATGGCTGATGAGACGCTTGTGCCGCACCTCCTTGACTGACATTCAATGCCATGTTAGGTTGTTGAAAGAGATAGAGCCCAAGAGAGAATGCGCCTTCACCAATCTTCGTCCCAGTGGCAAGTTTACTGGAACTCAACAGAAGTAGGATAAAAAATAACACAACAACGGAGGGCACGAGTAAGTTTTCCAACTGACAATAAATTGAAAGCAAAAGAAGGAATGTATAGGGCTTTGGAATGAGGCTATGTGGAAGGAGCCGGTAGTCGGTTTATAAGTGTGAGTGAAAGCCTCAGCTCTTGAACTGATTTTTGGGATTGAGAGAGACCCAAAACCGCCCAACAAAACCTTGTATCTGTTTATATTGTTGGTTAGATAGTCAGTAGCTCTAGAATCAATAATCAAAATATAACCACCAAAGATAGATGAAGAAAGGGCAAGGAAATCACCTGCAGCTGCCAGCTTGAGTGGAAGGAACAGAAGTTTTCTATTTAGATTTATTAAACTGTATTAGAATTGCTATAGCCTATAGGAACCCTGCTTTTACTGGATTCTACAAACCACCCCACGTTTGACACATGAAATTAGACTTTTACATGGATGCCTTACGGATAAGGGAATAAAGTGAGTGACCCTTTCATTATTGGTCTAGTACACCCGCAAATCAGTACTCTCCAACAGACATATTATCTATATATATATCCATGGCTTTTACAAATACATAACATTAAAGCACAGCAGCCTGCAGGTGAATTACTGAGCATTCTCTTGTTGGCAAACCGTCACAGCACTACAGGCTACAGCATGTTTAAAGACCATATTTTCCGGTTCACTGGACAGTCTGCCAAAGGAGATTTGCTCAGCAATTCCAATTCAGGACCCTTGCATCTAAAATGCTCCTCAATTATTGCTCGTTTACATTCTGCATTCAATATATATATAGTTTTTTCAACAAATGCATATTTGTATACTATGAAGTTCACAGTGACACCATCTCTTATATCGGCCTAAGCATCTTTGCTAACTCACCTGCCCACTACAGAATGTATAAATTATTAGGTTTTTGTGGCTTTCAAGGAAAATACTTAAGAACTTAACAGAGCCTTTCAGGATTGTTATGCTCATTTCTTTTTTATAGAGTACTCCAATCAAAGTGTACCTTCATCGTTTTAAGGCCCAAGCACTAATTATTTTCTTTTTCCTTCTTCAGTTCTTCCCTTATGTTCCCCATCTCTCTCATACTCGAGTTCAATGAGCTAACACACACAGTATTCTTCTTTGGCAGGCCACCCCTTTGGCTCAATTTCTAGCCACTACCTTGGACGTACAATCCAAGCAACCTCACCTGAATTCGAACACCAAGACCAAAGTTTTACCGGCAAAGGCTTGGAACGTAAGGTAAAAATCTAGTTTTTTCTTGTGGGTTTCGTTGATACTCACATGTTAGAAGTATTATTGCTTAATATTTCTCTGTGAATGAAGTTGCTCAGTTTTACTCGAGTTTTGTTCTGTTTAGCTGCTGGTTTCTGCAGTCTGTATAATTTCGTTGTAAAGTACGGTTGGTATATTGTTTTCAACGATTCTTTTTGGCGCTACCCTGACAAGGCGGCTCTTCACCACGCCAAAGGCGGTATTTGTTTTCAGGCCACTTCTCAAACCTGCGACTCTGCCGCCTGAGTTGAGCATCTCAAAAGAGTACTCGACAACAAGAAGAAATTATTGGTCTCAATATTTTACACACATTTTTTCCATATTTCCTACAAATTTAATAGATCAATCACTAAATAGTCCACCAGTGATCTAATAATTAATTTGTAAAATTATATGAAAAAAATATTGACACCAATTATTCTCCTTCTTAACATTCCAAGAGAAACAAGAAAGAGTGTAGACGTTAAATCTCAAATGGAGATCAAGAACAAAATTGAGTCTCTTCATCGAGATTTGTATAATTTCCTTGTAACCAGGTTGTAGAAGTTGGTTAGAGTTATGCTAATTGAGGATTTCAGTTACCATGTGATTTATGTTGATTTTGTTAATTTGGGTTTTGTCTTGAGATGCTCAAATTAATGTTTTGTAAAGAAAATAAGAACTTTAGAATAGTAGTTGTTACATAATTATCTTCGTTATTAATTGATTCATACTGATGGGGTATAAAAGCATGATTTATGTTTCTGCTAAATGTATTGTGGTCCAAGGTTCCAAGCTATATTTTATAAGCATGAAATAAAATAATGTTTTGTTTGCATAATTACATGATTTACATCGATGATACCGTATATCCATTGAGTTTATCAATGATGTGCTTCAGAAATTTGTGTTGATATTATATCATATTCAATAAAGGCGAAAGAGTTTTCCTAAGAATAGTTGGAAATGAGTCAAATGAGTGACTCGACTCATCAAACAAACTGAAGCCGCCAAAAGAGGCCGTATTAAAAGGAAAAGTTCCGAAAATGAAATAAAACCTGAAAGTGTTTGCCGCACGCCATCAATACTTGGTTGAGAAAACCGAACAAGACCGTCGGTGGTCAAAAGAAACAGAGAAAACTGTGTCAGAAGAGAAAAACGCCAACACAACAAGCTAGACAGAAAAAGATAATACAAATTAGAAAGTACTGAGAAAATTAGCTAGCTCTAAATTCATTCTTCTTTACTTTCTCCAAAGCCTAAAACATAGAAAATATTTTCAACCAAACCTCCTAGACATCAGAGGGAATCTTCGAAGATTTGACTAAATCACAGACCCTTCTCGATACAAATCCATGGCCTCCTCTGCAATACCTGACATCAGCAAATGCCACTCTATTGGCCAGGGGCTTGAGAAGCTTCTAGCTAGAAATTGAAGGTGCTAAACTTTTAAGGAATTATTTGCAAGAAGTTGCTTCATTTAGAGTGGAAATTCTGTACCAAAGCCTTAGGGCTTCAAACGGGAAGCCCTCGATATGGGTTTAACTCATAAGAGTTCCTTCTATTCAGATAGTTAGTAAAACCATATTGTTACGGCCTTTAAAAACACCAAATATTATATAAAGAGGGGTGGGTATGGGTCGGAACGGGGTGGATATTGCCTATTTCGGCTACCTGATTTGTAAAATAATAATATATATTCACTATCTCAGGCAGTGAATAATAATTCTTGTATTTTACTTTTTGGGGGACCACATTGATGTGAGAATAGGAAATTATTTAAATAATTTACCTAGGACAATGTAGTTCGCCCCTGAACATAACTTTGTTTGCCAAATGATTTGCTTTTATTACTGTAATAGAAAATGATTGATTTGATATAAGGTTTTGAATTTTTTTATGAAAAAATGAAATATATATATATATTTTGTAATAATTTTTTTATTGAAATAGTAAAAAAAATGCATGAATAGTAAATAAGCGATGAAAAGGGTTGCCCAGGCAAGCTTCTAAGCTTGAAAGAACCTCCCATATATGCAGGATTATCGTGGCAGAACATCCTTGCAATATTGCAATATATTCACTTCAAACTATATATATATATATATATATATATATATATATATATATTTCGTTCTCGACTGTTTTCTTTTTCCACATGTAAAT
Source organism: Carpinus viminea (assembly GCA_013348765.1). Classification (NCBI taxonomy): domain Eukaryota; kingdom Viridiplantae; phylum Streptophyta; class Magnoliopsida; order Fagales; family Betulaceae; genus Carpinus; species Carpinus viminea. Next base: position 60,677,394 of record CP054667.1, read on the forward strand.
CTTGCATGTCTCTTCTTTGACTGCCAATGAGCAACTAGCAACTACGTACATAAAAGAAAATAAACTTTGCTGTATTCATTAGAAGTAGAGAAAAGAACACACACACACACACACACACATATATATATATATATATATATATTGTATGCAATGAAAAGGCAGAAGAAAAAAGGTACGTAGTAGTTTAATGGCAGGGCAATTCTCCCTTGGCGGAAACCAGCAGTACTATACTCTTGCAAAAGCTCAACATTTCTGCCAAAGGAGAATCACAAAGTCATTCTTCTCCACCCTCAAAAACATCCTTAATTTCCTGCCATGTGTTGGCAAAACATCCATGGCCTCTTCTTATTCTTTGTGATTCGCACAAGGGATATGGATATTCCATACGTGGAAATGAATTGCATGGCATATGCTCTGGATGATTCCCTCTATATCTTCTTCTTCTCACGTCTACTGTAGCTATCATATATATATGGTCCCCATTCCCTTAATATCACTTTTCATTCTCTACCTCTAACTAAAGATCAAAGGAAACAGTAGTTCTATTAATTGTATTTTCTTCCATCTAATTTCGATCAAGAATGCAGACGCAAATAAAATTGTTCATGACAGAATATATTGTATGTTGATGCGCGCAGGCACGTTTACACTCTTATGAGAAACAAAAGAGAAGTAGAAAAGATGGACGGCATGCGACCTTTCCCTTTGCACGATGTGTCGTCTCTAGGAAATATCCTTCGTGAGTTGTCCTGGGTAAACCTTCAGGCAAATCTGAGCCAATTGTTTGATGCTTAATTTTATGGAAAAAGAAAATTTCTTGTGCTCGTTTGAGCGGGGAGGATCTCGTTCCAACGTGGACGACTTCGTTGGAACGAGTTTGCCATGTCACCATCAAACCGCGTCTGATGCCATGTCGTCATGCCACATGTAAAGCCAGATGCCACTTAATTAGCCTTGTGCTCCGTTACACTTACAGCAGCATCAAACTGCGACCGATGCCTCACCAGTTGCCACATGTCAGATCAACAATTAGGTGCCACGTTTCAACCTAGCTCCGGCCGGAAGATTTCATAGTGGTTAAGAAGTAAGCTCGTAGAGTGTTGAAATTGCTTACATGCCGGTTAATTCAAGTAAATAAATTTTGATATTACATTGCATATATATATGCATGTTTACATGATATGAAAGAAGAGATTGGTAATGACAATATTTCGGTTTTGGAGGATTTTTACATTACAAATTTTGAGATATCAAATTATCATTTCAATGAGATAGAAGTAAGGCTACAAGTTCCTCTTGTGTTATTCTTGAGTCTATCCAAGAATAATATAGCTGTTCCAATCACCATTTAATTAAAATCCAATAAAGATCAATCACAAATTCAATGATGATTGTAATAGACTTGTAACATTACTCTTTACATGGGCATTAAAAATAAATAAATTACATTCTCATGATCATTTCATTTGGAAAGAAAATCCTATTACAAATCTTCTACTTCAAATAAATAAATGGGGATGCCACGTCGCCAATATACATATTGGATATATGTATCTTATATATTAATCAACATGCACATGAGCACAACAAATTTTCAATGTCAAATCGATCCGTCCAATTTCACGAAAATTATCATACATTCATTCAACCAATCAATCGTGGCACTAATTGATGGCTTATACCAGATAGAGGAGAAAGCCACATCCCCCACTTATGGGAATGGTTTCGAAAGTCATTGATCTTAGGACATACGAAACATATTCGATGTAAAGAACTCGGCCAAATGCATGTAATAATATAGGCGCCAATATTAAATCCGATTTTTTCTTATTTTAAAAAAGGCATATCCTTTTCACGTGAAATTACCTATCTGTATCTTATAATTGTTTTGGATTTTATCTACTTGTCATATATATATATATGAAAGTTTAAGATGAGCACACGCACAAATGCACACTGAACATACGGATCATGCCACAACTCACACTTTGAGCATATGCATTTTCGAATATTTAAAGCAGCCACCTTCTTTTGCAAGACGTTCAGCTTTGTTCATATTTCTTGGATGTACGTGAAATAATTGTGCATGCAAGAGCAAATTAAACATCGAACAATCGATCTGCGTGGTATGTTTATTACTTTGCTGATTGAATGTATTAAACAGGATGCATGCCTAGTTAATTGTCAAAAAAAAAAAGGAAAATAAGTAGTGCATGCTTATGGAAATATTACCTTTGGGGTTGTTAGATATTTAGGTAGGCGAATGATTCTGTACGGTGGAATTGCCGGGCAAATCTCCTTTGGCAGTAAACCATCTCCGCCGCCTTGTGAAATGAATCATTTGCAGGCGAATGGCCGACTGCCAAGGGAGTAATTGCCCAGTAATGCATCCATACACACTTGATTTGATTTGATTTGGTTGATGAACAGTTTAGGGTCTCCATGATGTATATATAGCTGACGATAAAAAAAGAGAAAAGTCTGGTACTTTCCATGGAAACAGGATATTCTTAGCACATCCCTAGCTCTTGTTTGGCAACTTGTTAAGTGGTCCTGTGGCTTCGATCACTTCATCACGCAGCCCATGCATGCTCTTTTTCTGTACTTGGTTTCCCACCCAAAATTTACATTTCTTTCTTAGCAGAAAGGAAGATGAATGAGGATTTTCTCTGAAGAATATGCGCATATAATAATTGATCTCTTCGTTGGCTAAGAAATCGCGGCGCCTTTTCTTCTTGCTTTGTTTGAGTCTTGTGCATAAACGGCAAATATCTGTATACTTAAATTATACTTGTTCTGCATTAATTAAAGCAATATTTAAAAAGGAAAATTGAATAAAAATATCAACATAAATAGATATGTTGATCATAATCAAAATTGAATGAACAATCAAATGTAGATTGCATGGACTTACTTACTTTACCCACCCTATAGCTATTATAATGACCACTCCGTGTATAGTATTGAAATACTTGGTATATATACATGCATTTACGTTCTACAGACTAGAGAACGAGCTACGGATGAAGCACTAGAGAACAACCATCAGAAGGAGTAGGGGTGGCAAACTTACTAAAACTACAAAATTAAATCAAATTGAAACTCTACGGCACTCGTCCTGATGGAACATAACACCGTTCGGATGAAAACTGACATTAAACTTAAAAAAATGAAAAATAACATAAGGGTCTATATGGTCTCCGGACGAAGACTTCAAGCGAGGCTCTCGGTTTTATGCCCATCTGGACAGGCTACAAATGATCTTACAGACGAGGCTCTCCAATCTACATCACAATTCATGTTTTATTTGCATATCGCATTCAAGTCATGTTGATGTATGTGGATAAGACTATATAAGTCTACATTTATCTGACTCATTTAATTAAACAAATTAAACACATCAACCATAACCCTCTAATTTTGTTTTGAATTTATGTTGGATTCCTAAGTCATGTAAAAAATTGTCTGTCATTATGTCGCATATCAAAGCATAGGTATAACACTATATGTGTGTGTGTGTGTGTGTGAACCCAAATTGACCCCTTTAATTAAATAGGTTAAACTCCTTAAACCTAATCATTTAATTTCATGTTAGCTAGATTCGTGTCGGGTTTGTGGGTCATATCAAAAAATAAGCAAAAACCACTTATTTGTTCATACCATTATGCCATCATTCACTAATGATTAAATTTATCCCTTCTAACCATCTTAAATTTTTGGGATAAGTGGTTATGCAATGTATTATCAAATTAGATGTTCTAATTTTGAACATGTGCTCAGTTATTGACTTCCAATTTCAATTAAATATTATACTTGTTAGGCTTCACTTATTAAGAGAAAGTTTAAGCTTACTTTTATAATATTATAAATGAAATAATTATATTGATCAATTTCTATCCCCCTGGCCTTAAGCTTTTGATATAAGAACACTAATGACCAATTCTCCTTAGATAAGAACAAGGGTAATCAAGGAAGAAACAAGATGTAGCATAGGATAATTTCACTTGCAAATGAAAACATTGTAATACATTCTCTTTCACCTTGTTGCGGTTGGACGTTTTGGACATAGGAAACCAACTGTCACTCTGATTTTTGGGTAGGAACTTGATTCCATGTGAAAAGCTTAACTCTACCGTACGTCTTTAGATTATATGTGGGGGAAGATATGCTCGTAGTTGAATCATAATATTCCACAACAAATCAACCTCTTGTTGTCTTGAGAGATTGCTTTCTTTACGTTTCCTCTTGTAGATTGTTCAAGAAAATCTTGTTGCACAATACACGTAATTAAGGAGAACCTTTCCAACACAATATTTGAGGGACTTTTAACAATTTATGTCAATTGATTATTTGTATCACCAATTCAACTCCAAACCGGACACGAACGCGACACAAAATCATAGTGTTAGAATTTAGAAATTTGATTCATTTAATTAAATGAGTCGGGTTATATTTGACTTATATATATGTCAACACAACCCAAATTGGACACGCCAATACGAATTGCCGCCCCTAGTTGAAACTGAAAAATATAAAAACATATTCTCCATGGTGTAGATATATTCTAAAGGGATCACGAGCATTAAGTTACAAGAAAACTCCGGTAAAGTAGGATTCCTTACATTTAACTATTCCGGTTCCCTCTGTTGTGTGTTGTGAGATATCTCTGAAAATATTCTGCATTATGCCATTATGTATAGTCGTCTTGGGTTCTTGACACAGCAAGGTTTCTGGGTAATTTCTTGGTTTCCTTTTCTGTGGTTTTCTTTCGGTGCCTTTCTTTGTGTTACTAGTCGTGCATAGCTGTTATATATTCATTAGCTGGCTAAATCTATATATATGAAATAATAGCATCAGGCTTTTTTAAATTACATTTAGCTCTAAGCGATCATAAGATACCCATCAGAGGATCCTGATCAGTGGCAAAAAAAAAAAAGGCAACGAAAAGAGAAGAGCATATACGGGGGAGATATAACAATATGCTATCTCTCTCTGTGACCCGCTCGTCATTCTTATCTTCGTTTCTGACCTCTAGCTTTCTTTTCCCACTTTATATTTTGTCGGCCAAAAAGTTCCAGGAAAGGAAATTCACATGGTTGAAATCTTAGGGCTGAATATACCCGTAGACCTCCTTACAAGTAGTTGGCTTTCAACAACGTATATACGATTCAGTATGTATATATTAATGTATTTTACTTTGAGGTTAATATTTATATTGAATCCAGCATTTAACTTTCTCATTTGAAAATCAACTGATGTCCAGTAAAAAAAAAAAAAGAAGTCAACGCTAGCTTTTATAATATTTGAAGCCATACCTCAAGAAACATATTCTAAGAATCGTCCATATGAACATATGAACGGAACTGTTACACCTCAATATATGAAAGTTGTTGATTTTTCATTTTTACTTTAAGGGTTCAATAAATTTTGTACTTTTTTTTTTCTTTGTTTTTGGTCTATCTAGATGTTAATACAGAGCAGTCTAGCTAGTTTCCAAGGCATGCGGGCTCAATATAAGAAAATGAGGTTCCATCCTCTTCAGTGGAATTGTGGAATTACAAAATCTATATTATGTATATATACTACAGTTAAATGCGTAGAAAGCATATAAAAACTGCAACATGAAGATGTAACCAAGCTCACTGTCAAGGCCTTGGACTTCAGTGGAAGGGTGATGGTGAGAGGGAACAAGGACCACGAGGCCATGAGGCTGAAGAGAATGGTACGTGTACAGGAATTGAACTGGCATATTCTTTTTCTTTCCCTGGCATATCCACATTCTGCTGCATATCATGGACTATAAAACCACTCTCGAATTACTGTGGAAACTCGAGCATGAAGAGGGGTTGGATTAAGGAAGCAGATGTGGGGTTTAAGAATAACAGTGCAGTCCTCCTTTGGCAGAGAGAAGCATGCACATGCATGCATACTTCTGTTTTTGCCAAAGGAGAATTGCCCTGCAATTCACCTACACATTGTTATATCGTGCATCTAACTTCCATATTGTCGTTTATAATGATTTCTAACTCACTTCATCCTTCAAATAAGCATTTGATTTCTCCAGCCACGATAACAATTGGATTCCTTTATCTTTTGCAGGTAAATGCAGATGATATTTGTCGGTGCATGATTTTCCTGATATGAATTGTACGTAGCAGTAAGGGGCTATTAATTGCGGAGTCAAGCTTAGAAGATCTCCAGATTAAGGAGAAACATGGATTACAGAAAATCTGTTTGATATGATGGCTCGAGTGAGTAGTACTATTTCCCGACTAGCATTAGCTTCTGGCTTATTCTTTATTTATTTATTTATTTATTTATTTATTTTTAATTAGTAGCATAAGCCTTGTAGACGGCTAATGAGACCCAGATACTGTGAAAAGTGAACTCCGGTTGATTTTTTTTTCTTCTTAACTAGCTCAATGGATTCTTCATATGAAAATAAAAAATAAAAAGACCAAATTATGAAGCTGATTTGAGGAACTCCTGGGGAGGAATTTTATCATGCACTGTTCAAGATAAACAGTTTTGCATCCTTAAGCTCTTTTCAAATATTGAATATGTATAAGGTTAATTTCTCGATGTAATTGCTTTATGATCGAGTTCATGCTCTTCAACTAGCTAGCTAGTCTCCATACGAGGTGATTCTGAGATTCACCATCTTTTCCTATATATATATATATATATATATATATATATCTTGGATGAATAAAGTTATATTTTATTTTGAATATATAGGAGTTCTTGCAAACAGTAATTATTGGGTGAAGTGTACGTGTAAAGGATCGATCGAATCAATCATCCTTACATATTTAAATCTGATCATAATTGATTCAGATTTGGTTGTAACACCCCAAACTTTAATTAGGATTAAGTGAACTTTATTCATCCAAAACTACATATAAACCTTCTATTAATTGACTTTTCCCCCAAAGAAAAAGGGAGCTCCACTCATCTTTATTGCTGATGTATGACATGTGAGCTCAGGGACGGATCTAGCTTTCAATTTGGATAGGAACCACGGGCCAAAAAATTATTGGAAAGGAACTAATTGACCCAAAAAAAAAAAACCTTAATTTTTTTTTTATTTTTTATCTGAAATTTTTATTTTTATTTTTATTTGGCCTTAAAATTTTTTTTCTTGTAATTTGGGGAGGACAGGACCACTCCCAGTCCCCCCGCCCTAAACCCGTCCCTGCGGGAGCTGCATGCATGCCAATTAATTCTAAACCTAAAGTTCATTCGTTAAGCCTCGAGAAAACACCCACCACAACACAAATTAATGTATATAAAGTGCAAAAGTTATCAGCCGACGATGACTAATTAGATACACTCAAATGGTAATATATGCTTGCATGATTAAGTGGGACAATTATGACAACTCAGGACTCAAGAAAAAGTCGTCGAGTAAAAACATGTCCAGCAAGTTGATCGACAACAAAGCCGTGAACAAGGCTTCCATGGGGGACCACGTGCGCCCAACCCAAATCGCAGCAACTAAACAAATAGACAAACGCAAAAATAAACAATTAATACACAAACACTGATCACCATGCAATTATCAAACATAGACCCAAATTTTAAGGTGTTTCTTACTTAAATACAGCAAAAACATGCATGCAACAAGGACTAACAAAGCATGTACGTGCAACCAATTAATCCTGGTAACAAAGCATGCCATTTCCAAGTGACCATCAGTTTGCAGGTGATATGCTATTTTAAAATTCTTCATTATAATTGAATTTAAAATTTTAAATACATCATTTTTCATTATAAGTTAAGAAGATCAATAAAAATATATACTACCTCTTTAAATAAAAAATATAATTAAAACCCTGCTTTTAGGTATGATGCTTGGTCCAGATCTTTGAGTTGTGGATGTGAACATTATCCTGACTTTCAGATCAAGGAAGACAAGTGTTGGCCTGAGGTTCTCAGCCCTTAATGTCAAAGTGTCAAGGAATAAGTGTTGGCCCGGGGTTCTTAACCCTTAGTGTCAAAGAATAAAGTGTTAGCTTGAGGTTCTCAGCCCTTAGTGTCAAGGAATAGTTGCTGTCTATACATTAGTTGATTATGTCTGGTACATATTTGTATTTCATTTGTTGATTAGTCATAGGTTAGCGGATTTGTTTTGAGAGTCTGAATTGTAATATGTCTTGTATAACGTTAGTATCTTTGTAGTTTAGGTACGGATACTTCTGGACTTGCCCTATATTATGAGAGCTTTGCTCTTGATATTTCATGAATGGGACTATAATGAATTTCTTTTCAATATATATATATATATATTAAAATTATTTTTGCTAATGAAATTAAAAAAATACCTAATCATTATGTTAAGTAAAAATCTGATAATCTATACAATTAATCATTAATATACAATTATATATTGAAAAAAATAATGCAATGAAATTTTTGATTAATAATAGTTATGCCTAACAAAAAACAGGTTTTTATTATTATTTTTTATTAATAATGCAATGAATTTTTTTTTCTATTTTATGTCTACATCCTATCATTTAGTTCATCTAATTCAACTATAACATATAATATTTTGTTATATACATATTAAAGTGATTAAACATAATAATACATAATAATTTGATTTGTATTATTTGTTTTCTTATTTGATTTTGACATTAATAATAATTAATTGAGAAAAATTCACTTTACCCCCTTAAAGTTTTAGGGATTTTTCAATTTTAACCCCAAAATTCAAAATTGGCAATGTACCTCCTGAAGTTTAAAAAAGTGACAATTTAAACCCACTGTTAACTTTTTCCGTCTAAATGGACGGAAATTTTTTTAAAAAAAATCTTGAGCGTAATTACGTAATTTCATAGATTTCGTCAAATTTGACAGAAAATATTAACGGAGGATTTAAATCACCATTTTTTGAAACTTCAGGGAGATACATTGCTAATTTTGAAACTTTAGGGTTAAAATTGAAAAACTCTTGAAACTTCATGATCTAAAGTGAATTTTTTCCTAATTAATTTATTGCATAATTTATATATGAAAAACTCTTCAAATATAATTAAATTTCATTAATTACACTAATTTAATGACCCTAAGTAAAAACCGGTTCATTCTTAAAAAATCGGTTTACAAATTATGCCTTAAAAAACTAGTTTAGCATTAGAATAAAAAAGGTTAACGTCACATGTCGTAATATTAAGGCACTTTTGAGAGATATTCAGCTTATATATAATATATATATGATATATGATATATGATAATAATATGGTAAATACAATAAATAAAAAATATATCACAATATATGTATCATAAAAAACATATTTATCTAACTTTATAAATATATGCTAAATTGATATATCAGTTACCATGTAGGCACTATTACAAAAGTAAAGGAAAATACAAAATACAAGTGCCTAAAGTTGCATTTTACGCGGTCTTAGAGAAACAAGATGATAAAAATGAGAAATATATCTCAATTAAAAAGCTTAAATTATAACCGAAACAAATTAAGGGCACTGTCATAACCAAGACAAATTAAGGCCTTAATAACTTTAATTATAAACTTTACTATCAACTTACTTAGTTTGGTTATGACAAAAAAATGTTAGATATTGATAAATAAAAATTAAATTTCTTGAATTTTTTATTTTTTTGTGTAATATGAAACCAAGAAACTGAGATAGTCAAAGAGGAAAAGATTAGAAAAGAGTTTAACTTTAGTCAGGAAGAGGTGTAATTCCTCCATTTTACAGTCTCCCATCCGTAACCAACACCTCAACAAAAAATCAAAAATTGCACCAAAATAATATAAGCCCAAATACACTAGATTTTTTTCATTTATTTTTTCTTCTACTCTCCACACCTACCGACAACATCATCGCTTCTCTCATTTTTATTTTTATTTTTTGGTTCTTTTTCTTCCTTCTCTCCACGCCCATAACCTTCTTCTTCCTCCTCTTTTTTCTTCTTCTTCACGCTGCAATAGCATGGCCAACCATGAGTGGGAGAGGAAGAAGAGATAGAGAGAAAGAGAATGAGACAATGCACAGAGAATGTCTTGGTGGTGAGAGAAACATCAAAAAATACCAGGACGGAACAAACCAAAACTTAAAAACTGAGTTAAGAAATTTTAAAAAAAAAAATTTACCTGGGGCGCCTGCCCCCAGGTCACCCCACATAAATCCGCCACTGGTTGTGCACTTATTTATTTATATAATTGAAGTGCATTTTTAACATACCCATTTTTTACCAGGGGCGCAACAAAAAATACCAGGGTACAACAAACCACAGCTTAAAAACTGAGTCAAGAATTTTTTTTTTTTAAATTTTTTTTACCTGGGGCACCTGCCCCCAGGTCACCCCCACGGAAATCCACCACCACCGAGTATTGTGCACTTATTTATTTATTTACATAATTGAAGTGCGTTTTGAACATACCTATTTTTGACTTTTCCAAAGAACACAGCTCACTTTTGACTATCTCTTGTCAACTTGAAGATTCAGAAAGGAAACCGCCAACCCTTTGATCAACTCTTTCGCTTAGGTTTTTACTATAAATAACTGCTACGTACGTACTTCTCCATATCTTCATCCAAAACTACATCATATCCTCATTTCAATCCTACTACCCAAAATGTCTTCCTTCCCTATCTATCTGCTAACATTTGCTCTCCTTCTCCAAACCATTTATGGAGCCAGCCCTCTCTTCCATTTCTGTTCAAGCTCTGGGAACTTCACCGCCAATGACCCTTATGAATCAAACCTAAGAAAGCTCTTGGGCAATCTTTACTACCAAACCCCTCCCCAGGGTTTTGGTTTTGGCTCAGTGGGTCAAGATCCGTACAAAACTTATGGGCTTGCTCTTTGTCGTGGTGACGTTGAAGCCGCAGACTGCAGGACTTGCGTTAATGACGCCAGCAGCGAAATTCGCGAACGCTGCCCATATAACAAAGGTGGGATCATATGGTACGATAATTGTCTTTTGAAGTACATCAACACTGATTTTCTTGGCAAAATTGACAATCAAAACAAGTTCTATATGTGGAACTTGCGAAATGTTAGCGACCCTACAACCTTCAACCAAAAAACAAGGGAGTTGTTGAGCCTGCTGGCCAAAGATGCATCTGCGACTCCAAAACTGTATGCAGCTGGAGAGTTAGAGCTCGAAAAATCAAAGAAGCTCTATGGCTTGGTCCAATGCACTAGGGACCTTTCTACAAGTGATTGTTTCAAGTGTCTTGATGGAATAATTGGTGAACTTCCTCGTTGCTGTGATGGGAAAGAAGGAGGAAGAGTTGTTGGTGGGAGTTGCAACTTTAGATATGAGATTTACCCCTTCGTCACTGCTTAGATTATAAGTGTTCTATAGGGTTTTATTTTGATGAATAAGTGTTCTAGACTTCCAGACTTCTAGACTCTAGAGTTTAGTATCGTCTATATATACATTATAAACAAAAATAAAGTCTTTGTAAGAACACCTTAATTTATGTTTCTCCGTTTTGGAGGGTTGCAATATTACCTCCTTTTTATATGTTGCATGTTTCGATCATCAACATATATATGTTGTTAAATAGAAATCTGTTGTTTCTTGATAGGATTTGTTGTGGGATTAATGCATTCATACGTTTAACCCACTATTATTGAGTGACTATGTTTTGGCCTTTAATTAATCTAATCACAAGATAAGAAAATAAAATAAAATAAAAAACAGAGGAAATTAAGCTAGAAGATTCACATATGAAATCCGAATTGTTTTTCTTTTTTTAAAGAAGGCATATCATTCATTTCATTGTTATAAACTCATTCCAATGTATTAGAAATCATATTATCACATTTATAAGGGCGAAAACAAGCACATATGACTCTTATACTAATTTTAGATGAAGGTTGTCTGATTTATCTCACTCCAAGAGAATCTTCCCCAAATCAGATATCTTTCTTGTCTTACCACCATGTATGCAACATATATAACAGAAACCATCAGCCTTCTTCGTCACTTATTAGGAGGATATGAATGCCTCCCTTTTAATTTTTGCACCTCAAGTGAGTGAAACTCACACAAATACTTCTCAGAAAGATTTGGAGGAGGAACCCCACGACTCAAGTGAGTAAAACTCACAAATACTTGTTATTAATTCTTTTTGTATATGCGTGATTATTTTATGTATCAAACGTGCATGTTTACAACTCACATAAAACCTATTTTATATTAATGTGAAAATTGGTGATGAATTAATAAGATGATGGAATGAATTATTTGTAAATGCGTGCATGTAAAAGACGATAAAAAATTAATTGTATCATACAACATGGTACCACGATATGTGCGGGATAACAATCATGGGCTTACTATTATCATAAGGGTTAGCCCTATGGTAAAAAAGATTTACTTTTAACATTTGGTTTTTGATCTAACAGCTAGTTGTTTTGTGACTAACGCATCATGTATGGATAGAGTCACGGTTAAGGCTTTGCTAGTAGTGTGAACCACCCAACATTGAACTCAGTCGAACTACTAGTATATGAAGATATGCAACAATATCCGTTACACTGGTATTGTACTACAAGTCTCTCGAAACAATGCTAACCCTACTAAGAATGAGTTAAGGGGTTAAATATACCATATGGAGTTAAACTATAACACGATTCTCTTATTACAACATATAATATTTATTTATATTGCACTTCTGAAAATTTTTCCAAATGATGAACTATAATCTCATGTTGGTGCATGTGATTTATAAATATCTAAGTTCACCATAGGATAACTTGTAATTCATGTGTATAAATTTAAACTCACTAAGTTGTGGAGATATACTTGTATTTTTTTTTTCATCTATATATGAAACATGTGTTATTTTATAGATAGTTTAGTTAGTGATAGAGCTCGGGAGGCACCAAGTTTTTCTAAGGGATATAATTAATCAAAATAATTTTTGAAGAGTTAAATTGCATGTGGCTTAAAGATATATGGGATGCTGATGGAGCAACCCGGCCGCTAGGATATGATTGAGATTCATTATATGCTTTATCGTCTTAGATCTAGGCTTTTAACTCTGTGTCATTTACTCTTAGATTCAGTTTCGTAATCTTTATGTCATGTTGAGGACTGGTCTTTGACTATAACATCTGAAAAAATTATTTATATTATGATGCTTTAGATTCACTCTGGTCATTTAAAGAATTATGGATTTTATTTATTTGCTATTTCTATGTCTAAATGAAAAGTCTTCTACTACAGACTCTCTAAGAATAGAATTAGGTAGTTAAGTTTTATTCACTGCAGAATAAGGCTGGGAGGCAAACCATAAAGTCAATTAATTTCACCGGGGCATTACATATGTATAGACTTCCATGTGACGCCAATGCTGGGCAATATTCCCTTCCTTAGGTTGGGCCATGCTCCGGCTCAAGGTTTCCTAAGACTTCTTGTTCGTTAAGCGTATATTGGATATAATTGGTTTCATCCCGTTTCTCTCCATTTGTAAGGTTGGCAAAGACGTTTTGAGTGGAAATTTTTTACTACATTCATTATGCGAGATTTAGTTAGCACACATTCAATTTTAGGCCAAAAATCCAACTAGACCTTGGTATTCTTTGTCTCATATAGCGAGATCGAAAATATTGCAAAAACATCCCTAAAGAGTAGCTTAATCAATTGTATATCACGCCTCATGAAACGGAGATTACTAATTTGAATCCCCCTCCCCTTTCCCTTGTGTGAACATGTCAAAAAAAAAAAAAATGCAAAAACACATCTAATTGATTTTGAATCTAACTTAAAGAGGATTTTAATTAACATCTCATTATTCATAACATTGGGAAAAAAAAACTACATTATTTTCATTACATTTCCAAAGAAAATCCTACTATATATAAATCTTCTACTTCAAATAAATAAATGGGGATGCCATGTCACTAATGTACTTCTGGAGCATACCTACATCTACATGAGAACCACAAATTACCAATGTCAACTCCATGTAATTAATTTCACTAAAATTATTCCTTCAAAAAAAAAATTCACTAAAATTATCATACATTCAATTAACCAATCAATCATAGCAAGTCATGAGTTATTGGATAGAAGCGAAAGCTACATTCCCAACTTATAAGAATGGTCTTAAAAGTCATTAAACCTAGGGCATATATCAACATGTTAATGCATTTAGTTTTATAATTCAACAAATGCTTCCATTTATGTATTATATATAACTAACCCAATAAACATCACAAATCACATAAAAAAAATTAAAAATGAAAATCTGTAATTAAATTTCCTCAAAAAAATATTTTGAAAAATATTCTTAAGCCCCTTTCATAAGAATAATTTTACAGGTGAACTAGAAATTTAAAGAGAGTGTCACACAATTGTCACACGTATATATGGTGATTGGACCACCAAGTCCGCCACACCCCTCGGGTGCAGGTGGGCTCATCGAAAGAGCCTGCGTTTTAACATGCCCGCTAGGCATTAGAATTAATCATATATATAATTACATTCATAAATATAGGCGAAAACAAGAATATATATTTAGAGCTCATTACTTGATAACCATAAAAAAATTAATGGCGCCAGTTGTCAAATAATCATGATTATTTGAGTCCGTGCTTGTATCTCCTTCTTGCACTCGAAAAATAAACTAAATACACCTTTTTAGTGAAGAATATATACGAAGATATATATATTCTAAAATTTTGGATTATATATTGTTAGAAAGTTGGCTGAATATATATATATATATCATGCCACAGCTCACACTTTGTGCATATATATGCCACCTTCTTTCGCAAAGCGCTCAACTTTGTTCATGCTTCTAGCTGAGAATATATATATATATATATATATATATATATATATATAGAAATATTACCTTTGGGCCGGGGTTATTAGATATATAGGTAGCCGAATGATTCTGTACGGTGGAATTGCCGGGCAAATCTCCTTTGGCAGGCAGCCATCTTCGCCGCCTTGTGAAATGAATCATTTGCAGGCGAATGGCCGACGGCCAAGGGAGTAGTTGCCCAGTAATGCATCTATACACATACACTTGAATTGATATGATTTGGTTGATGAAGAGTTTAGGGTCGCCATGATGTGTATATATATATATCTGACGATAAAAAAAAAATGGTATTTTCCATGGAAACAGGATATTCTTAGCACATCCGTAGCTCTTGTTTGGCAACTTGCTAAGTGATCCTGTGGCTCCAATTCATCACGCAGCCCATGCATGCCCTTTTTCTGTACTTGGTTTCCCACCCAAAATTTACATTTCTCTCTTGGCGGAAAGGAAGATGAATGAGGATTTTCTCTAGAGAATATGCGCATATATAATAATTGATCTTTTCGTTGGCTAACAAGAGTTTTGTGCATGCATGTATAAACAACACATATATACTTATTCTGCATTAATTAAAGCAATATTTAAAAAAGGAAAATTGAATAAATATATCAACATATCTAAACATAGATATGTTGTCGAAACGAAATTGAATGAGAAAATCAAATGTGTGGATTGCAGGAACTTTTTTTTTTGTCATTCTCCTAAGCATCTCTTGTCATTTTTTTTTTTTTTCTTTTTTTGAGAAATGATAAATTGTCTTTTCTTTTTTTTCTTTTTCGCTTGGAAAGGCCTCTACTCTTCCATTCCCATTAGAGGCAAGGCAAAAGCCACTCATTTGTTGGTACCATTTTATCATCGATCACTGCGCGCCGATGAAATTTACCCCTGGCCTTTACACCTGCTTGCATTTTTAAAATAAGTAGTTATTTAATATCTTATCACAATAGATGCATGTCTTGAGTTTAAACTTTCACTTTGTCATTAACCTCTCATTGCAATTAAATATCTCACATATTAAAATTCACTTATTAAAAGAGAATTTAGGCTTACATGTGAAGGGAAAATATTGATTGAATGATTAAATTTAATTAACTAATATTTTAACTCGAACTTTGCCTTTGTCATTCACTTCTTATTTTAATTAAATATTATATATGATAGCAGTGATAGAGTCACATGAGGCTTTAGGGGTGCCGTGAAGCTTTTAATTTTTTTTTCCTGTTTTCCTATCCAATTAAGTTTCGCACGGTACCCAAAAAAAAAAAGAAACAAAATTCTTCTCTCCTACTTACTTAAGTTACCACTTGTTACCTTAAAAAAAAAATAAATAAATAAAAAATAAAAAAATTAGCGGCACTTCCAATATTAATTGTCTGACTCTGTCACTGTGTATTAGGCCTCACTTATTAAGGAAGAGTTTGAACCCATAAGTAAAGATCGAGAAGTAAATGAAATGATTAAATTCATTCATTTTTATCCACTTAAGCTTTTGAAATAAGAACACTAATGACCAATTCTCCTTATATATATAAGATTAAAGGTAATCGAGGAAGAAACAAGATGAAGTGGACATAGGATAATTTCACATGCAAATGGAAACATCGTAATACATTCTTTCACCTTGTTGCGGTTGGTTTTGGACATAGGAAACTAACTGTCACTCTGATTTTTTGGTATAGGAACATGATTCCCCGTGAAAAGCTTAACTCGATCTATCGTCTTTAGATTATATGTGGGGGAAGATGCATGGTCATAATATTCAACAAGTCAACCTCTGGTTGTCTTGAAAGATTGCTTTCGTTACTTTTCCTCTTGTAGATGGTTCAAGAAAATCTTGTGATCACAATACACGTACGTATAAAGAACCTTAATTTCCAACACATTAATTTGATGGACTTTTAATAATTTATGTCCATTGATTATTTGTATCACCAAACATGGGCTGCCAATTAATTAGCGTACGGTCATGCGGGAGAAGTGATTTCTCATACAAGTTCAATATAGTAGTCGATCTTTAGAATGCATGCATGTAAATGTACTGTAGAACACTAGCTAGTTGAAATTGACCAGAGTTAGCAATTTTTGACATGATTAGGTGATCAAAACAACATGAAATTAAAGAGTTATTATTGAAAAGTTCCACTTGTCTAATTAAATGAGTCGGTTTATGGTTGACTTATATAGTATTATACACACAATACTTCGACACGGCACAAACCAAACACACGGACACGAATTGCCACCCCTAGTGGAACTGAAAAATATAAAACATATTCTCCATGGTGTAGATATATTCTAAAGGGACGAGCATTAATTAGTTACAAGAAAACTCGGGTAAAGTAGGATTCCTTATATCTAATTATTCCTCACAAGAATTGCCGCCGCTAGTTTCCACTGTCGTGTGTACGTACGTTGTGGGATATCTCTGAAAATATTCTGCATTATGTTTAGTTGTCTTGGGTTCTTGGAGCAGCTTGGTTTCTGGGTAATTTCTTGTGTTAGTTATTTCCTTACTGATCTGTGGTTTTCTTTTGGTGCCTTTCTTTGCGGGGTTTTTTTTTTTTTTGACATGTCCACACAAGGGAAAGGAGATGGGAGATTCGAACTAGTGACCTCCACTTTATAAGGCGTGATTCGCTGCAGATTGAACTATTCCTTGAGGGCCCTTTCTTTGTGTGTTTAGTAGTCGTGCATGGCTGTTATATACTAATTAGCTGCGTTAGTGCTTTTTTTTCCCCGCTGCCTGAGGCGCTTCGGAAAGCTCTTGCTTGTATTGCCCTCATAAACCTTTACAATTAGCACATCGTCGTGCAGTTGGGTGGGCACCCCCTTTTTATCTCTCTGCTGTTCACCATTTCTTTCTGGATATTTCAACTGTAATGAATTGCGGTTACTTAGCAGGCAGGAGGACAATGAGATTTAGATGTAACATGAGAAAAATTATATATTATTTCTTTGACATATGATTACCAGGAAGACGAAGACGTTAACATTTTATAAGATTTAAATTGGACAATTTCATATGATAGCCAGCTTCAAAAAAAATGTTCAATGATTATGGTCAATTACGTTAAAATTATATGAAATCGAAGCATCAAGCTTTATTACATGACATTTATGTAAAACGGAAAGAGGCAAAGGGGCAAAGAGCATATACGGGGAAGATCTAAAAATATGCTCTCTCTCTTTGCCACCCGCTCGTCATTCTTATCTTCGTTTTCGACCTTTAGCTTTCTTTTCCCACTTTATATTTGGCATGTCAAAAAGTTCCTAGAAAGGGAATTCACACGGTTGAAAAGTTAGGGCCTGAATATGCTTCAATTCGTAGACTTCGTTACAAGTAGTTGGTTTTCAACAACATATATACGAGCGAGTATGTATTAATGTATTTTACTTTGACATTAATATATATATATATATATATATATTTATATTACAGGTAAATGCGTAGAAAGTATCTAAAAGCATCGACTTGAAGATGTAACGAAGGCACCGTCGAGGCCTTCGCCTTCGGTGTAAGGGTGATGGTGAGAGGGAACAGGGACCACGAGGCCATGAGCTGATGAGAATGGAACATGATGTCCAGGAATTGAACTGGCATATTCCATTTCCTTTCCCTGGCATATCCATATTCTGGTGCGAATCATGCACTATAAAACCACTGTGGAATTACTGTGGAAACTCGAGCATGAAGAGGGAATGGATTAAGGAAGAAGATGTGGGGTTTAGGAATAACAGTGCAGTCCTCCTTTGGCAGAGAGAAGCATGCACATGCATGCATACTTCTGTTTTTGCCAAAGGAGAATTGCCCTGCCATTCACCTACACATACTTGTATATATATATACTGCAACTAACTTCCATATTGTCGCCTATAATGATAATAATTGGATTCCTTTATCTTTCGCAGGTAAATGCAGATGATATTTGTCGGTGCATGATTTTCCTGATATGAATTGTGCGTTGCAGTAGGGGGCTATCAATTGCGGTGTCAAGCTTAAGAAGATCTTCAGATTAAGGAGAGACATGGATTACAAAAAATCTGTATGATATGATAGCTCAAGTGAGTACTATTTCCGGATTATATTGCTTCTCCTTTTAATTTGTTCAATTTCTTTTTTAATTGGAAGCATAAATGCTTGGCGACGTCTTTCATTATAATGAGTTCCAGATATTATCGAAATTGACGATCCTGTTGATTGGTTTCTTCTCAACTAGCTCAATGGATTCTTTATATGCCCCCCCAAAAAAAAAAAAAATGAAGAAGAAGAAGAAGAAGAAGAAAGAGAGAGAGAGAGAGAGTTTAAATGAAGCTAATTTCGATCAGGAAGGGGGAGGGGGGAGGAATTTATCATGCATGCTTTTATTCAGATGAACATAAAAATAGTTTTGCATTCTTATGCTCTTCTCAAATGAATATGAAGTTTCTCGTTGTAATTGCCTCATGAGTTCATGCTGTTCACTGGGATGAACTGATTCAGCTAATAAAGATTCACCATTTTTTTGCGGTTGTATTTGATTTTCAATAAAGAAAATTGTATGGTTTCTTTGCTATTCTCTTGATCTTATTATTATGCGGATATTGTTTTCTAAAAAAAATATGAAGGATCGGTAGGGTAAATTTTTTTCTATTTTCTTAAAGAACAATATCTACGTATATCAAGAGAATAACAAGAAAACACCATTAAGGTTTTCTCTTTATTTGAATAGCAGTTCTTGCAAAAAGTCTTATATATTGTGCAAAGGATCCATATATATAAAGATACCTGCATATATTGTGTTGTGTCTTCAACCTCAAAAAAGTAAAAGGATTAAGGTTATATGAGTGATCATCATAAACATAATCAAAGTTTTCACTCAGAACTACCTATATATAAACCTTCTATTAATTGACTTTTCCTCCATTAATTGTGGACCTCAAAAGAAAAAGGGAGCTCCACTCATCTTTATAGCTGATGTATGACACGTGAGCTGCATGCATGCCAATTAACTCTAAACCTAAAGTTTATTGGTTAGGCCTCGAGAAAACACCCACCAAAACACAAATTAGTGTATATAAAGTGCAAAAGTTATCAGCCGACAATGACTAATTAATTAGATACACCCAAATGGTAATATATGCTTTGCATTATCCAATCGTAGCGCAACCAAACAAACTAACAAACACAATAATAATAATAAACAAATACAAAAACACTGGCCACATGCAATTATCAAACATTGACCCAAATTTTAAGGGGGTTTTTTTTCACTAAAATGCTGGAAAACATGCAACAAATTAAAGACTAAACAAAGCATGTCATTTCTAAAATTTAGTTTGCGAGTGATATGCTATGCCAAAATTCAAATTTCTTCCCACTATATTCTACAGATTTTCCCAAAACCTTGACGTAAACCTATCTCACCGATATGCTCTAGTTCTTTATTGGCTAATCTTTTATACATGACTTCCTTACCAACTCAACGATAGACTTCAAATGATTAAAGGCTTAAGATGGTGCATGGTTTGAGACAAGAAAAATTCCAATATATGGAAAGCTAGAATGGCTCTTAAAAAATGCACTCTTGGCTCACAAGGATGAAGTTAGGCAACTTCTCAAAGGATTCTATGGCCTAGGCTTCACACCCTACACAATGAGCAACCTTATCCACTTATAGGTTGGGCAAGTAATCCTTTAGAACATGAAAGGATCAGCACGGATGTGTCACTTCGTCAAGTAGACGGTGCTCCCGACCCGAGAATCTTTTGGAACAGCCAGCAGCATCAAGATGTCATGGTGACGGTCCAATGATGACAATGCTCTCTGCAAGTTGGTTCTTGATCTGGCAGTAAACCATCTCTGCCGCCTTGTGAAATGAATCATTTGCAGGCGTATGGCCGACTGCCAAGGGAGTAATTGCCCAGTAATGCATCCATACACACTTGATTTGATTTGATTTGGTTGATGAACAGTTTAGGGTCTCTATGATGTATATTAGCTGACGAGAAAAAAAGAGAAAAGTCTGGTACTTTCAATGGAAACGGGATATTCTTAGCACATCCCTCTTGTTTGCCAACTTGTTAATGTATAGTGGTCCTGTGGCTTCACTTCATCACGCTGCCCATGCATGCTTTTTTTTCTGTACTTGGTTTCCCACACAAGATTTGCCTTTCTCTCTTGGCAGAAAAGAAGATGAATGAGGATTTTCTCTAAAGAATATGTGCATATAATCAGGGCGAAACTTGAGATTTGTGTTTGGGGGCAAAATTGTAAAAAAAAAAAAAAAATTGGAGAGGTCAAAAATTAAATTTAATAAGAATTTTATAATTTGATTTTTTTTTTTTTCTCTTTTTGGGGACCACTTTGGGCCCTGGGGGACCGGTCCCCCCAAGGCCCAACGTGGTTCACTCTTTCATATAATAATTGATCTAGATCTTTATTGGCTAATAGGTCTTGTGCATGCAGTTTTATTTTTTTATTTTATTTTTTATTTTTTCATTAGGCCCTTGGGGTGGCCGAGCCACCCCAAGGGCCATGACGTGTCCAGTCACCTTTTTTCTTTAATTTTTTTTAAAACGATAAATAAAAAAACTAAGACAATTTATATGCATGGTAGCTTCTAACAAATAAATGCCCAATAATGATCCTCAAGTATTGAAATGCTTGACTGTAAAACATTTGTGAAGAATGCATGCCATCTTTTAAAACCATCCCGGCCTGTACTTGAATGTTAATATTAATATAAATTTTAGGTAGAATTTACCATTAAAAACTAGCATGTAATGAGAGTATACCTAAAAATTTATATACAAATGATTAAGATTGTACTTAAGTCATGTAAGATACTAAGAATTGTAACATATATACTATTAAGCACCCCAACTGACGTCCATGCATGGCAACCCCCTTTATCAACACTAACCCGATGTAGCCTTTTCCCTTTTAACGTCTCGACTAATCTATCAGTATTGAACGGCTTAACACTATAAATTAGTGTCCATACATGATACAAAGACATCTTATTCTAGCCTATAAATCGTCCATCATGTAAGTCTTCAGGACTTGAAAGAACTATACAAGAGGTCCACGTACGTGTATATGAAATCAAAATGGTGACATGAATGAATAAAAGTAACAGGGGCCCACTAAAGCCTGATATAGCGCCGTTACCCCTCAGGTCCGTGAGGGCCGCCCATCCACGTGCAAGATGGACTAGGCGTCTCGATTGTCTGGACCTCCTCGGGTGGATTGTTGATCGATGGAACCCCAACCAACTAACAATCTCTCGAGAGGTGGATCGACTGATGGACCCCTAACTGGCTATCGATCGATCTAGGATATTCATGAATTGACGATCCCTTGACCGTGGGTTACCTGCCTAGCAAATATATGGTAAAGAGACTTATAAAAGGAAAGGTATTCCCCCATTAACGGACATTTTTATTTGGACCTATGATATAAATTTTGGATATAACTTATTTTGGAAAATTGGCTTGTAAAGGAATTGTGCCCAAAAGCTTATATAAATATGGTTAAGATTAGACTTAAGTCATGTGGGATAATAGGATCGTAATATACTATTACGCTTTTGTGGTTGATATTCACGGCCGCCACTCTATTGACACTTACTTGATGGTAGCTATTTTCTCTTTTGGCGACTCCACCCGCCTATGAGTATTTTTTTTAATCAAACCTATAATTAAGTCATCCCCTTCGTGACTTGAGCCCCTCGATATGATAGTAGCTCTGATACAAATAATATAAACATTGGGTAAAACTCACCCTTGAGAATTGGCTTGCAAGGGAATGGTGCCTAAGAGCTTAATACACATGATTAAAATTAGACTTAAGTCAAGTGGAACACTAAGATCGTAACAACTTAGCCCTTTAAAAAAGAAAATGATTCACTTTTGGCATATTAATTTATAAGGAAATTCATTCATAAGAATCTACCACCTTCCATGCATGCCAGATCCTTAACCTTCGATGCTTTATAATTGCCATATCAAACCTAATCCCTACCTACAACATTCCTATTAAAAAAATAACGAGATGTATGAGTTTTCTTTTCCTCTTACTCTCTTGTTTCTTGACCTCTTAGAAATCATCCTACTAATTAGACATTGAAGTGTCACGGGCATTTCGAGTCACCTGTATTTATTTTTTTCTTTGTAGATATATATTCTTGGTTGGATTACCAGAATGTGGTCAACTGTACATCAAGCTTTTTAATTTAACGTCATATTTAGTTCTAATTGATCACAAGAAACCCGTTAGAGGAATGGCCACACAAATAAAAATAAAAATAATAATAAAAAAAACAACTGAAAGAGCATATTCGGGGAGACCTAACAATATGCTCTCTCTCTTTGTCACCCGCTCGTCATTCTTATCTTCGTTTCTGGCCTTTAACTTTCTTTTCCAACTTTATGTTTGGTCAAAAAGTTCCTGAAAAAGGGAATTCACATGGTCTAAACTTATTAGGGCTAGGTTTGCCTCTAGTGTTCCTTACAAGTAATTGGTTTTCAACAACGTACATACGTTATTTATTAATGTATTTTGCTTTGAAAAAATTAATATGAAAGTGGTTGATGTCTCATTATTACTTAAAAACTTCAACTAACTTTATAGATATTTTTATTTCTTTCTTTTCTTCTTTCTTGATGATCGGAAAGAATTCCTTTAAGGTAGGATCACTTTGTGTAATCATTCATATCAGATAAATTCGGAACCCATACCTTGCACCATTTTCATTATGAACCAATTGAGTAGCAAGCTTCACTCGAACTTCTAGCCCCAATAAACAATTCGTACTAGAGAGCAACTTTTATAGAAATTTGGCACAAATCAAGTCATTTGTACTATCCATTGAGATGATGACACATTAGCATGAAACAACAAAAGTGAGTGTTATTGAAACACCAAATCTATCCCCTTATCTACAAAATTTAAAAAGAACATGAAATAAAGAAGATAAAAGAAGGATAAAAATTTCGTGTTTTCACAATACTCATTTATTGTTTTATGTTAATGTTAATAGCGCATTAGACCTAGATGGAAACAATTCCCACACAATAGCCAAAAGTCATGCAACGGCTATAGCAAAAAAGGAAACCCACTGGACAGCCCCAAGTCAAGCAACGGCTACGACATACAAGGAAATCAAAATCAGTCAAGGCACTCCTAGAATCAGATCAAGCAACGGCTAAAGTATTCAATGTGTATTTTCTCCCCTTTCTTGTAACCTCTAATATTTGTATATATACCCAATCAATAAACAATGAAACACATAGCAAAAATATATTTACAAACCTTCAGTTTCTATAAATGTGTCATCCTCTTAATGGGGGCACAAACAACTTGATTTATGCAAGTCAGAAATTATTTGTTTTATACTAAGAGTATATTTGGGATTGTGTTTAAAAATAGAGCTTTTGAGTCAAAAAATGCTTTTAACAAAAGTTTCATTTTTAAGTTTTTGTCAAAATGCATTTTGATTATTTTTAGGCTTTTTGGACCCTTAAAAACAATTTTTTTTTTCTTCAAACAAACTTTTTGAGTGTTAAACACACTTTTAGACTCTTCAAACACAATCTCAAACAGGTTTTAAGTGGATTTCAAACTTGAGAATATGATCAGTAAAATGGTAAGAATGCTATATATTCAATATATATGAACATTATTATTGTTACTATTAGCATTAATTCCCTCTCAAATCCTTCTTCATGCATGTACCAGAGGCCTCTCCTTTATCAAAGAGGAGTACAAGGGTCGAGAATTACTCTATCTCCCATTACTGCCAAAGAGGAAAGTTCAATTACTGGTTGAAATATCTGATACTACTCAGATAGTAGAACGAACATGAACTAATTTCCTTCTCCACCAGAAAGCTACATATTAAATCCTAGCACGATATTTTTGTCTATCAGCTTTTCCAATGAGTAGAAAGTATCTAGAAACTCCAACTTGGACATGTAACATAGACACTAGTGTCAAGCCCTTCGCCTTCAGTGGAAGGGTGATAGTGAGAGGGAACAGGGACCACGAGGCCATGAGCTGAAAAGAATGGAACATGTACAGGAATTGAACTGGCATATCCCTTTTCTTTTCCCTGGCATATCCGCATTCTGGTGCGAATCATGCACTATAAATCTCACTATAAAACCATTGTCGAATTACTGTGGAAACTCGAGCATGAAGAGGGATTGGATTAAGGAAGCAGATGTGGGGTTTAAGAATAACAGTGCAGTCCTCCTTTGGCAGAGAGAAGCATGCACATGCATGCATACTTCTGTTTTTGCCAAAGGAGAATTGCCCTGCAATTCACCTACACATTGTTATATCATGCCTCTAACTTAATTTTCATATTGTCGCCATATAATGATAACAATTGGATTCCTTTACTTTTCGCAGGTAAATGCAGATGATATAATTTGTCTGTGATTTTCTTCATGTGAATTGTAGCAGCAGGGACTACTGTTAGATAACAAAAACCAACAATGGCCTCATGCCGCTTTCCAAGGAGGAGCTACACCTATAAAATAAAAAACGTGTCATCAGAAGGTTGTCAGCATGGAGACCGAGGGCAATCCGACTTCCAAGTCGATCAGTAAAGTTTTAGCTGAAGGAGGAGGAAAAAGCTAACTCAAAAGGCCAGGTAAGAGAGTATAAGAGTATATATTGGGTTGGTATGAACATTTTTGAGGCCTTCTTGAACTTTCTTAGCAGTCGGGGCGGGGCGGAATGTAATATGGTCCTCCAACTATCAATTGATCCGGGGGACTAATAGTTTGAGGTGATTCCAGAATTCTTTCATTATAATGAGTTGATTCCAGATATTATCAAAAGTGACCAATTGATTTGTTTCTTCTCAACTAGCTCAGTAATTGATTCTTTATATGAGGGGAAAAAAAAAGTTTATGAAGCTAATTTCAGGAAGGGAGAGGGGGGAAAATTTGATCATGCTCTTTTCAGATGAACAGACAAATAGTTTTGCATTCTATAATGGGCACATCGATAGAGAATTTATAGCAAAAATTAATTGGGTCTGATTTTTCCTGACACGTGCAATTACCTACAGGCTACAGCATTTGTTTGACAGTTTCTTTAATTGCTTTACGAGTTCATGCCGTTCACTAGCTAGTCTCCATATATATATATATATATACCGGCCAGGTGACTTAGCTAATAAAGATTCACCATTTTTTGCGGTTATATTTGATTTTGAATAGCAGCTCTTGCAAAAAGACTTATTGGGTGAAATGCAAAGGATCTCACTCATCCCGATCCACATCAATACCACTCATACTGTGTTATGAGCGTGTTCATTAATTTGATTTAAAAGTTACATCACATTTAAGAGAACATAAAAAAAGACAAGTATTAATTGTCTTTCTAAAATTACTATAACATAATACTTTCAAATCTTAAAACCCCAACATGTTTGTACGTCTCGGAAAATGATTTGAAGCACACGAACCTCAGTGAAATTATTACTTCAAAATTTTCATAAAACTTTTTCTTTCTATATATAGAATTGAAAGTATTACATTAAGAAAAAAATTTGGTTTCCATCTTTCGATCGCTCATCTCTTGTACGGAAACATAGAAGAGATTGACAAATTTATCATTGAATATGTGAAACTCATACAAATTTAATGGTGAACTTGAAAAAGAGACTAATATGTAACATTTTTCTTGCATAAATATTTGTAAAAAAAAAAACATATATAGTGTTCAAGCACCAGTTATCCTAAAAGCTTAAGCTAATAAGAATATGTAAATTTAATCACTTAATTATTAGTTTAACACTCTCTCTCACGTGTAAGCTCAATATCCCTTTTAATAGGTGGGGCCTAACACGTGGAATATTTAATTTAAATGTACTAAATTGAAGGAGTTAATATTCAATCTCAAGACCTTTGACTCTGATATCACCAATTATTCTAAAAGCTTAAACGGATAGAAATAAATAAATTTATTCACTTAATCATTAGTTTAACATATAGTCCTAAGAATAATTGGACTCCCAATGAAGCATGGAAACCTAACTTCAATAAGAGATTTGGACTGCGAATATCACTCCAAACTAAACGTGCAACTAAAAGATTCCAAAAAATCACAAATCAAACCCAAAAAAACATAATAAAATCCAAATTAAGTAATACGTAGTACAGAGCAAATATAATTTTAGTTCAAGTTGCATGTTGAGAGCAAATATATTTGTGCATATGGGCAAGCATGCTAGCTGTAGGATATATGGAAGAACCAATAGCAGGATGTGAAAGCGAAAGAGATGGAAGGTGGTTGTGAAGATGAATAAGGAAAACAGGAAGATTATACATTTAAAAAAAAAAATGGTTTAAGGATAAAATTACAAATTACTTTATAGTAAGACTGGATTTCACCTAGCTTGGTGGAGGGTGGGTGAAGATGTGTATATATATATATAAATTAAAAAAAATGGTAAACACAAAAATGGGCATGCGCGCAGGATCAAATGGGTGAAACTCATTATAATTCATTTAAATTCAAATTGGCACACCTAATCAATATTAAAAAATTCTTGAAATTCATAAGGTTTCTTTATGTATATAATACCTCACATTTCTCCTTTAATTTGTGGAAAGAAGTGGACGATGAGTTCGTACGTAGTCGAGTGTATGGATGCATTACTGGGCAATTGCTCCTTTGCGCAGTTGGCCACTCCACTCAATTAACATGAAGATTAGCCCACTGCCAAAGGAGATTTGTCCAGCAATTCATCTCTGCATATATATAGATAGATATATATATATATATATCCACCCTCCATTCACCTTCATTCCCAATTACCAAGAGGTAACTTCAACATCTCTCTTAACTTTCTTGCTATCTATATATAACTTTCTTCAATTAGGTTCTCATTAATTATGCTTTAATTCATTTCCAAGATAAGTTGAAGTAATTATGGCAGCTCAACATGAATTAAGGCCTAACTTAAAAAGTGAATATGATTTTTTTTTTTTAATTAATGGTTATTACTTGCACTTTTTAATGATTGTGTGTGTGTGTTTTTTTTCTTAATGACATTTTTGCTTGATCGACAAGGAAAAAAAAAATCTGCTTGAAGGAGGAGGACAACAGCTTAAAGTGAGGGCAAAAATGGGATAGAAAATTTCAAGATGGCATGTGAGGTGCACGTGATGGGTTGACCGTCTGAATGCTTTTGACTGATGGAATGGGAGTTTTGAGAACAAAATGGTAGTTTAATAAGGTTGGGCAGTAAGATTGTTAGTTCATGATGATAAATTGACAATGTGTTGTAGTTGATGAAAAAAAAGATAACTACCCCTTATATCTATATAAAAGTGTTGACAAGTGATAAATATGCTTTCAATAACAGGATGCCAAAATGTAGGGTTGGGAGATTGGTAGAGAGCATGGTATTGAAACTATTTCTTAATCTTAAATAAGTACAGTTGTGCAAAGAGAAAATTTTTATAAAAATAAAAAGGGAAAAATATAAAATGGTCTCTCAAACTATCAGCATTTTGTAATTTAGCCATCCAAAGTTTCAATTGGTATAAAGTAGCTCCCCAAACTACAAATCCATTATAAAATAACCTCATCCGTTAGTTGAAACCGTTAAAATGGATAAAAAAAAAACCAAAATGACGTCGTTTTGAGATGCAGAGTTACTAAAATGCTCTCACGATGTCATTTTGCTGGTTTCAGAACCAATGCTCCACTAGGCAACCCCTCCGGCCAGTTCAGCCTCTCTGTCTCTCTCACTCTACGCATATGTTTGAGGTTTCTAATTTAATCACTATGAAAAAGAAGATCGCAGCGATGACTTGGTGAAATCCAAGCTCAACAAACTGGAATGCAGGATTTCCTCTTGCTCTTCTTGCGATAAAATTTTGCGGGTCAACCACCTCGCTCATCTGAGCGATCTCACTCTTCCTTTTCCTTTTCTGTTTTTACATTTTCAAATCATTTTTCACTGCAATAAATTGATAGAGGCATTTTGGGTTTTTGAGTTTATATTTCATTTGAAATAGTTATTGGGGGAAAAAGAGATTGCAATAAATTCACTTCTGACCAATTTGCTGCAACAAGTGATCAGTTACTTGGAACATGTTATTGTTGGTTTCTTTTTTTCTTTTTCTTTTTTGATTTCACTACAGATCTGGGAGACACCGGGCAAGGAAGAGAAAGAGAAAGAGAGAGTTGTTAAAAAAACCCATAAATAAATTCACTTCTGAGCACCGACCAGTCGAGTCACCGACCATATCTACAAGCTCCATCGTCTTCACAAGCACTAACCAACCAAGTTGCAGTGGGAAAGAATACGGTTGGGGAAGAAGGGCTTGTGTTGATGGAAAGCAAAACAACGACGTTTTTAGGGGGTTTAAATTTTATTTTTTATTTTAATAAGGGCATTTTAGAAAATTTGCATCCTAAAACAACGTCGTTTTGGATTTTTCATCTATTTTAATGGTTTCAGCTAATAGAGAGAGCCATTTTATAAGAAATTGATATTTTGGAGGCTATTTTATACCAATTGAAACTTTGAATGACTAAATTACAAAAGGCTGATAATTTGAGAGACCATTTTATATTTTTTCCAAATAAAAAATTTTGTTAGATTATGATACTATTTAAAAAATTTTGACCAAAATGATTTAAGGTTTACTGGGAACTTATAGGAGGTGGATGAGTTACCCAGACACCTAAAGTTGGTCCGGCCACCACCCTTCACCCCCGAGGTTTTTTTTTTTAATTTTTTTTTATGTTAATTGCCTTTTCTTTTCTTTTTTCTTTGTTTATATATATATATATATTCTTTTGAGTCGATGTGTAATTCTCTTTACACCGTTAACAAAGAATAGACCCTTTTTATGTTTTTTTCCTGTAAGCTAACATAACACGGAAAAACTCTGCGTACTTTGAATTTGAATTATCGATAACACGGTATTTACTTGTCTTCTTTTGAATTTCTTCCCATTGCCGACTAAAAATAATATTATAAAAATTGTAGCTCTTTTTGCAAATTTTGCATGCACCCATAATTTATTATTATTATTATAAAACAAATGATTATATGTGATTTTTTTTTTTTAATTAAAAAGGTAGGAGAGTGTGACTAAAGTGGTTACACTTTCAGGTTTAGAGCATATTTAAAGTTGGGTTTAAGAAATAGAATTTTTAAGTAAAAAAACTTTTGGTACAAAAGTTTATTTTTAAACTTTTGTCAAAAAGTGTTTTTGACCATTTTTTTTTGTCTGACATGTTTTTTAAGTTTTTTTGTAATAATTAAAAGTGCTTTTAATTTTTTTACTAAACAAATATTTTTTTTTCTTTAAACGGACTTTTTAAATATTAAAAATATTTTTAAACTTCTTAAACGCAATACCGAATAGGCCATTCGTCAGTAAAAAAATAAATGCACTCCCTCAAGCCTAAAAAACTACACCAAAGTGACTTATATAGTATAAACGGCAAATAGCCAAATACTCCCTTTAAATGTTGAAAATTGCAAATACTTATTCAAATCCAATTGATTTATAATCTGACTCACTCCATCAAAATATTGTACGACTCATGCCATTATAATTTACAAACACAAAAAATTTCATTAGGAGATTTGAGCCACTTAAAAAATAATAATAATAATAAAAATTAAAAACAAAATTCGAGACAACTTAACCACCAGCCAAGATTAGACGCGAAGTTGGTGGTCTTTGTCGATTACATAATTGGACTACAAAACTCGAGTGTGAAAACCATAATTTGGTAGTCTAGAAAGATGGGTACATCCAAATTAAATATATAATTAATTTGTTAGGCAATATTTTATAGTTCAAATATGTAAAACGTGTCACCTAATACATACCATGTGGGTGCCCCCACAAGCAATATAATGAAGTTAATTACACACTTAATTTGCTAAAAGTAAGAAAAATAAAATTGTCGCCACTGCCTTTTTCTGACCCTCTCAACTTTTCCTCATCTACTCTATATATAGACTAGTGCCCAATACTTCCATTCATATAAGGGTTAGAAATAGTTTAATCTGATTAAAGAACTCCTGTCAATTGTCATACACTATTATAATCCTAAAATAAATCTATTACTTGTTACTCGTAAATATAATTTTTTAATTTAGCTTATAAATTACTGCATATGTGCTATAATTTTTTAAACAGTTTAGATTTAATTTTTTTTTTTTATAAATATATATAATTTTGTTAGAGCACTTAAATTGCAATTTTTAATTTTTAATTTTTTTAAATCAGGCTTAAATTGCTTTAACCATGGACTGGTAGAAGGATAGGTATAAACATCCATGGAGATGCGACAAAATTCGGTTTCAGTACGCGGTGGCACACGGAATATCCATTTTTGACTGCCAAAACAAAATTTATTAAGATTTGACCAAATGCAAAACGTGGAAGAATCGGTTGTTTTAGAATACTTGAGTATAAATTAAGGGCGAATAATGTAACCGTACACAATTAGGAAACTCTCTCTTGCGCGGCCGCCATTAATGGACGTTGAGCAAGTCATGAAGCTCTTCGATTCTTGCTGGTTCGAGCTCGAAATCCTCAAGAAAGTATCGAATCCGTCGAATTCATCAAGTTTTGAAGCAAACCCAGATCACCAAATTCAAGAAGAACCGTCAAAACCAGAGATTTCACGCGTCCCAACCCTCCATACCAGGTCCATGAGTGACCAGTTGAGCTCCAAGACAAGCTTCAACTCTTCTGCTCTGTCTCCGGTCTCGGTCCTCCTCCAGGCCAAACTCCACACCATCCCTTCAGGAAAAGAGGTGACAGAATCAAAACCAGAGCAACCAAAGCCGACAGATTTCAAAGTGTCGTCCAAGAAGAAGATGAGAAAGGAAAGGGGCGAAAGCAAGAGCTTGTCTGACCTCGAATTTGAGGAGCTAAAAGGGTTTATGGATCTGGGGTTTGTTTTCTCCGACGAAGATAGAAATAATTCAAACTTGGCTTCCATCCTTCCTGGGTTGCATAGATTCGGAAAGAAAGATGGGGAAGAAGAGGAGATTGATGAGTCTGCAATCTCAAGGCCTTATCTTTCTGAAGCTTGGGAGGCTTTTGAGAGGAGAAAGGCAGAGAACCCACTGATGAATTGGAGAATTCCTGCTTTGAGCAGTGAGATTAACATCAAAGATAATATAAGACTGTGGGCTCATACTGTTGCTTCCACTGTTAGATGAGGATGAATCCAGATGAAGCCTGAAGCTCAAGCTTCCGTTTGCCTTTTTCTTTATCCATTTTTAATTTTTGTTTTTGTATAAAATGTCGGAGAAATTTGTTTTTTGCTTCTTCCTCTTTTGAGAGAAGTTTTTGGATGAATTACAATGCATGAGTGTGTATGTGAATCCAATATAAAATTACAATGTATAGAATTTTTTGTACCAAAGTTTCAATGGTAAATTGTATGAAGAAAGA
Source organism: Carpinus viminea (assembly GCA_013348765.1). Taxonomy (NCBI): domain Eukaryota; kingdom Viridiplantae; phylum Streptophyta; class Magnoliopsida; order Fagales; family Betulaceae; genus Carpinus; species Carpinus viminea. The sequence continues at coordinate 60,709,658 of CP054667.1, forward strand.
GTCATGATTTGTATCAATTTCAGCTACCATTTTCTATTTATTCTTTGTAATTCTATGTCAGTAGTCAATTGCAACACTCTTTAATTGTCTTTATGGTATCAGGGCCCAAAAAGGCTCAAGCCTAATCATATGGCATCATCTTCCTCCTCTTCTACCATGGTTCACTCCAATATTCTCTGTTCCTATTCTCATAACCATAACCAATCTTGTTTCTATCCATTATTCGGATATGAGTAAATTTGTCAAACTAACATGTGACTCAATAAATTCGATAAATTTGTAAAATAAATAGTTAATTGCGGCTTAATTCATGTGGATGATGATTTGATATTGATTCTATAATATCTCCAATATATGTATAGCTTCTTTATAGGGATATTTGTTCATTCCTTGATTCATGTTGATATGGTTATAAAAGATCCCAAAGTGCAAAAAGATGCCAAAGCATCTCATTATCTTTAGGTAACTTCTGTTCTATTTTGTGGGGAGCAAAGACTTTCCCATCTTGCCTTGCCACCCCCTTACTCACATTTCAAGACTTTATTTTCGACCGTTGGCGACTTGCCGTCACTTGCAAGTACCAGTAGTCAATGTATTGAATACCTAAATGTACTTCAGCTAGTTCCACTGAATTTCCGAGGGACCAAACTATCCTCGAAGATTCTTCCACACTGACAGAGGAAAGAAGGGCAAATTTAGTCATTCAAAAAATTATACCCATTGAACGAGAATTACGCATTGTTTATGTTCCTCTCGCACCATGTCAAGAGGGTCCGTCCAAATTACATTTGATCGAATAACGAAGCTCCTCTGCTCTACTTTTGTTTGGCTTTCTTGCTGTTTCTCGTGGCTGGTTCACGGGTCATGGAGAGCTTAGACTCTCTCTGGTTCTTCACCAACGTTCTTTCACCAAGAAAACAGTCGTTGGGTTCTGCTACTACTGATGATGAAATCACCACGGATAACCATGCCAAAGAGGAACCACCAGAACCCAATACTCCAATCCTTCAAAATCAGCTAAAGGAGTTGTCAAGTGCTGCTGAGATTGAAGCCCAGGAAGTTAAACCGGCTGAAATGGGATCGCCGGAGTTGCAGAGGTCAACAGAGAGGAGGAGGACAAGGAGAAGAAGCAAGAGAAGCTTGAATCAAAGGAGAAAGAATGTTCCTGGGGAGCTTGATTTGAGTGTTAAGGATGTTTGTGGGTGTTGGATGCTTGTGGAAACATGTCGACATCAAAGCATAATGCCTTCACTTAACGATAATGCGGCCATGAAAGAGCATCTTAAGTCTTGGGCTTATGAGGTTGCCGTTGCTGTCAGTCGTCAGATAAACCAGTTTCAGATTAACATTTCCTTTTCTGATCTGAGAAAGGATTTGGGTTGTTCTTTTTAATTTCGAAAAGTTGAAAAGTCCTGCTCTTTCTTTTCTTTAATTGTTTGCTTGGCTTTTGTTTTTGTTTCTTTAAAAGCAGAGCATGTAATGTAAGCATACTTCAGTTTTTGCATGGAATGGCATGATATTGTGTATTAACTTTGCTATTTAATTAATTTAGAAAAATGATATTTATGAGGCAAATTCTGGGTAAAATTTACTTTTGAAAATTAGTATGCAAGAAACAAGAAAGAGTGATTAAGAGCATATATATATATATATATATATATATATATACACCGTTAAAAAGTCATGCAAAACACTTAGGATCATATAACATGATACCATAAATGGCTGCCCACTCTATCGTGAGTGATATAATGGGAAACATCTCTATTAGTAACTCGTCACTTAAACCCCCTCAAATTATCACTATATTGATAATCTCTCCAAAACTGTCAATTATGGGGTAATGATTTTCCCACAACCAACCGGTGTGAATGAACAGTTACTCACATTGGTTTACTATTTATTTAAAAAAAATTATTTTTTCAAAAGTTACTGTTCATTTATTTTTTTAATAATATTTAATATTTTTTAAACATGAGTAACTGTTCACTCACGCTGGTTGTGGAAAAATCACTACTCCAATTATGACAATGTTTCCTCAAACTATTAAAAAATGACAATATGCCCCCCAATGCTAGCGAAATGACAAAATTATCCTATAGAAATTTTAATAAGACAAAAATGTCCTTATAAATTAAAAAATATTTTTTTTTTTTAAGAAAATTTTTAATTTAAAAAAAATTGAAAATAAAAACTAGGAATTTGTGAAAATAAAACCAATTCCTTTATTCATAAGGATTTGTGAAAACAAAATCTAAGAAAACGAATAAAACTTCACCTTATAAATCTCTGCTAAAAGCAAATTTAGAAAGAATACATTTTTATTTAAAAATAACGAAAATGCAATAACAAAAACTCTACACACTCTCACGCATTCCATGCGCCACCGCTAGCAATCTACGCGCGGCTAAAAATTACCTTGAGAACTATTGATACACGCACTCCGGTTGATTTACGGTGGAGGTCAAAAAAAAAAAAAAAAAAAAAAAAATAGGAGGGTGAGGAAGGAGAAAGGGGCTGTGAGCACTCAACACATTTGAGTTGTTGCTCATGATAGATTTGAGTGGCGCAAGATTTGGATATAAAATAAATTTAGAGAAACTTCGTAAGTTTGGTTATTTTTGTAAATACTTTCTTAACGTTTAAAAATTCTCACTTACCCCCTAAACATTTAATTGCTCTCAATTTGACCCATCCGTACAAATTATGACACAAAATTTTTTAAAAAGACTAAAATACCCCTGATTTTTATTTTTATTTTAAAAAAAAAATCTAAAAGTTGAAATTTTATACAAAAGTCTTAAAATTCACTATTTAAAATTTTGACTTCCAAAATGTTTTTTTATTTTTTTTTAAAATGAAAATCAGGGGTATTTTAGTTTTTTTTTAAAAAAATTGTCCTAATTTGTACAGATGGGTCAAATTGAGAGCAATTGAAAGTTCAGAGGAGGTAAGTGAAAATTTTTAAATATTAAGAAGATATTTACAAAAATGATCAAACTTCATGAGAGATTAGTGAAGTTTCCAATAAATTTTGTTATATTAAGGTATATGGTGAAGCTTAATTATTTTGGTCGAAAATATAAATTTAGCTATTTATATTATATAATAAATAAAATTTTCAAAAGAGAGGAAGGCGATGGCCAATATACCGGAAATGAAAAACTGAAAGCTCACCGAGTCTGAAAAGAGGAGCGAAGACGACATGACAGAGAGAAGCCCGAGACGGCTAAGGGGTCACAAGGCCACAGCCACGTGCTGCATCGCCTCGCGTGACCGTCCTGGCCTCGTTGTCACTTCCGGCGAGGTAAAATCTCTCTCGATTTTTTTTTCCCCTATTTGGGTTGCGTAGGAATTGGAAAAGTCATAGAAATTAACTATGGAATCCTACTCGGAAGAAACTTATATAAATATCTTACTTTACTTGAGCTGAGCTTTTCACCTTTCAGGTGAATTATGTTTAATGTATAAATAACTGAATTCTTAACTTTTATTGCATTTTTGCTTTGTTCTTATTCGGAGCGTTTAATGAAGTAGGATGGTTGCATTTGCTGGTTTGATATGCGATGCAAAGATGTGCAACTTATCATGGATGTTGGGGAGGAACCCATTTCATCATTATGTTTCAAGTCAGGTGTGTATGATTGTGTTAATATTTTTTCTTTTTCCCTTTTTGGGTATTAATTTCTTATATCCCGTTTATAGTTAATTCTTTAAAAACTCGATTGAGTTTGCAATCTAGTTTATAAACAAAAGTTTATTTATGTATGCTTTGCAAAATGATTGTTGCTGGATTCAGGGAATGAAGATATCGTTTACATTTCTTCAGGAAAAGAAGTCAAGTGTTTTGATGTACATATGGTAATCCCTTCTCGGAGCCCATGTTGGCCTTTTGTAATTTTTATTCATTTCTTATGTTTTTGGAGGAGCTATTGCTACAATTAGCTTAGTGTTACATCTTTAGTTACTGTTTAAAAGTATATCTTATAATGGTTACTTACATATACTTGTTTTCTTTTTTCTCTTTGGGAGGCCGCCTCATGGAAGCCACTGGAGAGTTATACTTATAATAAAGAGGAGATAAATCAGGTAGAAATTTTAGTCATGCTTTTTATGGTTTAATTTTGACTGCTGCAGCGTTGGCTCTGCTTCTGTTCCTAAAGTTAAAGGAATGAAGTTCTATTTTACCCATATTGGATGCTTGTTCTCCATTACTGTTTTGGTGTTTAAGACATGGTTATATGACTTGATACCCATTGTAAGTTTTAACCATTTTTATTTAAAAATTGGTATGTGAGTTCCCAGCATCAAAATATTGTGACTTGGCATCATATCTTCCCATAATTTATATGAATAGATCTAACTTTCACTTTCAGTATCTGCAGCTGCAACATATACCTTATGCCTTTTTCTTCTCTTTAAATTTAGTCTCTCTTCAGTCTATTTAAGTATTTAGCGTTATAATTATTTTTGGGCCTCTTAAAACATATTAATATTTCCCTCTTGCTGTTCAAATGCTGCTAATTGTTGTATTGTCTATGGTACTATTCTTTGTGTGGAGCATCTTTCCAATTTGTTGGCTTATGTTGTCATTCTCTTCTGTTCTTAAAGAATCATTGACTTATCATATCTTTATGGGAGCTTATTGGTTTGTTAGACTCCCTCTGTATCTGTAGACCACTAGATGTGCCTCTCCATGTCAGACAGTATTCTTCAATTCTCATTCTAAGGTCTTCCATTAAAGGCTTGTTTCCGTCTTTGCAGCTTGTATGCAACTCTAAGTCCTCTTTTCTTGCTGCTGCAGATGACAGCGGAGAAGTCAAGGTACTTAGCTAAAATTATATTTGGTTGATTTTTTTCTATGGATTCTAATGTACATCTGTGTTGAGTTGTATAACCGCTTTTCTACTCATAATGTTTTATGCTGAAGATATAGTATTTCATTATCTGTTTATATGTATTTTTCTATTGTCTACTTTGCGTAGATTATTATTGTTTAGTTGAGAAATTTTTACTTCTTATTGTGTCTTATCATGCTGCCATCTTTAGTGATTTGTGTTGTCATCATTGAATTTTTTATGGGTATTTAAAATGCATCAAATGATGAGGTCTTTCAGTGTCACTGTTTTGTATCCCATGAGTTTTTGTGGAGGCCAAGGCCATGGATCTACTGGTGAAAGATGAGTTTGGGTTTATCACTGGAAATAGTTCAATAAAGTTCTTACATTACAACTTTTACTTCAGGATAGAAATTTTTGTATATAATTTCTTTTATTATTATTTTTTCAATTTATCCAAAAAAATTTAGGGTGCCATATGACAATTGGAGGAAACATAATGTGAAAAAATATAGAATTTGAAATTTAGCAGAAAGGCGTGATTTTTACTATTGTGATTATTTATGATTTCACTATGTGATTACTTCTGCACTTTTTTCCTTGGATAGATTGTTATATTTTTATTTTGCAACTATTCTCAGTTACTTGAAGAGTTTATATTTTCTATTTCAAGCATTTCATATCCCCTCTTGATGGTTTCTGTGTCTCCCTGGAAGATTATTTTTCACCTCAAGTTATTTTGAAGTACCAAGAAAAAAGAATAGAAGATTGGTATTGCTACTTTCCTGTGGTCAACTGCTGATTATGATCTCTTTGGCAGATCATTGACATTCACCAGCATTGCCTTTATAAAACATTAAGATCTGGCCATACAAGTGTATCCTTGTAAATTTAAAGACTTCCCTTTTTGGTTGACCTTCACTAGGTCCTATGTTATGTCAGAGTTGTTTTTAAACAAATTTCTTGCTCTGCATATTTTGATTTTATTAAACATTTTTTTGATTCGTACTTCCCATTTGTCTTCTGTTATTTTGTATTGCTTGTCTTGTATGCTATGAGACTTGTCATTCTATCACCTTAACTCTATATTATAGATCTGTAGCAGTGTGCAGTTCCTTCCTTGGAGACCTTGGGAAGGTATTTCTTGTTTTTTTTTTCCCCCTTTAGTAGCCTCTGGGTGTGTGTTGTGGAGTCTCAATGATGATATACAAGCTGTGGTTACTGTGGAAGCAACTAAAGCATGAAAAGGCTAGTAAATATCCTGTTCAGTTTTTGATGATGGCAGTGATATTTATGACAGCAGCAATCTCAAATTGGTGCTAAAAGATTTGGAAGTGTGTCATTGCATAAAATCTAAAAAAAGGAACTGTCAATTCGGCATCTGGTAACAAGTCACTTGTTTATGACTATATGTAACTTGGTACTATTATGGGAGCAATTGGCTACAGCATTGAGAAAAATATGCTAACCACAGTTCCTTGATCTGTAATTTCGAATGCCTAGAATTTCAGTGTCATGCTAATATCAATAGAATCTTTGCTACTGTTGTGAGTCATCTTCAGCCAGGGTGAGTCATGGTAGAAGAACAATTGACATGCAACATCCATGTTGTGTTTTTGCTACTTGTCCCAAAATCTAACTAAAAACTAGCATCTAAACCTTGAATGATCAATTTTGAGTACTAATTTATGCTGTGTATGTTGGCAGTTATTACTGGAGGTCTTGATGCGAAACTTGTTATGTGGGACTTCTCCAAAGGGCGCCCATGCAAAGTTTTGGATTTTAGTATGTATCTTTCTTCTCTGGTCTCTCCTTATCTCTAATATCTGATTTTGCTCTTTTTATGCCTCTTATGTGGTTTAGCCAAAACTAGGCCCATTTGGTAAACTTTTGAGAAGTGTTTTTGTTTTTGGATTTTGAGAAAAGGTAAAAGTTGAGAATTGATTGGTGGGGGTGGGGGTCACATTTGAGAAAAGTTGAAAATTGGTTTGGTTAAATTTTAGAGTGTTTTGTAAAAATTGAGAATTGAGAAATATTTCTATAAAAAAAAAAAAGTGCTACCATCATGGTACTGGTGCTGCCACCGTTCCAGATTGTTGCCACCAATCGGTCTGGTGGCCACTGTAGGACCGCCAGACAAAGTGGGCACCACCATTAGGCAGCAGCATCATCACCTATTTAAGCAATATTAATTTGTGTTTTGAAAAATAGTGTGTTCTATTTTTGAGAAGTGTTTTGAGTTTGAGAAGAGTTTTGTTATTCATTTTAAAAAATGAATTAGTGGTGGGGTCTCATTTGAAAATATGTTTGGTTAACTGGTATTTAAAAAGAATTAAAAAAAAAAAAAAAAAACTTTCAAAAATTTTACTGAACAGGCCGAGAGTTGTTCCCACTCTTTCAATGGGCTTCAGAAAATCTGTCTAGTTTGGTAGACTGGAAACATGATTTCTCTACCTATCCCCAGCTTACATTGTTTGCACTAAGGTGGCCAACTTTTTCATCTTTTCATACTATGCCAAATGCTAGGCAAATCTTATGATAAGAGAAATGTATGGTTCTTGCAATCTGGTAATGTTTTGATTGATAAAACATATACATAGTGCTTGTCAGTTATAACTTCAAGATCTATTGAACGAACAGGCCACTGATCTCTAGTTTCTTAAAACTTCTATGCAACTACAAGTTTTTTAGGCAATAGTTACTAGTTAATGAAGTATGTCAAAGAGAGGGGTGACCTTGACCATAGGTGGGTGGTGGTGGAAGTGGTAAGTGCTTGACCCAAAAGGCTCCAATGGTTGAGGTTGAGAATAAAACAAATTACAAAAATAATTAAAAAAATGAAAATTCTTGATGGATTTTGCGGAGTTAACAGGTTTGTGAGCTAATCCTTCTAAAAGCACAGTTTTCTATTCTGGCATTTCTTTAAGAACCATGGAGATGTTGCTGGACTGTTTGGGAATGAAGGAGGGTAAACTCCGAGTGAGATACCTGGAGTGTCCCTTGATTTCCAGCAAGCTGTCATCTTTGGATTGTGAAGCTTTGCTGGAGAACATTTTAAGCCGAATCAACTATTGGATGGTTTAGCATATCTCCCTTTCTGGTAGGTTACAACTTTTATCCTCGGTTCTTTATTGTATTCAAATCTGTTAGCTAAACATCTTCATCTTACCGAAGAAGGTAATTATAGCTATTGAACAAAAATTTAACAGATTTTTATCAAATGGGAATGAGGAGTGTTTTGCTAAGGAGAAAGGTTTCTTGGAAATCTATTTGTGTTCCTAAGAGGGAAGGTGGGTTGGGGTTGAAGAAGATTGGACCACGGCAGCTATTCTTCTAAAACACATTTGGACTCTTTTCACTAAATTGGGGTCACTTTGGGTGGCTTGGATTAATATCAATCCGATTAGGTGAGGGAATTTTGGCTGCTAAAAATTCCTCAAAACTCCACTTGGAGTTGGAGGATGATCCGTAAGCCTAGGGAGACTGCAAAAGTACTTGATGAAATTCATGATTGGGGATGGCAGAAAAATTTTCCTTTGGTTGGACTCTTGACGCTTTGATGGTGTCCTTTTTTACCCCTACGGCTATCGTGAAATATATGATTCTAAGAGCAAAATTGATGCCTTGTTGTTTAGTGTCATTCGGAGAGGTGATTGGCAGTGGTTGCCAGCAAGGTCTGAGAATTTGGTTGCCATTCAAAGCAAACTCCCGGGTGTTGAAATGGGATCCCATGATACTCCTCTATGGTTGCCGTCTAAATCTAATAGGTATTCAAGTAAATATACTTGGGAAGCTATTAGGGTGAAACAACCTAGAGTGGAATGTGATAAGTTGATTTTGTTTCTCATGGCCATCTTAAAGCATTCTTTTTTCTTATGGTTGGTAGTTAAAGACTGCATTTCAACCGGAGATAGATTGTTAAAGTAGGGCGCTAAAGGTGAAACAAACTGTTTGTTTTTGTAGGAGTTGCATTGAATGTAGAGATCACTTGTTTTTTTATTGTAGTTCTAGTAGAAGGCTGTGGCGGGGAGTGATGCTGAGATGTTTTCAGAATTCAGTTCCTATTGACAGGGATGAGATCCTTTGTAAAGGGTTGAAGGAGTAGAAGGGCAAGTGCTTGAAGGCTGTTGTTTGCAAGTTTGCGTGGGGCTCTTCTGTGTTTAACATTTAGAGGTAAAGAAATGAGTTAAAATTTGGAAAACAAGCTCTTTCTTCTAAGGATAGAATTTTGCAGAGAATCTGTTGGGAAGTCAGGACCCGTATTATGGGCAAGGTGAAGTTTAAGGTGAATGAAGAAAATGTGGCTATTTGCAATAATTGGGCATTTCTCCTACCATTCTGGTTTTTGACATTTGATTGGGTTGCGCTATAGTCCTGCAGAAGGTTATTTCTGCTTTGCTGCTGGTGCTCTTTGTTTGATATCTGCATCTTGCATTCTGTTTTGTGGCTTGAGGTGGTTATTGGAATTGGGTTGATTAGTTCTGGTGTTGCAGATGATTTTATGCAATGCTTTTGCTGGTGTTGGTTCTCTATTTGCATCAGTTGTTTTGGTGGATTTCAGGGCTTTAGTTGCTGAGTTGGTTTGCTGTTGTATAGATTTGATGTTTCTTTGTTTGTGTGTATAGTGGTACTGGTCTTGTATAGTGGATTGTTGTAGACTTTCATCTCAGAAGATTGAGATTGAGGGTTGTAGTTTACTGATTATAATTGTTTTCTGATGGCCTCTTGGTTTCTAGCTTTTGGCTAGAGAGAGTTGTATTCTTTGTTTGTGTCAATAAAAATTTAATTCATCCAAAAAAAGAAAATTGAAAGCTTTACAGCATCTCACGAAATAAAAATTATAGTGTGTGTATATATATATATAAAAGTAAATTGCAAAAGATGGATAAACCTTAATACCTGTCACATGATCCTTTGATGATTTTATCCATCATGAAACAAATGGAGTCTCGAGCTCGTTTCTAACACTTTATCTAATTCAATCTTGCCACCTTTTTATTTACTGCAGGTTTGCCTGAATTGAAGAGTAGTGGTAGTACGGGACAATGTTTTAATCCTGCTTTTGTCCATGCGCTAGCAGTTCCAGAAGCAGATATGTTAGACAAATTAGACAAGCTATGTGTAGTCGCAAGGGGTGATGGTGCTGTTGATGTGATTAATATTGACTTGGAACTTACCGCAATGAGGTCAAAAAGCTCCACAAAACCCCAAAAAGGATCTCAATCAAGATTAAAAGACGGTAGTCCCAATGCTGATGTAGGAACCCTAGATCAAAATAGAAAACAGAGGTTGCATTTGGATTACTCATTGGGTGGGCATACTGCTGCTGTCTCTTGTGTGTAAGTAATTTAATTGTATGCACTGAAATGAAACTAAATTTGATTTATTCTAACTACTAACTAGTATTTAATGTTCAGGGCATTTTCATTGTTTGGGGAAAGAGGGAAATTCATAATATCAGGAGGAAACGATAAATCTGTGAAGGTCTGGGATTGGTCCACCTATCTTGATGCAAGGGAAGCCAATGGCAACAGTGAGCCACCTTTGAACATCAATCTCAGCAAAAAAGTAAGTTCTTATTGCATTTTCTTCTCAACTTGGAAACTTATCAAAAAAAACTTCTTGGATTCAGTTTCTTGTCTGTTTGTATGGAGTTTCTAATCTTGTATGCTTACTCCTTGGCAGGTCAATTGGCTGTGTACCACTCCAAATGAATCAGAAAACCTTGTTATTTGTGATACAACAAAAGTGGTAAAGGTCTACTCCATATCATAGGCAAAAGCTACACATTGTTGACTCTGTGGACAAATACTCCCAACTTTTGAGCACAAACCCCCAATTTTCTGGCATAGTGGAGGATTGTCTAAAGTTTGCTTAGTCTGTTTACTAGGAGACCACACTTCATTCTGTGATTCCCATTTTGTTTGGGATCCAAAGGAAACTTGGCAGGGGTCTTACCAATCAACTTGATTAAATAGCCTGTTGCAACTGCCTGTTTGATGGCACATTAGTGCCGAAAAGGATCCTCTCTCTACTCATGGTCATAATTTAAAATTAGTGCATCTAATAGTTTATATAATGTCAATGTTGGAACGCCTTTTAAAATGCTTAAATGGAGAGGATTCTTGTCCCATCAGTGGTCAGTGAACACCTTTTCCTTTATGAGTGTCTAATTATTCTTATTTGAAGGTAATAGGCCTTAAGTTTGTGACATGTCTCTGGGTTATGGCAAACTAGTTATTTTGTTGTTTTTTGTGAAGTCCATCATACCATTGAGGTTTATTTAGGAGGACTTTTGGGTTGTCATTTTTCTTACCATGATGATGTAATTCTTTTTGGTTTATAGTCCTTGTATACTTAATTCAGTCAGATTTTTCTGAATTCTACCAAACTTCCCTCAATTTAGTGCCACAAAATGGAATATAATTCTAGTCCCAGAGAAATGAAGAACAAGATTTACTTGAGAAGATTTAATGAATTCAAGTGTAACCAGATTGAATTTGGTTTTTTTTTTTTTTTAACCATGTGCCAATGTGTATTCTACTTGCGATGTACAACTCAGGTGGACAATATGAAGAAAAGCTCATCAGAAGTTGGTGAGCAGGTGAGAGGCTCTAGAACGAATTCCACTTTGCTCATGGCCCTTTCAAAGCAATATAGGGGGCCAAAAAGAAAAAATAAAAAGAAGAAAAAGGAAACAAAGGTACAAAAGAGACCAATAAAATAAATAGTGGGAGGCGGAGCTTTGTCAATAAACTTTCCTAACTTGAATATAAACACAATTTACCATTTGAAGGACCCATATTGCTTAAATGAACAGAAAAGAAAAAAGGGAAGGGGGAAAAAAAAAAAACCATTGTACTGAGGATTTTGAAAATAATTGTTTTTGAACAAGACAATTGCTCGCCAATTTATAGTAGGCTGTCAATTCGTGTTAGCGTGTTGGGTTTGTATTAAGTTGGCTCACGAGTCAATTTAAACATAACCCATTTAATTAAATCTTTCAACAGTGACATGCCCATTGAAATAAGTAATTGACATGACACAACCTGCATAATTCATTTAATAAACAAGTCATGTTGGATTGATTTTAATAAACAGGTCGTTGATTCAAATATGACTTGTTTATATAAAAACTTTTTCTTTTTTTTTTTTTTAATTTTAGCACGCATGAATTAAGCGAGCTGCCATAATATTGACCCATTTATTAAACAAGTTAATTTGGGTTGACTCGAATTGATCCAAACTTGATTATACAAAACCCGAACCCATTAATTTCATATTAAGTTCATATCAAGTTAGCGGATCATATAAGTAATTACCAACCCTACTTGCCACCATAACCTAACAGGTTCAGCTGTGACCATTCAAACCAGAGTGGTGGTGAAAAATGTGATGTGTGCATCTTTAACTAGAATTGAATACCCATGTAAATTCCACAACTAGAGCAACAAGCAATGTTTCAGTTTCAGGTTCTCCTCACCAGCAATCAGCATCCTGACCTACTGTGCCAGCCGGCCTGAACTTCCTTAGACTTGACTTCATGGTTGGTTAGTTAAAGACGTACACACCCCAACCGAAATCTTCCTTAGACTGCCCGCAAAATTTCCAAATCTTTTTCTTTTTTTCTTTAGACCAACAAAATAGACGTTGCTTCTCACCTCTCTTGCTCTCTCTGTCTCTCTGCAGAACAATGACACCAACACACCAACCTCCAGACCCGTCCAACCACCACCCTGCATATCCCCTTCCCAACGGTACAAAAATGCTCGCACCACCTTCCCATGAAGACCAGCGTACCCCACATGGGATTGAGGTTATTCATATAAAACCCATCAAAGAAAACGAAGATTTAGAAGCAGAGAAGGACACCTTGCAGGAACCAAGGTGTTGGGTCTGTAAGGAAAAGGATAAGTGTAACCAATATGATGGAGTCCGGCGTTCCTCTTTGCAACTCTTGTGGTGAGGAAGTGGGGGTTGGCGCCAATGGGGAGGTGTTTGTGGCTTGCCACGAGTGCAATTTCTCCATTTGCAAGGCTTGTGTTGATTATGAGGTCAAGGAAGGGCGGAAGGCATGCTTGCGGTGTGCTTCTCCGTATGATGGTATCTCTCGAACTCTATATATTTGTTAAATTACCATTTGTCTCCAAAGCTTAAGTGGATGAGAAAAGTAAATTATAAAACTAGAACTGTCACCCTCACGTGTGATTGAAATGGGAGGTAAATGGCTATGATATTATGTTAAATCACAACTGATCATAAAAGCTTAAGCTAGATGAACGATGAAGACAATATTTGAATTTAGAACCTTTCGTTCTGTTACCGCTTGTTCCAAAAGTTTAAACCGATAAGAAAAAATAAATTTGATCATTTGATCAAGTCTTTAACAATTTCTTGGTCAAGTTCATCTTTGCTAAATAAATGTTTGTGTTTGAAGGGTTAAACTCTTGCATTTCACAGGCGGAAAAATGAGGGAAATGCAGTGGAAACAAAAAAACTTTTAATAAACATGGCTTCTTTTCTTGATTTTTAAACTTTTATTTTTCCTATCTTCTATTTCTGCTCAGAAAATTATATTGAGTTTAATCTTGATTGCTATGTGAACTTTCCAATATAAAGTCTTCTGATTGCTAATCTTGTGGGCCTCTTGATTTATAGACAACTCGGTCGATGATGCTGAACTGAAGGTATTAGGCAACCAATCCACAATGGCAGCTCAGCTTAGCAATCCTCAGGTAAGGATGTTGCTCTATTTCTATGTTTTTCATAAATAAAACTTTTGAGGAAACAAAAACCCCTGTCCTTGTCATGTTGATTAAAAATTCAAACTTGAAAAACATTCATCTTGGTTGATACAGGATGTTGGAGTTCATGCTAGACATGTGAGTAGTGTGTCTACTGTTGATAGTGGTAAGTAATATTGATATCTTGTGTCATATTGATCCTTTTCTTCAATTTTGATTTATAGCTTTGGTGATTAATGTTTACTGGTGTTTTCTTGAAGAACTAAATGATGAATCCGGGAATCCAATCTGGAAGAACAGAGTGGAGAGCTGGAAGGATAAGAAGAACAAGAAGAAAAAAGCTCCAACTAAGGCTGAGATTAAGGCTCGAAGGGAGGACCAAATTCCACCAGAGCAGCAGATGGAAGGGAAGCAGTAAGTGTGAAGGGATCAGATATGACCAAATTAACTCCCTGCATTATGTTTTGACCATTTCCCATGGGATCTACCATTGCTTTGTCTTTGAAAAGTTGTGCACATTTGTGAGATGTGGTGACTGCTTTTGCAGGTCTGCAGAGGCTTTGCAGACACTTTCATGTGTTATTCCAATTCCATCCAGCAAACTCACACCATACAGAAGTGTTATTATTATGCGACTCGTAATTTTGTGCCTCTTTTTCCATTACCGAATAACACATCCAGTTGATAGTGCTTTTGGTCTGTGGCTCACTTCTGTGATATGTGAGATCTGGTTTGCTGTTTCCTGGGTGTTGGATCAGTTCCCCAAATGGGCTCCAGTCGAAAGGATCACATACACCGACGAGCTCTCTGCAAGGTACACATCCAAACTATAATGTTTTCAAAGCGTTAACCAATAAATCATCATTATCTCAAAAGTTTAAGCTAATACGAAGTAATAAATTTAACCATTTAATCATTTATTTTACTTATTAGGTTCTCACCTATTAAAAAGAAGTTTTAACCCACAACTGAGGAAAAGTATTAAATAAGTTCGCATGTATATATCTAGTTGGTTTTATTTATTAATGTAGCAACCTCTTTGAAACACTTTTTTTGTTTTCTCATTAACTTGACATTATGGCCTTGATCTTCCATATAGTATAATATAGGGAATCTCTTGTATAAATTTCCTATTTTTGAAAGAAATTTGGAAAGTAAAATACAGATAACATAATTACACTTTTTTTTTTTGGCAAAGAAATATCAATATACAAGATATATTTTGTTTATTATTTTCATCTTTCATGTCATCGAGTAATGTCATAAGGAGGATTAGAGTTTTTCTTGAGTCCTCTTAAATTAGATGTGGTCCTTTAAAATATGACGTGGCTTTTAAAATTATCAATAAATTAAATCCAATAATATTCATCTTAAATTCAATAGTGATTTAAAAAAGTACATCACATTTAGAAGGACTATAATCCTCTTTATAGCATTACTTCATGTTATTAGAAAGGAACCAAACATAAATTTAATCATGCCATTGAGGTTTATTTAGGTGGCTCTGATACCATCTTGTAACGCCAGGTCATGTGGTGCTAGAGCACTGCATGACGTAACCCTGACGAGAACGTCAGGAATTTAAGATGGAGAGTTTGTAACACCCCAATCCCATATTAGGAAGATAAGAAGAATCTCACATAGAGTGAGTGGTTTATAAAGATGATCATAGGTGATAAGTCTCACATTGCCTAGTTACTAAGTGAAATTGAGCTTTATAATGAATTCTAAATAAGTTTCAAATTGACTAGTCATTTTGGAGTGATAGTGCAGATGTGGCTAGCGCTTTTCTCTAAGTCGTTACAAGTGGTATTAAAGCCACATAGTAATGTCAGGTCATGTGGTATTGGAACACTACATGACGTAAACGTCAGGAATTTAAGAAAGGGAGTTTGTAACACTCCGGTCCCATATTGGGAAGATGAAAAAAAGTTCACGTAGAGTGAATGATTTATAAAGATAGTCATGAGTGACTAGCGCTTTTCCCTGGGTCGTTACAACTAGGGTCATGTATTAATTTATAGAATCATATTTATTTTCTAAATGTTTTTAGACAGGTGAAGAGGATTATTTTACCCCTCTCGCCCACCTCTAGCTTTGCCTATCATCCTAGCTAGCCACACCAATCACAAATTCATAGTCGTCATTTTACCTATGTTTCTTCATACATGCCAAATCTAGTAGGCATAGGCTAAATCTGCAGGTAAATTAATATATATTGAATTATAAGGAACATAATTTAATAATGAACTAAAATTTTTAACCATAAATATGAGAAAACTCACTGCCATGCATGTCAGGTATGAAAGAGAGGGTGAACCATCTGAGCTTGCTGCTGTGGATTTCTTTGTGAGTACAGTCGACCCATTGAAAGAACCACCACTGATCACTTCGAATACTGTGCTTTCCATCCTTGCCGTGGACTATCCTGTCGATAAAGTCTCATGCTATGTGTCTGATGATGGAGCTGCCATGCTCACATTTGAATCTCTTGTTGAAACGGCTGACTTTGCAAGGAAGTGGGTGCCGTTTTGCAAAAAATTTGCTATTGAACCACGTGCACCGGAGTTTTACTTCGCACAGAAGATTGACTACTTGAAGGATAAAGTGCAGCCTTCTTTTGTTAAAGAACGAAGAGCAATGAAGGTGAGCAACTCAAATTCCTCCCGGATACAACTAAATTCCTCATGCCACTTGGGTATCTAAATATCTACATTATAATTCTAAAATGATTAGTTAAATTGAAATTTTCTTAAAATTATTTATAAAGTCTAGTTTTACCTAGTAAATAAGTAATGTAAAACTTAACACCCGGAGTGTCTTCACTAACGTCTTCTTCGTGTCTATGTCATGCAATACTTAAATACTACATGATGTTGTAGCTTGACTAAAAAAAAATAAATAAATAAAATAAACGCTAATCATGTTACTATAAACCCAAAACAATTAGTCAATTTTGAAGCTTTCCTATAATTATTTATAAAGCCTATTCTCACCTTGTAAGTAAGCAGATCAAGTAGAAATATTAGTGGTCTAGCACTCATAAGTGTCTTTATAAACCATCAACATTATGTAAACTACTCTTTCTTTTTGATATGAACCAAGGTGTTACTGTAGCAAGAGGCTTGTAGAATATTTGGCTGCACTTACTTATGTATAAACCATCAACATTATGTAAACTACTCTTTCTTTTCGATATGAACCAATGTGTTACTGTAGCAAGAAGCATATAGAATATATGGCTGCACTTACTTATGTATTAATGTGTTTCTGAAAGCAACCATATCCCTAAAGGTTGGCCTCTGTTTTGTTACAGAGAGATTATGAAGAGTTTAAAGTGCGAGTTAATGCTTTAGTAGCAAAGGCTCAGAAAACACCTGAAGAAGGCTGGACTATGGATGATGGAACATCTTGGCCGGGAAACAACTCCCGTGACCATCCAGGCATGATTCAGGTAAGTCTCCCTCTTCCCTCTTCTACCTGATTTTCTGCCATTTTCTAGAAATAGTTTTCATATATAATTTGTGATGGCCTTCGTTTTACTCCTCACAGGTTTTCCTTGGACACACTGGTGCTCTTGACATAGAGGGAAATGAACTTCCTCGACTGGTGTATGTCTCCAGAGAGAAGAGACCAGGCTACCAGCACCACAAGAAAGCTGGTGCTGAAAATGCTTTGGTATGTAATTCACATACTTTCACAATATAACATGGGAATTAACATCAATATTTTTCAATAATCCTTGAATGGTTTGGCTTCATTCAGGTAAGAGTGTCTGCAGTTCTCACAAATGCTCCCTACATCCTCAACCTTGATTGTGATCACTATGTTAACAATAGCAAGGCAGTTCGTGAGGCCATGTGTTTCTTGATGGACCCACTAGTCGGTCCAAATCTTTGCTACGTGCAGTTTCCTCAGAGGTTTGATGGCATTGATCGCAGCGATCGATATGCTAATCGCAACACAGTTTTCTTTGATGTAAGTTTCAAGTTAATTAGCATGGATGCTTCGTATGCTTAAATAGTTTGTGGGGGTGGAAAAAGATTCGAGTCATGATGAAAAGATGTTATATAAGTTATATTTATAGTAGCGTTAGTGGAAGGTTTCAATCTCCCTAACAAGCAGTCAAAGCTGATGGGTGACGAGGGTGTAGAATTAGAAGCAAATGGAAGGCCCTAAAATAGAGGCAAATGAGCATAATATGAGCAAAATCCACATAGCACACAAGTGATTATGAAAATCGCCCATAAAAATTGATAAAAAATTTTATGTGAGGGGGAGGGGGAGGGGGAGGAGTAATTCTAGAAGTTTTTCTTGTGTCCATTTTAAGTCCATCATAAGATGATATAGTTATTAAAATCACCAATTAATCAAAATCTAATAATGATCAATTACAAGTATAATTATGATTTTAATAGTCACATCATTTTTGGATAGACTTAATATAGTCATAAGATGAATTTGTAACATTACTTGGAAGGGGAGTATAACAAATGTGGTGTTGGACTCATACATGAAGGAGAGACTATTAAGTATACACATTTGAATATATTTATATATATATATATATATATATATATATATAATTGAGTCTCATATTAGAAAGATACAAGTATGAGTAATTAATATAGCATACTTAATTTAAAACTCATAATCTGCCCAAAAAAAAAAAATTTAACTCATAAGCTGTAGTGGTTCTAAACAGAAATAAGAGTGTAATACCTGTTTAACTACATTAGAAACTTTTTTTTTTTTACAAAGTTTAATTTAAAAAATAATAATTTTAATATATAGTTAATAAACTAATAATTTTTAATTAAAAACATTTAATAAAATTGTTCATCTGAATTTCAGGTTAACATGAAAGGACTAGATGGCATTCAAGGACCAGTTTATGTGGGAACAGGGTGCGTTTTCAATAGGCAAGCACTCTACGGCTATGGGCCTCCTTCTATGCCCAGCTTACCAAAGGCTTCCTCCTCGTCCTGCTGCTGCTGCTGCCCCTCCAAGAAGCCCTCCAAAGATGCCTCCGAACTTCACCGAGACGCAAAACGTGACGAGCTCGATGCCGCCATCTTCAACCTCAGGGAGATTGATAGTAAGTCTACTTATCAAGGCAAATAAATGTATTCAGGGAAATGAGCGAAATGGGTTTTGAATAACTGGGATATATTTTGTTTCCCATTTTGCAGATTATGATGAGTATGAAAGGTCGATGCTCATCTCCCAGAAGAGCTTTGAGAAAACTTTTGGCATGTCTTCCGTTTTCATCGAGTCTACCATGATGGAAAATGGAGGAGTGCCTGAATCGGTCAACCCGGCGGCATTGATCAACGAAGCAATTCATGTCATTAGCTGTAGTTATGAAGAGAAAACTTCGTGGGGCAAAGAGGTGGGCTTTTTTATAAACTTGGGGTTTCAAAAGTTTACCTTGATTCCCATAAAACCTATTGGATTAATTCAAAATTTCTTATGTTGACTCTCCAGATTGGTTGGATATATGGGTCAGTCACTGAGGATATTTTAACGGGTTTCAAGATGCATTGCCGAGGATGGAGATCAGTTTACTGCATGCCCTTAAGGCCTGCATTCAAAGGGTCAGCACCCATCAACCTTTCTGATCGACTGCACCAAGTTCTCCGGTGGGCACTTGGATCTGTGGAGATTTTCCTTAGTAGACACTGTCCCCTATGGTACGGATTTGCAGGAGGCCGCCTCAAATGGCTTCAAAGACTAGCTTATACAAACACCATTGTTTATCCATTTACATCCCTCCCTCTCGTTGCTTATTGCACAATCCCAGCGATCTGCCTTCTCACAGGAAAATTTATCATACCAACGGTAATTTCTTGCCCTTCCCTTTAAAAACTCGGAATCATGTGGATTGGATCTTAATTGATTATGAAACGTCATTTACAATTTTTACAATTATATATTAAAGATTCTAAACTATTGGACTGGAATCAAAACCCAGTGCTGGCCTAAATAATAATGGGGGTCCTTGGAGAGGTGGTTTAGATAGGTCTTTAAAAGATAAAATTACGCTTTGTACTGGAAAAGTTGGACGCTATTTTTTAAACAAGTATGAAAATGCATTAAATTAAATTGATTTTAAGTAGTCTTTTTTATGCTATATGGTGTTTTTCTGAACTTCGTGAAGAGAACTTACCTCACATTATACTTTGTTATTTGATTCAGCTTTCCAACATTGCAAGTGTCCTTTTTCTTGGCCTCTTCATCTCCATCATTGTAACAAGTGTGCTTGAGCTGCGGTGGAGTGGCGTCAGCATTGAAGACTGGTGGCGTAATGAGCAGTTCTGGGTTATTGGAGGTGTTTCAGCCCATCTATTTGCTGTCTTCCAAGGATTCCTGAAGATGTTGGCTGGCGTTGATACCAACTTCACTGTCACTGCAAAGGCTGCTGATGATGCAGAGTTTGGTGAGCTCTATATTGTCAAGTGGACAACAGTTTTGATCCCTCCAACAACACTTATCATCGTCAATATGGTGGGTGTTGTTGCGGGATTTTCTGATGCACTTAATAAAGGATATGAAGCTTGGGGACCACTCTTTGGCAAGGTGTTCTTTGCCTTCTGGGTGATTCTTCATCTCTACCCCTTCCTTAAGGGTCTCATGGGTCGCCAAAACCGAACTCCAACAATTGTTGTTCTGTGGTCAGTGCTGTTGGCCTCGGTCTTCTCTCTTGTTTGGGTGAAGATCAATCCCTTTGTGAGCCACAGTAATAGTTCAACCGTTGCCCAAAGCTGCATCTCTATAGATTGTTAGGTCACTGAAAGGAAGCCTCCCAGAATTTTCCAACCATTTAGTTAAAAGTTGATGGCAATATGATTGCCAGTTATTGAAGTGGGAGCCATGCTTAGCTCTTTCATGACTCTTGAGGCATATTGAGTAAGTCTTGGACAACATGTATTGATCTCTGCGTTGATAATCTGTTTGTAAAAACATTACTCTGAAAAATATCAATGTAAAATGAGGATTGCTGTTTTCTTCCATAAATTGAAATTATAAAGAGAATGAAATCACGGGAAAGCAGTTGTCCATTTCTATTGTTTCATGTCTCATCAAATTGCAATCTTTATCCTAGAACTATTGGTTGGTGAGCTGTCAATAGAATTTTTTCATGCTAGCAATGTTTCAGTTTCAGCTTCAGGTAAGGCACTATGACATGAGGCTTCCTCACCAATAGATCTAAAATGTATAATAATCAGCTAAGGAAAATAACTCTGGCTTCAACTTTAAGGAATTTTCTTCCTCTTTTTTTTTTTTTTTTTAAAGATATATCCCGCCCATCCCAAACCTTCCTTAGATTTCCCGCAAAATTCCGTATTCTTTTCTTTAGATCACAAAATAGACTTTGCTTCTTCCCTCTCTCTCTCTGCAGAACAATGAGGCCAACACCCCATCCTCCAGACCCTTCCAGCCCACCACCCTGCATCTCTTCTCAGTGGTACAAAAATGCTTTCACATCCCTCTCATGAAGATCAGCATACACTACATGATGGGTTGGGGTTATTCATATAAAAGCCAACAAAGAAAACTAAAATTTAGAAACAAAGAAAGACACCTACTAGGATCAAGGTGTTGTGATCTAAGGAAAAGGATAAGTGAAACAAATATGATGGAGTCTGGCGTTCCTCTTTGTGACTCTTGTGGTGAGCAACTGGGGGTCAGTGCCAATGGGGAGGTGGTTGTGGCTTGCCAAAAGTGCAATTTCTCCATTTGCAAGGCTTGTGCTGATTATGAGATCAAGGAAGGCCGGAAAGCATGCTTGCGGTGTGGTGCTCCATATGATGGTATCTCTAGAACTCTGAAATTTCTTAGTCAATTTCGTCTTGGCTAAATAAATGTGAGGGTTTGAAGTGTTAAACTTTTGGATTTGGCAGTGCAGAAATGATTTGTTTGTCTTTGCGTTTCTTGCTATGTTTATTGTTTCTTCTATTTGTTGAGACAATGAGACTTATAACCTTGGAGACTAGCCATATATAGGCTAAATTAACAATATAACTAAATGACCAATAATGCCAAACCTTTTCGTGATTCAACACAATTTTGAATAAAACATTATAAGTTCATGTGTTACTTATTTTTTTCTGGCATGCTTTATTGAGGTTGGGGGTGGGCTGGGGACTAGATCAAGTGCCCTTTTTCTTGTGCTAATATTTCTTGGAATTTTTATATCTTTAGGAATTATTAACGCTCCAGCTAATCTTTTGGTTCTAGGGAAATGCAAGGAAATAAATAAAATTTATTGAACATGGCTTCTTTTCTTGATTTTTTTTAACTTTTTCCCTATTTTCAATTTCTGTTCAGAATATTATGTAGAATTTATGTTGAGGGACACATGAGAAGCTATATACGATTTCTAGAAAGAGAAATGGACTGCTCTAATCTTGATTGCTATGTGGCTTTTCCAATAGACAGTCTTCTGATTGGTAATCTTCGGGGCCTATTGACTTATGTGGCTACCTGTTTTATAGACAACTCAGTGGATGATGCTCAACTGAATGTATCAGAAAACCAATCCACAATGGCAGCTCACCTTAGTAATTCTCAGGTAAGGATGCCACTGTACGTTCTATGTTTTACATTAAACTTTGGCTGGAAGAAAACAGTATGACTTTTAATTTTGAGGAAATGAAAACCCTTGTCCTTGTGGTGTTGATTGAAAATCCAAACTTTAAATACATTTTGAGAATGTTAGGATGTCCAA
The DNA here is from genome assembly GCA_013348765.1 of Carpinus viminea. Classification (NCBI taxonomy): domain Eukaryota; kingdom Viridiplantae; phylum Streptophyta; class Magnoliopsida; order Fagales; family Betulaceae; genus Carpinus; species Carpinus viminea. The sequence goes on from CP054667.1 coordinate 60,731,971, forward strand.
AGCTTAGTATCATTCATCTTGGTTGATACAGGATGTTGGAATTCATGCTAGACATGAGAGTAGTGTGTCTACAGTTGATGGTGGTAAGTAATACTGATATCTTGTGTCATGTTGATCCTTTTGTTCAATTTTGATAGTTTTGGTAATTATGTTAACTGGTGTTTTCTAGAAGAACGAAATGGTGAATCTGGGAATCCTATCTGGAAGAACAGATTGGAGAGTTGGAAGGATAAGAAAACCAAGAAGCAAAAGGCTCCAACTAAGACTGAGATAGAGGCTCAAAAGGAGGACCAAGTTCCACCTGAGCAGCAGATGGATGAGAACCAGTAAGAGCAAATTAACTTAGATTAATTTGAAACAGTGAATAGATAACAAATGTAAAAGAGAAATATGTGTTTGTCTAAATTAATCCTGATATAAGTTCCCAATTAAAGGATTACTTGAGGAAACATGTTTTTTCTTTTCTGAAGTACTATTACCTTGATTAAAGCTTTTTCTTATTATTGAAGGTGGGGTTTTCTTTGTTGTTTGGGTTGAACTACTTACTAGGTTAAGCTATGGATGAAATGAACTAATTGTGATTAAAAGCAAGTATGAATCTATTTTGAAGGGGATGTGAGCAAATTCCCTGCATTTGGCAACATATGTTTTGACCATTTTCCATCAATCTATCTTTGGTTCATCTTAGAAAAGTTGTATGCATTGTGAGATGTGCTGATTGCTTTTGCAGGTCCACTGAGGCTGCACAGCCACTTTCAAGTGTTATTCCAATTCCATCCAACATACTCACACCATACAGATGTGTTATAATTTTGCGACTCATAATTTTGGCTCTCTTTTTCCATTACCGAATAACAAATCCTGTTGATAATGCTTTTGGTCTGTGGCTCACTTCTGTGATATGTGAGATCTGGTTTGCTGTTTCTTGGATATTGGATCAATTCCCTAAATGGTCTCCAATCAATAGGAACACATACATTGACGAGCTGTCCGCAAGGTACACATCCATGACTCATATACATACAGCTGCCGATGTCAAATATCTCAATTTTGTATGTATATACCTAGTTGGTTTTATTAATGTCAGTATCCTCTGTTAAACTCAAATTTTTCTCACTAGCTTGACACTATAGCATCAAGCCTGGCTACAAACATTGTCAAGTGCTGCTTCTGATCTTGATCTCCTATGTGCCTCAACAGTGCTCTCATATCCTAGCCCCCAATTACAGATTCACAGTTGTCATTTTTCCTATGTTTCTTAATACATGTCAAATCTAGTAAGGCTTAAGCTGAATATGCAAGTAATTTATACAAGGTTGCATGTGAAGAGAACAAAGAAATGGCGGACATATTGAAATCATAAGGAGCATAATTTAATGAACTAAAACCTAAAAACATAAATGTGATAACTATTATTGAATACTTACAAATGGTTAACTCGCTGCCATGTCAGGTATGAAAGAGAGGGTGAACCATCTGAGCTTGCTGCTGTGGATTTCTTTGTGAGTACAGTTGACCCAATGAAAGAGCCACCGCTGATCACTGCAAATACCGTGCTTTCCATCCTTGCTGTGGACTACCCTGTCGATAAAGTCTCATGCTATGTGTCTGATGATGGAGCTGCCATGCTCACATTTGAATCTCTTTTTGAAACAGCTGACTTTGCAAGGAAGTGGGTACCATTTTGCAAAAAATTTGCTATTGAACCACGTGCACCTGAGTTTTACTTTGCACAGAAGTTTGACTACTTGAAGGATAAAGTGCAACCTTCTTTTGTGAAAGAACGTAGAGCGATGAAGGTGAGCGACTAAAACTCCTTCTGGATACAACTAAATTACTCTTGTCACTTGGATATCTAAATAATACAGTGGCAATTGCATATATTATTTATGGCTGCACTTATTTGTCAATTTGTTTCTCTGAAAGCAACCATCTCTTAAAGCTGGCCTCTGTTTTGTTACAGAGAGATTATGAAGAGTTTAAAGTACGAATTAATGCTTTAGTAGCAAAGGCTCAGAAAACACCTGAAGACGGCTGGACTATGACAGATGGAACACCTTGGCCGGGAAATGATACCCATGACCACCCAGGCATGATTCAGGTTGATTTAGGTTCTAGCTGATTTTCTGGTTAATTGTTGTAATATTTACCTTTTAGACTTGTTTTATTTTTGGAACCATCTAGCATCTAGAAAGAAACTAGTTTTTTTTTTGGCTGAAAGTAATTCTTGATCTGTTGATTTTGAAGCTTATGCACCTTATTGTTTCTTTGGCATTTTCTAGAAATAGTTTCATAATTTGTGTTCAATATTGGTTCCTCTGTTTTTTCACAAATTACTTTGTACTTTATCAATTATTAGTCTCCATGTGATCTTACATCTATTTGTAAGAAATTTTCTCATAATGGTCCTTCACAGTTTGGGAGATTGTGAATTTTCACATATGGCATCGTTTCACTCCCTTCAGGTTTTCCTTGGACATAGCGGTGCTCATGACGTGGAGGGAAATGAACTTCCTCCACTGGTATATGTCTCCAGAGGGAAGAGACCTGGCTACCGACACCACAAGAATGCTGGTGCTAAAAATGCTCTGGTATGTTTAGGTTGACACTAACAATATTTGTGATTCACATGGGAACATCAATATTTCAATAATACTTGAATGATTGACTTTATTCAGGTTAGAGTGTCTGCAGTTCTCACAAATGCTCCCTACATCCTCAACCTTGACTGTGATCACTACGTTAATAATAGCAAGGCAGTTCGTGAGGCCATGTGTTTCTTGATGGACCCACAAGTTGGTCGAGATGTATGCTATGTTCAGTTTCCTCAGAGGTTTGATGGCATTGATCGCAGTGACCGATATGCTAATCGCAACACAGTTTTCTTTGATGTATGTTTAAAGTTAGCATAGATGCTTCATATGCCTAAATAGTTTCCATATTGCACACTTGTCTATTTTGAGAGTACTATTTTAAATTGGATTTAGTGATTCTAGAAAGAAATAAGAATATCATAGCTGTTTTAAACTATATCAGAAGCTCAACACTGTGTCTTATCATCTGGCGAGTATGCAGGATACATTACCCGGCAGTATTTGGCAATTATTCAGGATTCAGATGCATTTGGATTCAAGCTGTGTTTTTGAGTTGTGTTGAAGTATAAACCAAAATTTTCTCTTCAATTTTTAGTAGAAAGTTATGTGTTTTCCCATTTTCATATTAATATATCACTTTTTAAAACAATATAGAAGAATTGGAGGAAAAATAGCTAATGCTGTAATGGCAAAGATTGGTCCCTGCACAATTACTCGAACTTTAGCCTATTGAGTTTTGAGAATCTCTTCATCTCAATTTCAGATTAACATGAAAGGATTAGATGGCATTCAAGGACCAGTTTATGTGGGAACAGGCTGTGTTTTCAATAGGCAAGCACTCTACGGCTATGGGCCTCTTTCTTCGCCCAGCTTACCTAAGGCTTCCTCCTCATCCAGGTCATGGTGTGGATGCTGCCCCTCCAAGAAGCCCTCCAAAGATCCCTCAGAAGTACACCGAGATGCAAAACGTGACGAGCTCGATGCTGCCATCTTTAACCTCAGGGAGATTGATAGTATGTATATTTATCAAGGCTAATGTATTCAAGGAAATAAGTAAAAGAGTTTTAAATAACTAGGATATTTTTGTTTTCCTTTTGCAGATTATGATGCAAATGAAAGGTCAATGCTGATCTCCCAGATGAGCTTTGAGAGAACTTTTGGCATGTCTTCCGTATTTATTGAGTCTACACTAATGGAAAATGGAGGAGTGCCTGAATCTGTCAAGCCATCAACATTGATCAAGGAAGCAATTCATGTCATTACCTGTGGTTATGAAGAGAAAACTGCATGGGGCAAAGAGGTGGACTTCTTTATTCTTCTTCTCATATCACAATTTCATACCATTATTACAGTGACCACAGCTGTGGTTATTGCCTGAGAAGATTGTTATAAACTTAGGGTTTCGCTAGATAATTGGATTCCAACTTTACTTTGAATGTCAGCAATAATTGGATTCCTACTTTACTTTGAATTTCAGCAGGCTTCATACTGCCCTCTACTAGCATATTGCTTTTTCCATGGCTGCCTATTTGTTATGATCTTACTCTAAACTTTCACTTGAGCATTGACCATTACTAAAGCTTACCTTGATATCCGTATAACCCATTGGATTAATTCAGAATTTCTTGTTCTGACTTCCCAGATTGGTTGGATATATGGTTCAGTCACGGAGGATATTTTAACGGGTTTCAAGTTGCATTGCCGAGGATGGAGATCAATTTACTGCATGCCCTTAAGGCCTGCATTCAAAGGGTCAGCACCAATCAACCTTTCTGATCGACTGCACCAAGTTCTCCGGTGGGCTCTTGGATCTGTGGAGATTTTCCTTAGTAGACACTGTCCCCTATGGTACGGATTTGCAGGAGGCCGCCTCAAATGGCTTCAAAGACTGGCTTATATCAACACCATTGTTTATCCATTTACATCCCTCCCTCTCATTGCTTATTGCGCAATCCCAGCGATCTGCCTTCTCACAGGAAAATTTATCATACCAGCGGTAAATTCTTGTCCTTTGGAATCATGTGGTTTGGATCTTTAGTGATTATTAAGAGTTATTCAAGAACTCGAAATAGTTAGGGAGTCATTTGCAATGTCTACAATATATATTAAACATTCGAAACTATTGGACTGGGATCAAAATCCAGTGCTGGCCTACGTAATAATGGGGTCCGAGGAAGGGTGGACCGGGTGGTTTAGATAGGTCTTTATAAGATAACATTAGGCTATGGAAATGCATTAAATTAATTTCATTTTAAGTAGGCTTTTTTTATATGCTATATGGTTTTTTTCTGAAATTCACGAAGAATATCATGGTCAATATTCAAAATCAGTCACCAATGAAAGTTGATAGACTTCAAAATAAGACTAAAATAAGTAAATAAATAAAAAATCCTGTCTTTCTACATTCTTCTCCGTCGTGGTCATGTTTTGAAACAATTCACTCAAAGAACTTACTTCACATTGTATTTTGTTATTTGATTCAGCTTTCCAACATCGCTAGCCTACTGTTTCTTGGGCTTTTCTCCACCATCATTGTGACCAATCTGCTCGAGCTGTGGTGGAGTGGTGTTCACATTGTAGACTGGTGGCGTAATGAGCAGTTCTGGGTAATCGCAGGCGTTTCATCCCATTTATTTGCTCTCTTCCAAGGATTCATGAAGATGGCGGCTGGCATCAATACCAACTTCACTGTCACTACAAAGTCTGCCGATGATTCAAAGTTTGGCGGGCTTTATGTTGTCAAGTGGACAACACTTTTGATCCCTCCAACAACACTCATCGTCATCAACCTAGTGGGCGTAGTTGCTGGATTTTCCGATGCACTTAATAAAGGATATGGAGCATGGGGAGCACTCTTTGGCAAGGTGTTCTATGCCTTCTGGGTGATTGTTCATCTCTACCCCTTCCTTAAGGGTCTCATGGGTCGCCAAAACCGGACACCAACAATTGTTATTCTGTGGGCAGTGCTGTTGGCCTCTGTCTTCTCTCTTCTTTGGGTGAAGGTAAACCCCTTTGTGAGCAACGTTGATAGTTCAACCGCTCCCCAAAGCAGCTGCATCCCAATAGATTGTTATCCAGAATTTTCCAACCATACAGCTTAAGAGTTGGTGTTGAGGCATATCGGAGTAAGTTTTGGACAATATGCATCAATCTCTCTGCTGATAATCCGTTTGTAAAGACATTGTTCAGAGAAATATCTAAGTTATTAAACGGGGGTTGTTATTTTCTTCCATAAATTATTGTACTTACAGAGAGAATGATTATATGGCAGGAAAGAACTTGTCCATTTTCTGTTGTTTCATGAACAATCACATAATAGAGCATTCTTCATTGTACAACTATTGTTTTACGAACATGTCAACGTCGTACTAACAAGGACTTACATCCACCTTAAGGCTCCGTTTGGCAACAGATCGATTAAAGTCTAAATAGTAAAAGTATATAGTTAAAATACTGAGTTAAATATAATGTTTTGCAAAAATAAAAAAATGTTACTAGTTCAAATTGTTCTCTCATTTTTTGGGAATATATTAAAAAAGAAGAAGAAAGTGATGGATATTTTTATTTTCTTTCCTACACATTTATTGTTCATCTCATATGCATAAATTCACAGTAGATTCAATTCTCTTATAAAGAGCGAAAGAATAATACCATCCACATCTCTTTCCAAGCTTAAAAGTCACTCGCCGACGCGAAAAGAAAACAGAAGGCAGTCCAGACATCAAAGAATAACGGAAGGTCAAGGAGGAGAAGTAAAGAGGAGGAGGAGCCGGAGACAAACGCGAATCTGATTTGTTTGGTTTTTTTGTAAAATCATTACACTACCAATGATGTCATTACTATTCCGTTAACCGTTATGGATATTTGTTTGTTTTAATTAACGGAAATGCCCATGTCGTTTGACATGGTCTGGACTTTTATTTGCATTAATACCTCTTACTTCTTATTTACATTTTTGACCTTCTCAAGATTCATCGTAGTTTAATCATCCCTCAATTCTACATTCTAGTGTCCTTCTCGCCAAAAATAAAAAATAAAATAAAATAGTTTATGACGTTTTTCAATTTAGGCAGACATTAGGGTGCGTATAAATAATATAATAAACTCTCTTGCAAAAACCTTTCACGTTCTCCTCTCAAATGTGAGCTTTCTTCCTCCGCACCACCTGAATAAACTTTTTTTCTCTCTTTGTTTCCTTAATTCCTTTCTCTCTCTTTTTCTTTTTCAAAATAGGATTTTTTTAAAAAAACATTATCATCTTAGAGTCATAGCAATCTCTCCACCCAAACAAGCCACATGCCCTCTACTCCATTATCTCTTACTACCTCTTTTTTTTAGCGACCTTTTTTCATCGCACCACTCTCCTTTGCTTCAACAAGTAGATTTAACTTTTTCTTTTGCCTTTATACTCGTCACAATTTAAGGTAGGAGACTCATTATCTACTTTAGATTATCTTTTAGCCTTCCCAATTCATTTGACAACTAAAAAATATCTTATGTGCCGTTCATATCACTTGCAAATTTTCACCATGTATTGTTACAATCTTTAATTGTACAATGAGTTGTTGCATGAATAGTATTATTTTGTGGGTCTTTTGTTTTGGTTTCTATTTATTTTTAGGGTTAAATACATTTTCAGTACCTGTGCTTTGAGCCAAAATCAAATAGCCACCTCGGTTTTCAAAAATATCACAAATAGTATCTGTGGTTATCAAATAAACCCACTTAGTACTTCTGTCAGGATTCCGTTAGTTTTTTTAACGAAGTGCCACGTCACCTTTACACATGGCATAGTACTTGTGGTTTCAAGGCACCACGTAGTGTGGTACATAAGTTTTTGAAAGCCACATCAGATTAAATAATATTAAAATTATGTAAAAAAAAAAAATTAAAAGAACCTCTGTACTTCTTAAAAAAAAAAATTCATCGTCCTCTCCATTCTCTTCTCCCCAACCACTTAGGTTTTTGCAAACCCAAATAACATCTTTGTCATCCCTCCCTCAATGATGATTCAAAGGAACTCAATGACTATTAATGTGGTCGCAGACGCACAATCAGAAAGCAGACACTAAATTAAATAAAAATTCAAGCCCAAAGGTCCCAATTACAAACTTTGTTGCAGACCCTAACGATTCTGAGAAAGATCTTCCTAAACAAGGTTCCATTGGCAATGCTCGTCCAATTACCGGATTGTCTCAACGGACAAAAGCCTCTTCTCCAAATACCAGTAGAAGTTATTATTTGAAGGCTAAGGGTACGTCCGAGACATCATCGACTCTGAACTATGGAGCATAAAGGAAATCATCTTCAATCAAAGCTCTATGAAAGCCCTCGTCTCAGACCCAAATACCACCCTTCCTCAGAGAAAATATTTTCCCCCATTACCCTTCATCTGAGGTAAGTCTGTTTCCCACTGTTTTTACAATTTGTTTTGATAAGGTTCATTTGCAAAAATAGATTTGGGTCTACAAAAACCTAAGTGGATGGGGAGAGGAGAATGGAGGGGACAATGGATTTTCTTTTCTTTTCTTTTTTAGGAAATACACAAGTTCTTTTAATTTTTTTTTTTACATAATTTTAATATTATTTAATCTGACGTGGCATCCAAAAACTCAAGTACCACGCCACGTGTAAGAGTGACATGGCACTCCGTTAAAAAACTAACGGAATCTCGAAGTCATGGTTTATTTGATAACCACATGTATCATTTGTAATATTTTTGAAAACCAACGTTATTTGATTTTAGCTCAAAGCATGACTTAAACGTTTTTTTTTACATGTCCACATAAGGGTAGGGAGATTCGATCTTGTGACTACTGACGCATGTGATTCACATGGAAATACCTCTTAGAGACACTGGAAAAGCATTTAACCCTTATTTTTAATTGTTACGTACTTATGTGCATTTCTTTCACCCATTAATTTTTTTAAGAAATAAATAATAAAAAATAAAAAATCACAGCAAATATATCCAAATGCAAGGGTAGAAAAGTACACCCCCCCAACTGTCATACACACATGACACATCCCTAAATCTAATCCTGTGACATCCTCCTAAAGGAGCTCTCACTTCTCACTTCTCACTTCTCACTTCCAAATGGAGTGTCCAACACACTCCTAAATTTACACTTTCAAATCCCCTCTCCCACAGTCTCCCACGCTCCTGAGCTGGAAAGCTCACTCCACAGCACCGCTGCCTGCACACCTCTCAAAAAAATGGCACCACCACCACTACCAACGCCATTCTTCTTCACTGTCCTCCTCCTCCTCTCCACCGCCGCCACCACCACCAGCAAAACAGTCACCCTCACCCCCACCCCCTCTCCCACTTCCTCTCCAACTCCAACAAAGCCGTCTCCAACTCCAACGAAGCCCTCTCCAACTCCAACAAAGCCGTCTCCGACTCCACCGGCGCCCTCTCCAACTCCAACGAAGCCGTCTCCGACTCCAATGGCGCCCTCTCCTTCTTCAACTCCAACAAAGCCTTCTCCGACTCCAACGACGCCGTCTCCGACTCCAACGGCGCCCTCTCCTTCTTCTTCTTCTTCTTCTTCTTCACCCTCGACGCTCGATCCAAAGCAGCTGAGAGCGCTGCAGTCCCTTAACATCCCGACTTCAAAGGACCCCTGCCAAAGCAAGAACAACGCCACCCTCGTCTGCGACTCCTCAAAGCCCTTCCGCCACCTCCTCTCCCTATCCCTCGCCAACTGCTCGCCAAACGACGTTGCTCTCTCGTTCACCGCCCTCAAGTCCCTCTCCTCCCTCCACTCCCTCTCCTTCCTCAACTGCCCCATCTCCCCCATCCGCTTCCCTTCCGAACTCTCCTCCTCTCTCCGATCCTTCACCTGCGTCCACTCCCTCAAAACACTCACCGGCCTCTGGCTCTCTCACTTCCATAACCTCACCGACCTCACCGTCTCTGCCACCCCCGTCAGCACCTCCGGCTCTTATGTCATTCTCGGAAACATGAAGAAGCTCAAGTCCATAACCATCTCCCACGCCAATCTCACCGGTTATATTACCAAACACTTGAATCTCAACCTTACCCACATCGATTTTTCCGGTAATAAGCTCAGGGGAAAGATACCCAACTCCATTACGCTTCTTGAAGACCTCGATTTCTTGAATCTTTCTTCGAATGCGCTCGTTGGTGAGATACCCACTTCGTTTGGGGACTTGATTTCGCTACAGAACCTGTCTCTGGCGTCGAATTCTCTGTCCGGGTCGATTCCGACGTCAATGTCGGCGTTACCGGGTTTGGTTCACATTGATCTGAGCTCAAACCAGTTGAACGGTACAATTCCGAGGTTCATTTCGGAGATGAAGGACCTGAAGTACTTGAATCTGGCCAACAATGATTTTCAGGGGGTTATGCCGTTCAACGGGAGTTTCATTAAGAGGCTGACTGTGTTTAAGGTGGGTGGGAATAGCAATCTGTGCTATAACCATTCAGTTTTGTCATCAAAGTTGAAGCTTGGGATTGCGCCTTGTGATAAGCATGGATTGCCGATGTCGCCGCCGGCGTCTAAGGCGGATTCTTCAGCGGACGACAACAGCAGTGATTCGGATTATGATGAGAGTAGTGGTGGTGATTCTAGTGGCAAGAGCGAGCATCATCATGGGCCAAGTAAGGTTGTTCTTGGCGTGGCAATTGGGCTTTCTTCTATAGTTTTTCTCATTGTTTTCCTTGTTCTTCTCTCAAAATGGTGTGGTTAAGGGTAAAAAAAAAAGAAAAATCATTGCTTTTTTCTGTAACTTAGATTAGGAGGAATTGGTAAATTAGAGATGAGTTTTTTTTTTTTCATTTATTATACACTTAATGATGAAGAAGAGTAGGTGCAAAAAAAGAAAAGAAAAAGGAGAGAGAGAGAGAGGAATCATTGAATTGGTGTGTTATTTTTTTGCTGCTTTGATCATTCTATGGAGAAAAGAGCAGTGTGGGTTTATCATTTTGTTGTGTTTGGTGTGTGTTATTGGCTGCCTTTGGGGGAAAAGTGGGTTGATCTATTATTCCTGAATCCTACCTTTTTCTTGAGCTACAAGCATCTTTGTCCTTTTTTACACTTTTTGTTTACCATAGCCACCCCCTTCGTCCTATGTGCTTTTAACTGGATCTCTTGGTGTACTTGTGATTTTCATTCATATTTTTGGTGCTCGATGAAGCAAGCCTATGATGTAGAATGAGGGTATTCAAGTAATTTTGATCTTTGCTTATTGTGTCCAATCTATAATCAAAGAAAAGTCCATGAAGAATTGTCCCTGCTAATTTATGAATTTCCCATGTACTAGGTTTTTGCTACCAAATGTTTATGTTCTGCTCTTGCCATTTCCGTATGCAGCTTTGAGATATGTCTTTTGGGTATTAATGGCTGGCCTGGCTGCATACTCCTTGTCTCATGACCTTTGTGTCTTTTTAAAGTGCAAAAAATGTAAACAAAAGCGAAATTATTATTACTAGTATTTTTTTACTTGTCTACACAAGAGAAGAGGATTCGAACTAGAGACCTCCGTTTCGTGAGGCGTGGTTTTCAACCGATTGATTGCAATAATGACCAATGTAGGTGTATAATTTTGATGTAGAGGGTGATTATCTTTTATGTGAAGGCTCATTGAGTAGGGTCCATGATTGGATGGGATGATGATTTATTTCAATGTGCCCCCACACTAAAACAACTGCCCCTTATTATATCTAGGGCAATGAATAGGGAAGAGGCAATGAGCTGGCTGGATACTTATGGAGAATGGCAAGGGATGTTGAATCCAACCATGTGGTCAATGTAAATGTAGATGGTTGATTCAAGTTGTCTCCTTGCTTGATGAAACTCTGAAATGAGTAATGAGGTTCTATAGTAATAATTAGTCTGCATATTGGACTGGACCATCTGAAACAATTGTTAAGAACCATCAACCTGCCAGCTTGTTTTAGCTGCTTATTTTGTCATTTTGTGTACAGATGGGGCAGTTATAATCGCCTTACAACCACTAACCACCTAGGGCGGGACAGTTAGTGGTTTTAGGGATAGGAAAAAACAATTAATAACCGCCTACCCTTATATGTAATAATATAAATATATATTTTATATTTTATATTTTATATTTTACATACATTAAAAATATAACATTAAAACGACATTTGGTATTGAACACCAAAACTGTGTCGTTTTAAATATGAGTTAGGGATAGAGTTTCATCATATTCATTGTTTTTTGGAACATTTTGCCTCAAAACTATCTAAAATAAGCCAAAAAAAAATCAACACAATAAAGGCCTAAAACACCTCAAAAACCTCAAAAATTCATATAAAAAAATTGGAACATTTTGCCTCAAAACTATCTAAAATAAGCCAAAAAAATCAACACAATAAAGGCCTAAAACACCTCAAAAACCTCAAAAATTCATATTAAAAAATAGTTATAAAACTGTTAGTTATTAGTTTAAATAACCGCTAACCGCCGGTTATAAAATAACTACTAAGCAGAGTAATTGCAGTTATTAAAATCCAATAACCACCTTATGCGATTTGTGGTTAGCGATTTTAGCCAATAACCAATAACCGCAACTGCTTGTACATCTCTAATTTTAACGATTTTCTTTTTGGCTTTACTTTGTTAGTTTTTCATGGTTGGGTATTGGCCTCTATTCACACTTCCTTACAACCTAAAAATTTTACGAATTTGGCTTAGATGCCGTAAAAAAGTTGCAAGAATGTTTTTGCAGTTTTTTGCACAATTTCAATTTTGTTTTCTTTTTGTTAGAATATAAATTAAATGATTAAATTCATCTATTTCTATTAGTTTAAGCTTTTGAGATAAGTAATGATTTAAGTTCAAACACTTTCTGTTAGAGCAAAGGTTTTTAAGTTCGAATCATATCTCCGTCATTCACCTCTCATTTCAATTAAATATTTCAGGTTCTTGTTTGGGGAGTAACGCTAGCTACCACATTTTTCATCCGGGTGAAGAGGTAGTACCTAACACATTACCCTTGTTTGTGATTGCTATGGATAATAGAGTTGTTATTTACAAGCTTTGCTAAATAAAATTCTATGTAAAACTATTTAGCTGCATGTAAAGTGTTTTGAAGTAGTTAATATTGCTTGGTTAGCAAAAGTGACAACAAAGGGTGGGAAGGTTGGGCTCTCTTTTCCCCTGTACTCAATTGGATTTTGTCCACTTGTCATCCAGCTATGTGGTGAATCTCAGTTCTGAGTAATGATATAAGAAGGACTAGAGTTTTTTTAAAGTTCTCTCAAATATAATTTGACATTTAAAATTATCAATAAATCAAAATTTAATAATGATCATTTTAAATTTAATGGCAATTTTAAAAATCATGTCATATTTTCGAGAATTCTAATTTTTCTTATATCATTACTACTCAGTGCCATCACTCAAATCTGAAAGAATTTACTATATCTCTGCTACCCCTATAGTTGTGCTTTCAGTTTTTAAGAAACATGTCCTAAACCAGCTCACTCTCGGTGTGTGTACAATGATTGCCAAAATATGCGGATGGACTTTTTCTCTATGGCCACAACAATAGAAGATTCTTATCTCAGGATGAAGCCAAACAAGTCTTCAAAATCAAACCTCTTTGTTTGTAGATCTGAGCATCTTAAAGCTGCTGCTGCAGTGCTGCTGAGATCTGAAAATGAAATGATGCTGAAGTGTACATAATCTTAAGCAAACTTGAAAGGGAAGACATGAATGGCTTCTCAACTCTACCAACATGCCAAACGTGTCCTTCCATTTGTCAAGCCTATAATTACAGCCACCTGCTTTTTACTCTGCCTTTTGCTACTTGGCCCCCCGCATTGATGCAGTGCATTCATGGATGTGCCTGTCATGTGCAAAAAATGAAGGGCAAGAAGTAAAAAAGCTGGAGCTGATTAACAAATATAGTATATCCACGTATTATTAAACTATACTATCCTCAAGGAATCCCAAAATGAGAGCGTTTCACAAGTGCTCTTAGTGGGGCTGAGTCACAGACTATGGCTCAATCAATTCAAGATAACGTATGTGATTTTTCAATGTGTCTAAAAAAAAAAAAAATTCCTTATACCATCCTCAGGGTAGGACAAGTATCGTTAATAGGTGATTGTTGCTCTGTCTATTAAATTTTTTATTCTCTTTTCGAAACAAAAATATTATCAAACAACTTATACATAAAATACTAACAAAAATATAAAAACAGTTTTCACCTAAAAAAAAAAATTCAATAAGAAAATACTCAAAACAAATGGTGTTTATTTGTGTGTATAGAAGACCATGGAGAAACATTGATGGTAACTTTATCAAGATGAGGGAGTAATTGTAGCCAATCAAACATATCATAGTGGTCCCAAACACAACAGTGTACACAAAATAACCGTACACAATAAATTGTAAGAAATTTGCAATGTTAAACCTTCTGGCACCACACGCAAGAGCTGGTGTCTCCGTTGGTGGGCCTGCAGTGCGAGCAGACTGAGCAGTTCAACAAGGGCTCTCGTGGGAAAGAGCAGCAAGAAACGTGAAAAAAGAAAGAGGAAGACAAAATTATTAAAAGATGCCGTTTGAAGAAATATTCTAAGAATAACTCCAATGGCCACCACAATGATTCCAAATGAACTGTTAACGGGACATAAAAGTAATAATAATTTTAAGTATTTTTTAATGTTTTTTGTTTTGAGTTGTTCGTTAATTTTTATACTTTTGCTAAAAAAACAAAAAGTTGCCATAAAAAAAAAAAGTAACGTTATTTAGTAGACTGTTTCTTTCATTGTTACCTTGGATTATTACTTTTTTAGTTTTGTTGTTACCGTGCATAGCAATAATGAATAATATAAAATCGAAAAGAGAGAGATTAAGAGAGAGTTGAGACACAAATTTACATGGATCGGCAATGTACTTACGTCTACAAAGAATGCGACTGTATTTTACTATTAATGATTTAGGGTTATACATAACATATATATATATATATATATATATATATATAAGAAAATCATAATTGTACGGACGTATTTTGAAAATTTTCAAAATGCTCTGCTTCATTCACTCTGCTCCATCTACTTTGCCAACCACTGGTGTTCTAATATGAACCACTAGTTTCAATAAGTTTATTAAATAGCATAAACCGTAATTGTCACATGTGAACAAGATTTTCAAGAACTTCTCAAAAGTTGGTGGTACCTGCTTGGCCATCTCTTATGCTGCTCCACATTTGACAACTCCCATAATTCCAACTGCAACGGTGTGAAAGTTGATTTTTTTCATGTCCTCGGAAGCCAAACAGCATTCCAAGGGACACAAGTTTACTGTCTTCCAGGGAGACATCCTCGGTTAGCTATCCCTGTCGAAAATAGAGAATATCTATGAATACAAAACAAAGGAGATCACCATCCCATCACGAACTATTTCTTTTCATATGAGCTAAGTATTCAGCCTCCAAAGCTCAACTTCAAAAACAGATAAAACCTGCATGTAGACCATATACAAAGCCACGAAATGGAAGGCTTCTTCAAGAAAGTGACATTTACATGAGAAAGAAATTATTCATAAACTCATAGTAGTTGTAAATGAGACATAGAGGGAGCTTCTCCATAGAAGTGCAATCACAAAGTTTGACCTGTGGATTAACTATGATTTCATTTAACCCAACATATACAAGAGATTCTAACCTTAAGTCCTCATCCGAGGTATGTTTGTGTCAGTCAATAAACCATAATTTACAACTTGAGCATGCAACACCATCTACTTATGGTGTTTTACTGTAGCAAAAGTATGTTTAGATAAGCTGATACCTAATCTGTTGGAGAAGAGTTTTGGCCCCTATTGTCGAAATTTAGACAATATAAAGGTTTTGAAGAACATGTTGGAGTTGCTCGTAGATATTCCTTGAGAAGTTGGGTTGTTTGGCAAACATTCTTGAGAGGAGAAAGAAGAAAGAAATGGGTTGAAGTAACGTAAAGGTGAAATGAGTTTTGAATTTTTTGTAAGTGAAAAATGAAGAAAGTTATTTGTTAATGTGAAGAAAGAAGTTTCCTTTTCTTTATAGAAAGAAGAAAAGGAGAAAAGAATAGGTTGCCAAACACCCCTGATTCGCTACTGTTCTAGATATGAACTCCTTTACATTCAAATTCCTACTCCCCTATAGATTCACCAGAAACCTCTGCAAGAACAATAGCCATCCTTAAAATGGTGAAAGCGATTGGAATCTCTCAAGACAATCTCCCTGTTAGTTGACTTTGACATAAACTTGGCCATCTCATGACAGTCACCGCATACTCTTAGATTCTTCGTCACTCGTATGGTTTTGCCAGGAGGTAGGCTCAATATTCCAAAAGCCATTGCTAACTTTTCACTGTGCCCACAGAGAGCCACTTCCTTCTCCATGTCATCTGCATTAATTAAAGCATACTTTGTCTTCGGAAAGAAACCTTCTTCCCTCATCTTCGTTCTTAACCTCTTTAACAGTAACCCTATCCTTTTGGCTTGTGGGTGTGACCTATCTCCAGCCACAAAGATGTTAACTTTGCCTTTGATCTCTATCCAACTAGCACCTGGGTTCTTTCTCAATCCTCGCCGACCCATCCTCTCCCGCAATTTTTTCACCTCTTCCCACTTTTCTGCCTCTGCATAGATATTCGCTAGAAGTACATAATACCCTGTGTTCTCTGGCTCCAGTTCAAAAACACGTTCTGCAACTTTCTCTGCTAGTTTTACATCATGGTGGATCCTGCACCCACAGAGCAAGGCACCCCAAATTGTGGCATCTGGTTCAATTGGCATCATTTCAATGAATCTGTATGCCTTTGACAGCTTCCCAGTGCGGGAAAGAAGATCCACCATACAAGCATAATGCTCCAACTTGGGCTCAATATTGTATTCATTTCTCATAATATTAAAAAATCTCCATCCTTCATCAGGTAACCCAGAATGACTGCACGCATAAAGTACAGAAATAAAGGAAACTTCATCAGGTTCAATGCCGGCATTTCTCATCTGATTAAAGGTAGCAACTGCTTCACTTCCACACCCATGCATTCCATATCCAGCAATCATAACTGTCCATGAGATCAGGTCCTTTGAAGGAATCATGTCAAAAAGTAACCGTGCAAGAACTAGTGCCCCACACTTTACATACATGTCAACAAGTGCATTGGCAACATATTGATCTGAAGAATATCCATTTCTCAATACGTGACCATGAATCTCTCGGCCTCTTTCTAGAGCTGCTAGGCTGCCACAAGCTGGAAGGATACAGGCTATTGTTATGCTGTTTGGTTTTATCACTCCTTGCATCTCAAAAAACAAAGTAAGAGCTTCATTGGGAAGACAGTTCTTTGAGTAACCCCCTATCATTGTGTTCCATGAGATACTATCCTTTACAGGCATCTGAGAAAAAACTGAGTGAGCTTCTTCCATGCTCCCACATTTTGCATACATATCCATGAGAGCATTAGAGACAAACAAACTTGAGTCCATTTTCTTTTCCTTTATATAAGTGTGTACATCCCTGCCACCATCCAAAGAGCCATTACAAGCACAAGCATGAAGGACGCTTGTGATGGTAAAAAGATCAGGGCTAACACCACTCTTTTCCATTTCATGGAATAATCCAATTGCCCGATCAGATAGACCATCCCGCACATAACCTGCTATCATTGAAGTCCATGACACGACACTTCTTTTTCCCATCTTCTTGAAAACTCGAATTGCAGAATCCAAATCGCCACATTTTGAATACATGTCCAGCAAAGTATTGTTGAACATGATTTCTCTGTCCAAACAAGCTTTTATTGTATAAGCATGAAGTGCTCTAGCCAACAATAAAGCACCAATACTTGCAGAAGATACAAGAACATTCACTATTGTCGCCAAATCCACATCAACCCCCAAAACTAGCATCTCTTTAAAAATATCAAGTCCCTTCTCTGCAAGACCATTCGAAGCATACCCACTTATCATTGAATTCCATGATATAACATCTCGATCACTCAATTCATCGAACAACTTCTCTGCACTTTCAACTCTTCCACATTTGAAGTAGAAAGTAATCAGAGAATTCACAACTGAATTGTGACAACCAAAACCCATTCTCAACAAATACCCATGAACCTGATTGCCGCCTTCTATATTTCCTAAGGCTGCGAGACACTTCAAAATACAAGGAAACGTATATGAATTTGCTTCAATCCCCAACTCCTGCATCATCCTAAATAAACGTATACTTTCCCCAAAATCACCAATCTTTGCGTACTCATTTATCATAAGATTCCAAAGAAAGACCTTTTCATTCGCAACCTTATCGAAAACCCGCCTCCCTTCTCTCAAATCCCGACAATTGACATACATGAAAACAAGCTTTGCACCCAAAAGTCCATCAATCACTAAGCCATTAGAACATATAATCGAGTGAACCTTTTTACCATCTTCTAGCGATTTAACTTCAGCACAGAGCTGCAACACCGAACAGTAAGTCTTAATCTCAAGCTCAGATTTCTGAGCCGTGCAAAGCAATTGCACGGCATTTCTAAGATTACCCACTTCGCAGAAACTGCAAATCTCAATGTTAACATCCGTAGTTTCTTGAACGGATGTTTGGGTGAGCGAGGCCGAGGCACGGGTTACGGTGCAAGAACAATACGAATTGGTGGGTAACAGAAGGGCCGTTGAAGATGGTCTGTAGGAAATGAAAGCATTTTGGGGTTTGACACAGTTTTCTTTAGGATTCGGATTAGGATTAGTGCGGTGAAAAGGAAGAGAGACCCAGAAGATTGGGGCGGTTTGGGGCGTGAGCAACATGGCTCTTCCCTGCAATTTGAAGAGCGCGGGAAACTTGTAATCAAAGAGAAAGAAAAACTAGCAATTTTTGGCGCACAAAGCACGGTAAAGAAGCTCTCTGGAAAAGCAATGACTGGACCAGCTCTTGTAGTAGAAAAGAAACGAAAACAATTTCCGGATACCAGTTTCAGAAGTGCATATACTACTCTATCTGTATAGATTTTTAAATAATTAAAAACTTTCTATAATAATATTTATTATTTGAAAATTCAAATTTAAAAGTTAAATCGAGTAAAATACAGGAGGGTTTCACATATTTGTAACTTCCTTAAAAAAATTAATAATTATTGATTAATTTATTAAGTTTATTAAGCTTTTGGGATAATCAATGATTTAACATGATATTAGATCCATTGGCCTTAATTTGCAAATCATTCTCAATTCAATTAAATATTTCATGTGTTAAATCTCATTTATTATTAAAGAGAGTTTGAACTCACGAGTGGAAAATAATGTTAAAGTATTAATTAAATGATTAAATTTATTTATTCCTATGAGATTTTTGGGATAATTGGTGATTTATGGCCTCTTTATGTTGGAGGCTTTGGGTTGATTTCAACTCTAACTAGTAATTTTTACGCAACCCTCGATTTCATCATGAATCAAACATAAAATTAGTGACCTATGAATGAAGGGTCTAACTTGTTTAATTAAACAAGTTGGATTATGATTAACCTATATTCTTATATGTCCATGTCTTAACACGATCCGAACCTGACACACACATTTAAAAACTAACAATTTTTAACATGATTTGCAAATTTATTATGAACTCAACATAAAATTAGTGGGTTAAAGTTTAGAAGTATAACCCATTAAATTAAATAAATCGAATTAAAATAAATTATATAGCCTTATAATACTCTTTCGGATACGCAAATATATAACTAATACTCCTACATTATCACAAGTTCTCAAAGGCTTATACCTCCTTAATAATAATAATAATAAATAAATAAATAACCTTAAACCTTTTGACTTTAACCCAAAACAACCGCACACTGTCCCGAGTAAGACGCCACGTGTACTTCATCACTCAATGCCAGGTGTATATTCCGACATATATGAGAACATGTGAATCCAGTCGTGCTAATCCATTTGCATATTCAGAATCTCAGATTTCCCAGAAAAATATGAATGCAGTTGCAGTTTTCCGTTCTCATTCCGCCCTTCAGTTTCCCTCTTTCCTCTCATTCAGCGGGCAGCCCAGCCTGGGAGGAAAACCCATCTCTCTGAAAGGTACCAAAGCTTTCAACTTTCAAGACCCATATCCTATGTTTCTATAGTTTCCTTCTTCTGCGTCATCTATTTAAGTAATTTATTTTAATATTAATTAAATAATTACATTCACCATTTTTTACCTGATTGCTCTGATTTAACATGTATTCTCCCTAATTTACCTCCCATTTCAACTCACTTCTTCTGTGGGTATTGTTGTCCTTTAACTGTGGTTGAGATTTGAAGTACTGTACTGCTGTTATCATACTTGGTCGTCGATTTTTGCGATTGTCTGTAGTAATTGTGGGTAATCTTTGTTGGGTTTTGATGTTTTGAGTCTGCAACTCGTGCGGCAATAACTTTGTGTTTGCGGAAAGATAATTTCTTTTGATTGATGGGTGACTTCTTTGTTGCTGCTTGAACTTACTTCGAGGTTAGAACTAGTAATTTATTTTTATATGAAATTCTAGCTTCATATTATGAGTTAATATTAATTAATGTTTAGACTAAGCAACCCTGAGTTACAAATGAACAGTCCCTAACTTTGACCTGTTATTTTTGGTGTTTGTGATTTCTCACCCATTATCTAATAGTTTTCTGGTCGTTAAATCCCATTTATTCAAGTTGATAGGAAATGGTTAATTTAAAATTTAGCACTCCCTCATGAGCTCAAAATCCCCTTAATAATTAATAAGGCCAAACAAGTGGAATATTTAATTGAAATGTGAGGTGAATGTCAAATATAAGGTTCGAAATCATGACCTTTTAACTCTAATACAATGATAAAATTACCCCTTATCCCAAAAGTTTAAGTTAGTTGAAAATGGTTAATTTAATCATTTAATTTATATTATAACGCCACTGGTAATCCACTTTGTCATCCTTATATTGTTCAGACCACTTAAAACAAGTGTAAGTCAGACCATGGCCAAATACTAAGGTATCTGCCTCTGTGAGATTGATTGATAAAGGAAAAACACAGTTGGCGTCATTCAGGAAATTGTTATCTTTTGTTGGCAAGGCACTGAAGATTTCAACCACCTCTTCTTCTCTTGTCCTTTTTCAGAGAATATGGCATTTCTTACGTGATAAGTTCAACCTGCAATGAGTTTACAGAAGCTGGGAGGATATAGTTTGCTGGATGGTCCAATTATTTAAAGGAAAATCCCTTTGGAGTATGAATTGTAAACTCATACTAGTTACCACTTTCTATCTAACTTGGAGAGAAAGGAACTCAAGAACCTTTGACGATAGAGTTAGAAATACTATGTCCTATGAGGTTATGTATTTGTATAAAGGAAATAATCACTACCTTCCATGGTCTTAACTCTTAAGTTTACACCAAAAAAAAAAACAAAAGACGTTTTCAGGGATCATGGGATAGTTCAGATGATATTTTAAGGCCTGGCTAGCATCTTCCTTTATATTTTGGTTTCTGAGTTGGTTGGGGGACTCTTCAAGGGGTTTGAGTCTCTTTTCCAACCTGGGAGTTTTCTGTGATGTTTTGTCTGGGAAATTGCCCACTCTATTGTATAGCTATGGTTGTTTTCCTTAACACAATCTCTTATTTATTTACGAGAATAAGTAAATAAATAAAGAGCTTAAAATTCTTCTTTACTATATTGTTGTTTGTTTGCTTCTGGTTAGCTATATTGAGTCTATCATTCCCTCGTTATTAGCTTCCGCTGAAAAAATTGGACGTCATTGTTATTTATATGTTTGTTTGGTGCTTATGTTCGTTTTGTGAACTACAGACTGAGAGATCATTTTTTGATGCAGCTTGTTAAATTTGGCAGAGATTGCAGATGGGCCTTTACTCTTGACTCCCAAAAGAGTTTTCCTCACTTAACTGTTTTAAGCATAAGATCTGATGGGCATAGAAGACACGGACCTCCCAGGAAAAGTTCTGATTCACGAAGAAGAAAGGAGGATGAAAATGAGACACCTCAATCATCCGATGGTAAAAAGTCCAAATCATCTAACCAGGAAGAGATAATTGCTCTGTTCCGACGAATTCAGTCCTCGATCTCAAAGGGAGAGTCTCTAAGTACGAAGAAGAGGAATTCCAACTTGTCTGAGGATAAGCCCTCCTCTGAATCAATTCTCGACGTTCTTCGCAAATCAAGGAAGCAAGTGAAAGGTGATGCATAACTGTTGTCAGTTATTCTGCTTGTTTATGATTTTATATAATTCGGATTCTCTTATTATGGCAGACAAAACTTCAGACAAGGAAGGTGATAAGGTGTTGACAAGAAGAAGAGGTGTGCCCAAGAAAGAGCAGGCAGTACAGAACAGTCAACAGGTAGCTGACTTAAAGTCAACTCGGCCGCCATCAAAATTTGTGAAGAGATCCCCAATACCATCTACATCAACCCCAAGAGGAAAGATACTTGAGTTGAATGATGAAGCATTGGCGGCTAGAGATGGAAACAAGGAGTTGCATTTGCCGAAAATAGAGGGAATGAAACTAACAGAGCTTAAAGAAGTAGCAAAGTCTAGAGGAATGAAGGGTTACTCAAAACTGAAGAAGAGTGAGCTTGTAGAGTTACTGAGGTCCTAAAACAATGGAAAGTTTTCCTGAGATGAGAAACATAGAATCCAACAGTTTGAAGTTTCAAAGCACTGACAAAAGAAGGTGATCTTTCTAGCGTTTGATGTATACCATTGGAAGATCCTCTGTTTTTTGTTTTTGTTTTCCTTGTTTGTTTGGTTTTCATGACTTATAATTTTAGCTACATGAACAGATTCTATTGTAACGAAATTTCCTGTAGTTAAATGGTCTTATGTGCAAAGTGCCAACGGTTATTTTTTTCCCCTCTTGGAACTTTAAATGTTTCGCTTGTTTTATGGTTCTTTTGCACTGTTTGGCCTACACTCAAAGTTTAGATTCAGAGACCAGTTGAGCAAGAGTAATGCTATTTGACTCTTTGAATCAGCATTTATTAAAAATAAAAAATAAAATTATTATAATAAAAAATAATAAATAAAAATTAAGTTTGATTTATTACTCGTTAAAGTAAGGAGTTGAATGGACATCTAGGGGTCAAGCACTGTTTCGGTGCAGACCGCAAGGGCGGTATGAAATCAAGGCAAACTCTAAATGCTAGATGTGACCTCAAATAACTAGGGTCAAGGTCTCATAGTGAGACAATGGGGGATAAGCTTTTTTGTCAAGAGGGAAACAACTTGGATCACCAGTTAAAGCCCCTAAATGACTGTTCAGTGTTGAAGGAGGTAGGGGTGCAAAGATAGTAAGGAGGTTTAGAAGCAACAACACTTGAAAGAGTTGGAAAATGGAAAGATTTGTACAAGCTATACCTTTCATCACCACTTTGTGGAGAATCGTCAGGTATGAATATGTTA
Organism: Carpinus viminea; assembly: GCA_013348765.1. Taxonomy (NCBI): domain Eukaryota; kingdom Viridiplantae; phylum Streptophyta; class Magnoliopsida; order Fagales; family Betulaceae; genus Carpinus; species Carpinus viminea. Next base: position 60,754,976 of record CP054667.1, read on the forward strand.
AATACCAGTAATTCGATTGGTGAAATATTATCTCTCTCTAAAAAAACATGTTTTTTTGACTGTTGCATAAAAAAAATATTTTGTTGCGAATGAACAAGATATTGATAAATTGTCAATACATAAAATCATAATTATTGATACGGGCATTTCCACATAAAAATGGAATCTTTTGTTACAATCAACGCAAAAGTGATGTTGATTATTTAAGAATCAAAGTCGATTTGCTTTATAAAAAGAAGATATCAATGAACTTTTATAAAATAGTTTCATGGGATTCAACCAATTTTCTTGATTGTGGGATATCATGGAGAAATAGGAGTACATGTTATTAAAAGATTTTTTGCGATTATTTCTAGTATGGAATGAGTCAATCATCCACCACTTTGGTATCTTATTGAACAAAAATGGTAATATTGTTCCTCTATTACTAAAAAATTTCAATTTCAGGAAGTATTATGATCATCCAATAAGAGTTCAATTTTTTTCAAATGAACGATTTGAGGACTATTGATTCTAACAACTGATTGGAGAGTTGATCATTTGGATTTTTCAATTCAAATATGTGGATCACGAACCTATGAATAGAGATATTCCTAAAACTCACAAAGAAAAAATGAAGTAAGTTAAAAATAATAATAATAATAAATAAAGAAGAAGAAAGAAAAGAAAAGAAAAGAAAAAAGAAAGAAAGAAGGAAAAAAAGGTATTTCTATCAAGTTGTAGTTAGATATGTCTATTTCATCGAGATTGCCCAGATTATTACGCCTTTCGTGTAGGTCAAAACTTATTTGACATGAAATTTTACTACCTTAGGACCATTATAATTACGACCGCCACTCACCGAGGCTTCGATCGTTGACTCCCCTATCATCAAGTCACCAACATCTTTGACCTTTCCACAATGGCTATGCATCAACCTCCATTCATGGTCTAACAATTTTGTGAAGAAATGTGTTTTTGGTAAGCAATCACACGGGCTTAGTCACTACAACCTCCTTTGTGAGGACACCTCTTCACTGGAGTTACTAGACTATTTTGCCTAGTTTCTTAAAGAGAGTTGTCTCATGCCCCTAGTTGTTCTCTACCTACTTACCAAACAATCACATTATTCTAATTATATAATAGTTTACTAAATAGTATTACTTGTTAAGGAATGACGTATTTTGCTGCTGCTTACTGTGTTGCTCAAAATGTGTCACGCATTAGTTACGAAATGGCTCAAATCTTTATAGTTGCTGCCTGACCAGATGCAGAGAATAACCAACCATAAACATTAAATGGGGATTGAACATGAGAAAATAATGACAAGAGTCGGAACATGAAATTCACCAGAAAGTACTTAAAAGATAAAGTAACTCATAAAATCTCATTCAAACAAAATATTAATCCTGATAAACAAAGCTGAACGATAACAGCTCGCCAAAACAAAAACAAATCCTACATTACATAGGAGATCTCTCTAAGTATTCTGAGACTTGTTAAGGATAACTCCTTCATACTTCATCTGGAACCACTTCATTGCATCCTCTTTAGTAACTCTGTGCTGGATTCCAACACGGGACTTGCATCTACGACGACGACCCACACGGTATCCTGCTCTCTCCAAAACAACATAAAAATCCATACCATAGATACCAGTTGAAGGGTCGTACCTGAAGCCAGAAAAGACAACAGTTAGCTCTAACACACCAAATCCAACTGCTTTTTCATAAATAATATAGATGATGTTGGCCTAACAGTTCCTAATAGGAATCGCTTGAAATCCCCAGCATATTCAACCATAACAGAAGTGCAAAATATATAAAGGCCTATATCTAGATTATATCTTCTATCATTAGCACACTGCTATAGCAATACGTAGGAAATACCATATGTGAATAAATATCACCAAATATATTAATAATATAAAAGGAAACCATCAGAACCAAACAAAATACAAAAAGCAGGAAACCCAAGTGACTTGAATGCAGTATAGAATTCATAGACCTAAAATGAACCAAGTTTTGGTACCCATCGCTTCCAAACTAGTATTTTTCTGAGGAAAGCATGTTCCTTGGAATAATCAAATATATTGAAGTAGTAACCTCTTTGCGGATATCTACAGTTCTATTACGCCATAAACATAAAGCCTAGTGATCATATCATCATAAGACGCAAACCCAATAAGAAGGCACAAAGTCCTGAGAAGCTGCACTTGTGCATTTATCAAGTCAATAAAAAGGTTACTCATCTGAACAAAGAGCAGTCAATAAACAGAGAGCAACACCTATAACTCTTTTACAACTTTTAAATCTTGCTGACACGTGTCATTATGTAATTGCAGCCACATCAACTACTATGCTTTTAACACTCTCAAATCACATTTTGACATGTGTCAACAAGTTGTAAAACAATTATAGGCCTAGCATTTTTTATATATAAAAGTGAACAAATAAGGAAAAAAAAACAAATGTGGCTTGAAGAGGAATGGTAGCTTCACTGTTTCATGACCAATAAAAAAAACACATCATTCCTGCTTAAAATTGTTATGATCAAGACATCGCAATTAGTTTAGCTGACCATGGGTCAAGATGTTAATTAATCAGATGGTTAGGTTTAGGTCTTTGTTGATTGAGTGGTCAAGAGACAATCAAATTTTACATATTGAACGGTGAGGGGAAGCAAGAAAAAAGAGTCACTTTCATCTTGCTTCTTCCTGCTCTCTTATCAAAATATTAAAACCATCCCATGATAGCATGCACGTCTTAAGCAAACCCATAATCTACTATCTAATATACGATTACAATTGTGGATTAGGACCATACTTTTCGGTGAATGAATTTTAGCACATCCTATAAAACAAGTATATATTTTAAAAAGAGGAAACATGGAAGAAGAAAGAAAAGTATTATACCTAATCCGCCTAAGAAGAAAATATATAACCATCCTCCCCTTGTGCAGTTCTCATGGTTCCTCAAGCACAAAACTAACTAGTTCATACATGCCAGTCTCTCATCACACACCCAACCCATCAAAGTCGTCCTTTTCATGACTACAAATTTCAATAGCTTTCTCGCTCAAATAAACAACATACTTTATTAGCAATTTACTTAAAAAAAAATTTAAAATATTATTATTAGCAACGTGAATGCAGTTATTCACAACCAATTGTCATATTTGGCGAACAATTTTACCCCAATAAACTTAAATTCACTGGCTTGTACAATTCAATGCCGCAAACAAGTAATTGTAGGAAACGAATGGTGGTAACTTACTTGATTCCGAGATCGATGTGTTCCTGAATACCAAAGCCGAAGCAGCCGGTATCGCTGAAGTTCCTACGCAGAAGCTCGTACTCCTTCACCTTCAACCCACTCTCCAGAAGCTGCATCGCCTTCTCCCCCCTCACCGTCACGTAGCACGCTATCTTCTCGTTACGCCTAATCCCGAACGATCTCACCGTGTACCTAGCTGTTTCCGTTCGTTCGGTCACAGACCAGTCAACAAATCGCAAATCACAAAAGAATAATAATAAAAAATCGATAACCAGTTACTCAAATCATACCCTTTGAGAAGACTGGGGTCTGGCCACTCAGTTGCTCCAACACCTAAGGGGAGAAAAATAACAACCGGAAAACAGTCATTTATCATTAAAACAAAAAACCCGAAATGTGATTTGAATCAGGATGTTTTTTTATCGGGAAACAAAGGAGAGAGGAAACCTTGGAGGCTCTGGTTAGACGATCACCGCTCTCGCCAACGGAGATGTTGAGGACGAGCTTTTGGACCTTGATCTCCCGCATTGGGTTGCTTAGTTTCCTCTCCGCAGCCTGCTTTGTTCATAGTCAAATACAACTACAACATCGTGAGAAACAAAACAAATTGATGAAATAAAAGCCATGTTGGATCAGAGAGAGAGAGAGAGGGACCATTGTGGTGTGCTGTGTGCAGGAGCGGAGGCAGAGAGGCTGGAGTGGAACGCCGAGGGAGATAAAGAGGGGGTATAATAATAAGAGCGTAACGACGTGCGTCCTAGGGTTTCCGTAGTTGGCCTAAATGACGAAAATGCCCCCTCAGTTTTTTTTTTTTTTTTGTTTTTAAAAATTACGTTCTCTTGAGTCTTGACCCAGTTGGACTTCAAGTTCAAGCCCATCAAACCCAAATAAATAAATAAAAAATAAATAAAAATTGAGGTTATACTTATAGGAAGGGAAAGAGTAAAGTTGAAAAGACGGAATACAAACTAGACAAGGTACCTTGGTCATAATTTTTTATCTTAAACTCCGCAATCTTAGTGGCGTTGAAAAGCTCATTTATATATTTACAACTTTTTGTTTTACAAATTTTTTTTAATTCAAACATTTACTGTCAAAATTGGCTTGCAAGATTCTCTTTGAAACACATAGCCTCAACTTTTCACACTAAAACACTTGGTAATAAAAAGTTTTACAACCAAAGTTTTTTTGAGCACCGAATGAAACCAATTTCTAATAGTTGAGGTTGGCCACCCCTTATTTCATTGCTTATTGTGTAATCTCCCCTTTCCCTTCCCCCACTTTGAAAAGAAAAATCAATAGCAAGATCAAGAGTTTCGGTGGATGCTGAATTTTATGGATGCATCATGCATGCAATGACGATTATAGCTTGGTTTCTTAAGAAAAGTAAAAATCATGGAAACTTGATCAAAATTCCGTATGACAACTAAAATTTAATGAGATTCACTCTTTAATTGGAGAATCGTTTGGCGTATTCTTCTTATCAAACTCAAATTCCTTAGCTAAACTGATGAACCCATCAGAACAACTTCACTCAGGTTATTCATAAATAAAAAAACTTCTCAGGTTGATTGTGACATACGCATCATCATTACAGGTATCCATGAAATTCTTTCCAATTCCGAACTTTAGAATGTCTGAAAAGTCCACAAAATTTCAAAGGATAAAACGATTATATAAATGTGCCTAACCCCATAACCACTTTTATTTCTGAGTATGAAAGCGAAGGACAAAGTTTCCTTCAAATTTCCTTCGATTCAATTTATTAAATTAATATTTATCTTTAAAATATGTGATTCTTGCATATATTTTTAATAACCGTCCGAGTGATGGTTAAATGTGCCATCCAACCAGTGCTTGTTCGGTAAAAGTCGTGTCCATGGGACTCGGGAAATACCAATACAAACAATGTACCAAAGATGAAGCCGTCGAGATTCGAGGGGAACATCACACTCAGAAGGCTGCCATACAAATATCACCCTGTTTGTGCCATGAACAAGTAATATACGTATAATATGAATCCTGGAAATCACATCTGCCAATCTGAGAGTAATAACAAGAAGGAGAATCTATGCAAGCGAACAGATTGCCTTTTTATGTAAATATGATCCATGAATTTAGTGTTTCATGTCTACAGTGGGGGCTCTCCAATTTTTTTTTTAAAAAAAAAAATGCCAAATGTGGACCCAGTGGCTAGGGCAGTGAAATCCTAACAAAAATGAAAAATCAAAATCAAAAGAAAGAGAGCAAGAAAAGAAAAAGAAAACGTTTGTGTTTACCAGCCACACTAACAGCAAGCAGTAAAGAACTCCAGTACTCCACCATCTGGTGATAAATTGTTAAGGTGGCAACTTCTATAATCTGAAGCCTCAAATCTTCGGGGCCAAAATATGAAGACTCTAACTAGGAGGTGTGTCTATTTGTCACACCAAAAGTATGCCAGAAACCATAAGATGCACCGGCTAAAATATGCAGGTATGAAAAATGATGACACTGAGGAAGAATATTTGGGATTTTTATTCACACCCATTAGAACATATTTACACGAAAAAACCATGGCAGCACGAAAGCTATTACCAGGCACGCCATCAGGAAGTTACAAAATGGCTGTCCCCGCCAACATCCTCTACCCCGGTTTGAGGAATTACTACTGCCACCTGTAAATCTCCTTTCATTCCATTCCTCCACGAATCTGTTACCCCCAACACCAGTAATATTTTTGGCTGTTTGACCACAAATTTCACACAATCTGCATGGATAAAGAAAGAAATTTGCATAAATAGTAAATTCTGAAGCCAGGTGCTTGTTCAAAGCACTTTGATAAGAATCAACTGCAAGTGTGCAACTTTTACAGCATATATCAGCTAACCATGAAACTAGATTAAAACTCAGGAACCTGTGGAACAGATTCATCAGGAAACCGTTTTCCCCAAAATCCGTTAATATAATTTTAAGTGCTCCCTTCATCCATATTTGGGTGCATGAGCGTGTGTATCTATCTATTCATTATTCCATAATCTGACAACCAGATCACTATTTTACTTTATGATTAATTCCCTCGTCACACAGAGGGAGGGCAGCCAATTTTGTATATGACAGACAGCTTTACATTATTAGGTTACTGTATCACACTATTCATCTTCTGCATTCTGATTAGATCATTTGGAGGGGATCAAAATCACCATTCTTATTTCCATATGTTAAAATATATTGAAGTACCAAAGAGGAAAATGCATATAGAAAGATTGGTATGAGAACAAACCTGCTTTAATTATGCATAACACCGTTTCAACTGATATAGATAATGACAAAAGGTGATTGGAGAGTCCAAAAAAAAAAAAGAGAGAAGAAAATTACATATATTTATGCGTGTGAACTACTGGCATAGAAAAGAAAATAGCAATATAAAGCCAAAATTGAACAATTGCAACAATTAAACACTAATAGAAGTAATGGATAAATGACATTTGAAGGCCTTCCCAAGTGGCCTCTAATGTTAGAGTTGAGAAGCCCATCATGTAGAATAGGGCATAGACCTCTTGTATAATTGATTCTGCTAAAAAGCAAATGCCTATAGTGCTATAATCAACATAATATATTTCATTATGCTTGCATCTTCATAACTCAATGCTTCATAGTTTTTCCAAGAGAGTAAGTTCTGCCATACAATTTAGAAGCTCAATCCCATCAGAACAGGTGAGCATAGGACCTCCGGCTCTTTCCTTTTTTTAATATATATATGTATAAAGGCAAATCTCCAACTGAACAGGTGATAAATGAGAAAAGTCCAACTCAGAAGAATGGAAGAAAAAAAAAAAGAATAGAAAAAATAGCAGAAATTAGAGATCAATGTCTAACATTAAGGATACGTTTGGGATTGCGGTTTCAATAAGTGTGATTTTAAAAATTACGTTTTTAAAAATTGTATTTTTTGAACTTGCTACTTTTAAAATTACAAAGGTGTTTAGTAAAACATGTTAAAAAATAATTTTTTATCAAATATTTGTTATGGGAAATCCTAATTTTAGTTTAAATTCACACTTTTTCAAATAAGCACCCCCTAACCTACTTACAAAAATCGCAGATTTTTTCCTATTTTAAATTAAGTGCTTTTAAATCGCAATACCAAGTGTCTTACAGTTTTGCGATATCTTTTAAAAACGCAGATTATTCTTGCAAAATCGCAATCCCAAACACACCTTAAGAACATAATAAACTCAAAAAGAAAGTAAGAAACTTTATCTTGAATGAACCGAAGGCCAACTGAATCGATCTCAAAAACCCAGTCTAAGCTTATGAAGTGCAATCTCAACACCCTCAAATGCTCTTCTTAAATAATTCACTGGTTGGTCACAAATCGTTAACTTTTAATTCCATTTTTCTAATGGGTAACGAAACAACCAAACACAAAATTCTTAAATTTAATCAATTAGGGCAAGATATGAGAGAAAAAATCCAAGTATTGTTAGTGCATGTTAAGGATCTTTCAGGTCAACATCTCTTGCTCAAGGTGGCTGCTTTTGGACATTGCTCGCAGTCCAGATTTACCAGAGGAAAAAATAAATAAAGATGAAGAAGCCAAACATTAGTCCTCAAAAGAACCAAAACCAATTAGATTAATAACATAAGAAGACAGTCAGGGTTGCAAAGCTTCAACTCCAAATTCAACACTAAACACATATTTTCCCCACAAAACATAAGGCAAAAATCAGAAACAAGAAACAATTACCTGTTCCCTTTTAGCTTAAACCACGTCTCGGCACAGTAACTATGTGCAATGCCTAGCTCATCTTTACACCCGCAACCAAGCTCAATTAAATCCGTTGTTGAAGTCATATTAGCATTACTGGTAACCACTGTTGTCCCGTCCGATGATTGCTCCGAACTCAAATGGCAAATCCTACAAACCCTTTCCCCATCACAATTCTCACCAAACCCTTTACCACTGCCACACTTCACATCAATCACACACGCGTTCCTCTCCAATTCAGACACCCTTGTCTTGGCCTCTTTCACCGATACCTTACTCGACTCGAATTCATTGCTTCTTTCTCCCGAGCCCCCATCATCTCCCCCAATACACAGAACCTTATCCGCATGAATAACAACCAGGGTCTCACACACAACCTCACCAACCAAATTGCTCGAATTCTCATGCATGCCTCGATCAATCTCCTCTTGATTGACCACATTTTCTTGTCCTTTTATTAGCACCCTACCCGATACTTCCGAACACCCATTTCCTTCACTAACACACACAGTATCCCTCTCTTCTGAATTAACCAAAATCACACCCTCAGCCTCAGACACCACCCCATTAACCGAACTGCTCGAACTCCCACAAAACCGACCCGGTAATACCTGACGCCCCTCCTGATCCATTAACAAACAACAAATTTCCTAACCACTGCATCAAATTTCCCAACTTTCTTACAAAACCCACCACCAATATTTTGCGTGTATATATATATATATACACACACCCAATTACATAACAAACATTTATTTCTTTGAACAACAAAGAATAAACAATGAAACCAAACCCAACCACATGCCCAAACCTACTCTTGTAATAAGCCAATCCATGCCATTGAACATATTATAATCTCCAATACCCAAAACATATAAAAACCGAAATCCAAGAAAAACCAGACCTTTGATCCTAGTTTATGGAAAAAGAGCTCCAATCGGCAGCCAAGATATGCGTTTACTTTCGGTTGCCAAAATCTGAAAGAAAAAAAAATATTTATATATATTTATATAAAAATAAACAAATAAAAGTTGGAGAACAGCCCCAACAGTCGTAACCGAGGAGGAGGAAGGATTTAAATTCGTGGGAATTGGGGGATCGATAAATATAAGAGGAGAGAGTGGTGGGTTAGGTGAAGAAAGGAGCGGGGGAAATAGTAGGAAAGGGAGGTTGAGTGAGAGACGAATTTGATTGGATGCTTTTCTTAAATATCACTGTTGGTGTAGAAAGCAGAGGATTACTATAACGCGCAATTCGGCCTACGGCCTACGGCGTACTTCATTGCTCTTGGATTTTTCGGGTGACGTTTTTGAAGGGGTAGGATATACGTGTTCCTTTCGCCCATCAATAACGTTGTCCGAGTTTTCTTTGACGTTTCGTGCGGGGTGTGGGTTTTGAGTTTCCCAGATAAACCTTGTACTTGACAAATTAAACAAATAAATAATTGTTAAGAGATTTTTGTCAAAAAAAAATAAAACTTTTAATCTTTTGATTTATTAATTATATTAATGTGATAAATGTGAATTATTTAATTATAAATAATAATTAAAACTTTTGGACCTTTTTTCACCTATTGGAAAATTAATGGCGGGTGGAGATGAGATTAGGGTTGCTTTGACTTAACAATTTGATAAGATAGATTAGGATTATCTAAAATTGTTAGAAAATTCTATTATAATTAAAAGTAAGACGAATGATAAAGACACAATTTTTGTCAAAATTTTCTTTTATGTGGTTATTTAAAAAAAAACAAAATAAAAAATAAATTTTTGAAGTAATAACATCTTATGTGGTCCTTTTTTATTTGGTATTTTTTTTATAAAAAAAAAATTGGTCATTATTCTGAAGAAAAATACCAAATTAAAAAAAAAAAAAAAGTACCACATAAGATATTATTACTTCAAAAAAAATTTTAAATGACTACATAAGAAAAAAGTTAAGTAAAAAAGTTGTGTTTCTATCATTTCTCTAAAAGTAAAGAGAAATGGTATATGACATAAATTAGTGATACACTAAATAATTACCTTATGCCCACTCAAACAGCCTTTACATGGAAGGTAATCAAGCCATCAGATCATACAATTACCATCTGAATGAAGCTTAATCAAAATAACTATAATAATCTTCTCTACGTGGAAACTACACCATCATTAATTCCCAAATGGTAATTAATACAATCAACATGGTAAGTTACGCCCTACAAAAATAATTGTGCATCACAAAGTCACTGACACCGATGTTACTATATTGGACAAGGAGCTTCCCCCGTTAAAAGGAGTATACCCGAGATACAAAATATAGATTCTTTCTCCAAAATTCTTTATTTAGTTTTCTAGCTCAAAAGGAGTTTTACAGATTTAAGCATAAGAGGTTTCTTACTAAGCCACCCCAATAGCTTTTCTTTTGCGGTTGACCCGCTGCTAGTCCGATTGTCCTATAATATGAGGGTTGTCTAGGTTATTGTTTTAGATTAGAAAGTAAGGGTTAGATAATTGTGAAATTTGCTGAAACCTTATAACCTGTCATTGTCCCAAACAACAAAAATAGTTTTTTTGACAAGAATACTCAAATTGATTTAAACTAAAATTACTAAGTCAACTTTATATGATGGCTTTATTTGCTTGCTATTAACCTTGTACATGAATGTGAAGAACATATTTGAATAGAGTAAATGCAAAATAGTATGATGAAAGTGACCCTACAATTGTCAATGTTGCACTGCATATTAGACACGGCAAAGCTTATATATATATATACATGATGATTCCAAATCCAATAAGGTGTTTGCCAAATTGCTGTCAATCTTCAAACTAGACGACTGTCTTTGCTTATTTGTCAAATTATTATTATTATTTTCTTTTCTTTTGCCATAGAAACATTCTTTGAACCAAGATAAGGACTACAAGGATGGAATGATCCACATCACCTCATCCAGGGAAAAGAATACAGATAAGGATCAATTGCAATTAGTTGCTTAATTTTAGCGGCAGATGTGAGAGAGTCTATAAATTACACTTGCTCGAGTGGTGATCAGGCAGTAAGGGTGATAATTTGTGTTCGCATGTCAGGTTTAGATTGTGTCAAGACATGTGTATTAAACTATTCAGGTCAAACCTAACCCAAATTACTAGATAGGAGAACTCTTTTTCAACAACTACACCTATAGGATATTTATATTCCAAATTTTGGGAGTTAACACCTACAAGTAGGGCCGGCAATTTTTACACGACCCGCGAAAACGACACGAACACGACACGAATAAACAGGTAATGGGTTTGGGTTAATCGGGTTCGGTCAAATCAGGTCTACCGTTTAAGACCATGAATTTTTGGGTTAAAGAAAAAAATAATAAATTAATTAATAAGTTAATAACTAACAAGTAATAACTAATAAAAAAAAAGAAAAAGTAGTAAAAGCCTAAAAGGCTCACACTCACAGACCCAACGCTCACAGACCCCCGTGCATGACTTGAACTCACCGGCTGCACGTGATCGCAGTCCACTCCCAACCAGAGTCCCACCGTCGTGCCTCCACTCCCAGTCTCCCACACTCATCGCCGTCAAGTTTGAGCTCTCTCTCAGTCTCGCCGGACTCTCGCGGACGCGGACCCTCGGCTCTCGACTCTCTGAACAGTTCGACTCCGCCTCTCGCCGTCGCCGTGAGCCACGCCTCCTCACCATCACCTGCAGCTGCACCTTTCTGTCTCCATAATGGCTATACCACCGGTATATCTCTTACTCTATCTCTGATTTTGGATTTTTCATTTTTTGGACCTTGGGTTAGGGTTTTGAGATCGAATCCCATGTGACTTGTGAATTGTAAATTGTGAATTGTGAATTTCCCACGACTTGTGAATTGTGAATTTGTATGTGGGATTGTGAATTTGAGCTAGCTGAAGACAGGTAAACAGGTAAACGGGTCGTGTCGGGTCGTGTCTACCCAATAAGACCCAGTTATTGTAAACGGGTAAATCGGGTCGTGTCGGGTTACCCGTTTACTTTCGTGTCGTAATCGTGTCAAACCCGATTACCCGTTTAGCTAAACGGGTCGTATCTGGGTATAGCCTAATGGGTAAGCAGGTTCAATCGTGTCTAATGCTAATCGCGTTCCACCCCTACTATAAGTAGCGATAAGCGTGAGTGAACAGTGCTCACGCCAGCCTTATTTTAATGATAAAATAATATTAAAATATTATAAATTATTATTCATTTTTTTTATAATAATATTGTATCATTCAAATAAGGCTGGCATGAGTACTGTTCACTCACGCCAGCCTTACATTTATCACTACTCAACACCCACATATTGAGATTCTCTACAATATCATACATTTAGGTTTATCCATATTAAATGAATGATTTAGCCTAGGTATTGCAGGAATCTCCATCAGATTCACAAGCTGTAGAGGCTCTAACTTTTGCTATATATGAGCTGTCCCCACCAATATATTCAATTATTGTGTCCTAATCCTCAATTATTTAAACCCATTAGACATTTGAAAACTAATTAGTACAGCCAAATTAGGTGTATTATTCTACAAAATACATGAAGAACATTGAGATATTTGATATTCCTCCTCCCCATTGTCATTTTTCCTTGAATAAAAAGAGTTCTTTTTTTACACATAAATCTACTGCAATCAAAGCTAAGAATGGAGTAGCAGTCACTTCATCCTCATCCTTGCAACTGAAAATAAGAATCCTTGTGAGAAAATAATGGCACCAATTAATTATAGAATATGCCTTAATTATATGGATTAAGCAAGGAAGTGGTCCTACTTTGTGCAGTAATCATATCTATGGCGGCGTGGGGACAATTCCAACCCATAAAAGAAGAAATTCTGGACACAATCAAGAGGGGAAGTTGGAGGTGAGAGTCATAGTCTATGAATACAACCAAGGCAACATCTACAATTATTAAAGGGATAACATGGGCCCATACTTTTCAAAATATCTTATAATATTACACTTTTAAGATATGTTGTAATCCTAAGTGTTTTACATGATTTAAGTATAATTTTAAAAATTTGTAGGAAACTTCAAGAAAACAATTATTTTTTCTCAAATTGGATCTTAAAAAAAATCTATGAATAATTTTAATCATCTTATCAAGCCAAAATATTTTTCAAATTTAAAAAACAAAAACGACTCTCTAAAACAATTAAGTTTTGTTCTTAAGCCCATTGTTTTGGTATGAGGTGTAGAAGCTACTAACTTCTATAATATATCTCATTGTTGTCGGCCACACGTTCCTTTAATATTAATGGGATATCCCTTTCAATGTTATTAATTGGATATTTTGTTTTGGTGAGTATGCTCTCTTTATTTATGGTTGATGTGGTTTTGAAGAATAAAGTTCATTCAAATTGGGTTAGAGAAATTCTCTAATTAATTTGTCCAAAATGTATATGATTCTTACATGTATTTTTAATAATATATGTGTTCTCATGTGCATTTTAAAAAATTTAGGTAAGAATCAAACGGATTTTGATGTCAATTTAAAAAATTGGAATATTTGATTGAAATAAATTATTCCAACTTAATTTGAAGAAAAACCCGATATTTAATTACAAACTCCTCAAATACATATGTTTTACTTGTATTTCTATGCATAGAGACAGAGCTTCTCATCATTTAAATTTAAAAAAAAAAATGGTATGACACAAACTTCTAATAGCACTAGCAACAAACTCCCTATAAGTAATTATGTTCCCTTCATTTAGGGAAAATGTCAAAAAAGTTACAAAAAATCACCCACAGCAGATTCCCTAATTCTGTGGAAACATTGGGATTGCTACATTGCTTCCCAATGCATTGGAAAGCACTATAACGTTCCCATCCATTATTCTAATACTAAAATAGCATTCACTTTCCTCTCTCCTCTCACATTTCCCACTCCCTTCTCTGTCGCTTTCCCTCTCTCTCATCTCCTTCACAACACTCTCACCGTTCTCGCTATCCTTTGCAAAGTGTACACTCATTGCCCTCTCATTGCCGTCGTCGTCCTCAAACACGCCCTTCTTGGTCTTCTTTGTATCTGTGGACTTAGTCTTCTTTTTCTCCCCAAAGATGGCGATTCGCCTAGAAACTTGGGCTCCTCGTCACTCAATCCCTTGGCCTCATTGTGATTGCTGCCTCCGTCCAATGAGATGTAGTAGTCGGTGCAGCCGCGCACAATTTTTTAAGTCGCTCCCGCTTTACACGTATCGCTTCGATGGTAGCCTGGTCCAGTTTTCCGATGCCTAAGGAAACAAATTAGCCTGCGCGTCGAGCTTCTCTCTATTGTGTTCCTCATTGTGGTTGTCGTCTTCCGATTTGTCTTCGTTTCGCTCGAGGGTTTGGGAGATAATGGGTTGGTCATCGTCGTCGTCGGGAGGTTTGAGGAGACTTTTGAGGACGATAGCAGGCTTGGTGGAGGAGGGGCGAAAGAGGGTGAGTGTTCAGGTGTTCTTCTGGAGCTGGAGGAGGGCCTCTTTGGTATAGGCACCAGCCTAGGGTTGGACATTGGAGGCGACAGAGGCAGAGGAGTGGGCACGGCGGTCAGTGCAAGAGGTCACCTTGTGAGAGGATGAAGAGGAGGTAGGGAGCTTGGTCGAACACTTGGAGGAGGAGGAGGGGGAGCGAGAGGGGGGTAGGGCGTCCTTGTCGTGAAGAAGAGGAGAGAGAGAAGTGGTGCCGGAGAAGAGAGATGGGGAGAAGAAAATAAGAGTTTTTTAGAATAAAAAAAAAAGATTTGTAAAAGTAAATATATATTATTTTAATGAAATACGGAAAGATTAAAAGAATTTGTTGTAGTGTATATTTGTATAGAGAAGTAAAAAATAATTTGAATCCTTAAACTTAGGAAAAATGGTTGGGTAACTGCTACTAATGCTCTAATATAACTCAACCTCTAAATCCAACTTGCAATGAGATGGTGTCTTAAGAGCTTACATACACAAATAAAATTGCACCCAAGCCATATGTGACTCAGAATCGTAGCACACTTACCATTATGCAACCGACGTGGACAACGGCCCATTCTATCAACATTGACCATATAAAAACATTTTCTCCTTTAGCAACTCCATCCATTTATCAGTGTTCAATAATTTAATATTATGCTCATACATGATACTAAGACATTTTAATCCAACTTATTTGTCGCCCTTTCTACAACTCAACCACAAAGTCACAGTTCATTTGATCTCAAATGGCGTCGGATCCAATAGTCGACGTGGTGTCTAACTCTGATATTAAATGATACAAATATTGGGTGTAACTTACCCTTAAAACTCGGCTTACAACAAAAGGGTGCCAAAAAATTTATATACACAAGTAGAGAATACATATTTATAAAAAAATGTTTTGTATTTTGAGTTATTTTCTAATTTTTTTTAAAAAATAATAAGTTAACTTTACCTCAGCAGAATTTAAGCACATGTTTTCTGAAAAATATTCCTACAGTCAAAGAGTATAAATTTATTATTAAAAAAAAAAAGTCTCCGACACTAAATCATTTGTCTCATTTCATAATTATCCTATGGCTTAAAGAGTACGTATATATATATACACGAATCCAAGCATGCATACCATCTATTTAATTATATCAGATTTTCACAACTGAAAAACTTTTGATGGCTGCGATTCAACCATCAGTGATCTAATTTTTTTCACAGAAATCCAACTTAAAATGAAAAATCTCGTAGACTTTTCAGCTACAATCTGGAAAAATAAAAGAAAAATGAGAAGTTGAGAAGCGAAACTCATTTACAGTTGAACTTGTGGTTACCGAGGTCCAGAGAGCTCCATGGCTTCAATTATAAATGAAGATTCCTCATGAACATCACTGTAAATTCTGGAAAAACTACAATCCCTTGCCTCACAAGGGTTGCTTCCGCCGCCTTGCGAATCCTCCATACGTCCCGACTGCTCGACAAGACCTTCCAAGACCTTCATAACTTCCAGACATCTTTGGCCGGAGATTGGGATATGACTTAGTACACTGCAGAGCCAACTCTACCACTTTCTGCAGCTGTAATGCATCATAGCATTTCCTTAGATCCCTATCTACTAGCGCCTCCAGCCTCTTCCCCTCATATAAGGTTCTAACCTGCATTTATTCAATAAAAATTCAGTGGATTTAGTGAAAACTATAACCATAACCATGGTATTTTCCTCATGGCATTCAAAGTTTTACAGCATCATCATGGACTTCCTTCAATCTTTAACCATGACCAAAGAGAAACTAGTTTACAAGATTCCACCAAGACTATAGCAACACATGGAAGACTACTTACCAAATCAAGAATCATTCCCTTCTGAACCTGACAATTTCCAGCATCTAATGCCTTTTGCCCTGTTATGAGTTCCAAAAGTAGTATGCCAAATCCGAAAACATCCGTCTTTTCCGAAGATTGTCCAGTTGAAAGATACTCTGGTGCAATGTGTCCTACAGTGCCACGTACTGCAGTAGTGACATGTGAATCTCTCCGATCTAACAGCTTAGCAAGACCAAAATCCCCAACTACAGCTTCAAAACTTTCATCAAGCAAAATATTTGCAGCTTTTACGTCCCTGTGAATAATTGTCGGGTTGCACTGTTCGTGTAAGTATAGAAGCCCACGGGCAGCCCCAACAGCAATCCGCATTCGTCTGTTCCAATCCAAAGTGGGCTTCTCTCGACAAGTGTCTGCAATGAAGCAAGCAATTTCAGAATCAGCAAAGAATTAAGAGAAAAGCTGCAGTAGGGTCTAGATTTAATTGAAATAAAAAGGAAAAGATGAATAAGATTTCAAATCCAGGGAATTAAGGATCAAACCACAAATAGAACTTTGTTAAATGACCAATTATTGAACTGTGTAAGTTTAAAAAAGGTGACACAACCACAAAACTTACGGTTGTCAAACTGAAATGAAACTAAAAAGATATCTACTATGTATTCCTAGTTGAAGACCCCAAATTAGTATCTATACTAAATATCATGATCATTTTCTGGCATAATTGCTAAGGGAGAAAAAAAGATTCTCAGTCCTTGAAAAAGTCTAGCAACGTAAGTGTAGTTGAGATTTCATAGCCCTCAAACAATAAAATGAGATTTACCAGTTTGAACAAGTAAAGTTCTTTGGAATACAGATAGAGAGAGAGAGAAGCACAGACAAGTCACATCAAAACAAACCTCTCAATCTGTCAGCAACACTCCCATTTGGCATATAAGGATAAACAAGCAACCTTTCGTCTTGTGTCATACAAAATCCATACAAACGTAAGAGATTTCGATGCAAAGCCAAGCCAATCATTTCAACTTCAGTTTGAAACTGCACTTCTCCCGTGTAATTTGGATCTTTCAGCCTCTTAACAGCCACCATCGTCCTATTTGCAAGACACCCTTTATAAACCACTCCAAATCCACCTTGCCCTAGGATGTTTTTGGGACTAAAATTCCCAGTGGCATTTTGCAATTCACGAAATGAAAACCTCTTGAGATGACTAATATCAAATTCATAATCTTGCTGCACTGGAAAAACAAACATATGAGTGCATTGAATCTTCCCAAATTCTGACAATCCCTATCATGATAGAGATGCTGTAGTTTAGGAAGTACCGTAAGATGTAAAGAGAAGCTGAGATCTGTACCAATGCACCCAACAAACAAGCAGCATCACAGAAACGACAAATGTGCAACTGATGCCTATGGCAACAGAAAGCACCCAGTGATGATGACGGCTGACTTTCTGAGATGAACCTGTATCTGTAATTAAATGATCATGCATATGCGTCCAGATCTATTCAAGTACTCATTTGCAAAATGTGTTTGACAGGTTGCATCAACATACCATTTACTGGCGCTGAAACACCCATGCAAATTTGTGCTGGCGAAGAAGTACAAATCAAGTTATTCCCTGTAATACTGCAATGAAAACTGTCAAACATGCAAATCTGGAAGCATTGCAAAACTCTCTTTTCTTTTCTTTTTTTCTTTTGTTTGACATGTGTTAACAAAAAATGAAGAAAGCATCCTGGCAAATGTAATGATGCTGCAAATAAATTATCAACTACTGAACATAACATTGCTTTGAATTAATGACTTTTCCTTTTCTAGATGAGGAAATTTTACATATTAAAATATGACGTACTGAATCACATTCACAAAGAGCAACTGCAGTATAAATATCTATGTTCCACCACATTTTGGGGCATATACATTTTTTTTTTTTTGATATCACAGAACCTCTACATGGCAGGGCCCTTCGGATCCACCCCTGCAAAGTAAACCTCGATCCTGTACACCGCACCCTTAGAAATTTTCCTACATAGAATTGGGTAAATTGCTGGCTTTTCATTAGGAGGTGTGGCCCCAAGGAATTGTTTGCACCCAAGAGGTGTTGAACCTTGAACCTTGAAGGGAGCAAACCTCCAAGACCAAGGCCTTCACCACTTGGGCCAACCTCAACCCCTTGGGGCATATACATAACTTCCTCATAAGGAAAACTCTCCAAATGATGACCCATCAGATAGGATCAATTAAATATATATAGTGCAATTGGTAAAAATAAATCCTGAAGCTAAAAAAGGGCCCTAATATAAAGACAATAGAATAATGAGCTTAATGATTGCGCTAGAGCATTCAATCTGAAAGCTTAAGGCCTACCAAGTATATAAGCAAGCCAAGATGAAGCCCACACCTAAATTGAGTCTATTGTTTATCAGGGAATTCTTAACAAATTGATCAGCCATTGGTGTAAGACAGCCCACTTGGCATAAAATAATTGGCTCTAAGATCAGTTAACTGATGTCTGGAAATCAAAAAGGCTTTATTGTAACAAAACAATAAATCTTTACGCTATAGACCTCACCTGTAGCCTTTTGCTAGTATTTTTGGAGTGGGGCCACTGAAATTATTGAATGATAAATCCCTGTGCAATGCACTTTAACATAATTAAAATCACTTTAAACAATTTAAGAGAAAAATTACAGTTGAAAAATCTGCTGGAACACATACAAGAACGAAAGACCTGTGAGATCAGCGACTGGTTTAGGAATCTGCCCCGATAATTTGTTTCTACTGAGCAGCCTGAAAAAAAACTTGCATGGAAAAGCCAATAGGAGTAAACAAATAGTAAGAGTAAACAAATTATTAAAAACCAATAGGAAAATTAGTGCCCAATTTATCTGTCAAGCCATACTCACAAGTAACTTAGATGAGTTAGAAACCCCAAAGAACGAGGAATTTCTCCAACGAACTGGTTACCCGAGAGGTCAAGAGTTTGAAGCTCTGAAAGCTTCCCAATGTCAGGAGGGATAGGACCAGATAACTGATTGTTCTTCAACAACCTGCAGCAAGAATGGAGCATACAATTGGTGAACACAACATTTATTCATCATTTTGGCAGGTATGCAACAAAAGACTTATAACACATCTCATGATATCCAACATTAGATCATTTTGTCAACCAGGATAGAAAAGAAAAATTGGTATATCATAACATAGGAACGGATTTTGAACATGCATATCTGTACACAAGGCCTACTACAGTTCTTCCTACAAAAACTAGGTATCAACGCTATAAAGTACCTCATCACATATATAACGGCATCAAAATTCACAATCTAAAATATGATCCAACATTGTCATGAATCATGCATTGCTAGATATTATCTTCTATATATTTAACTCACAAATGTAAAAAGGAAGAAAAAAAAATTATCTAAAAGTAAGTTTATGATTAATATTGAAACCAATTATTGAAGCTCCCAAATTAGCCACATGGAAAAATATTAAGCCAAAAACAACACAAGAAAAAATTAACTATTTAGTGAACTAAAACCAAATAGGCAACAGAAAATAGACAATTGAAGTTGGGATGAAGTCAAGCAAAAATGCTTAGAGAAGTCTCACATTGTGTGAAGGTGACTCAAATTTGCAATACTTGGCGAAAGCATTCCTGATAATCCCATACTGACCATTTCACTATCAACATCAATGGGAAACAAGTAACATTAGATGCACATTTCAGATTTAAACAGAATTAAAATGAACAAAAATTAAAACCCCAGAAAAACAAAGACAAAAGCAATAAGCAATAAGCCTTTAAATTTTCTTCCACATCTATCTTTATGTTGGGGAGAGAAACACCAAGGGAATCAAACAAGAGTGAGTTAATATACATATTAGGACACCACTTCTAGCTCAAAAGCCTAAGCTGATGAGCTTGGGTCCACTTATGTATATTAATCACTCTTTTTCTTTATACTTTATCATCGTGGGACACAAACCTTACAATTACATGCACAACACTTTATTTACTAGAAAACCCAAAGAAAAAAGAAAGAAGACATAATTTTTTCAATCCTCAATTCTCAAATGTCACTGCAAGTAGAAGGTTTATGTTCTTGGTAAATTACCGCTTCACACAACTTTAACCTAAAAGAGACTAAAAATGGTCAATTTAATAATTTAATTAATATGTTAACACCCCCTTTCGCTTGTAACTCCTCCCTAATAAGACTAAATTTAAAAATGAGAGTACACCGTAATGGGTTGAACTTATGACCTTTAAAACCTCTGCTCTAATTCCACCTTAAATCCCCACTTATCCAAAAGTAAAGTTAAGCTGATAAAAAAATAGTTAATTTAATGTTTAATTAATATTTTAACACTCATTAACAAATTTTCCTCATCTAAAATTCTCAGTGACCAAACAGGAGTAATAATGTGATGGCAAAATGGGAGACACTCACAGAGAAACAACGAAGCCTTCGGCAGAGCAAGCGACCATGTTCCACGTGCAAGGATCAACGGAATTAATATCCCACCCATTCATCACGTGCAACTCGTCGTTCATCTTGTTCTTCACTGCCATCAGAGCAGCCACTGCTTCATCCAAAAATGACAGATTCAGTACAAAGAAAAATATATCCGAAAAAAAAAAAAAAAACAGAGCAAATAGAGAAAGAAGAAGAAAAGGCGAGAAGTGCCCACGTGGGACATACCCTCATAGTTAACACCCTTGGGAGAAAGAAGACTGTCAGATGCATCAGCAACCATAGGCATCCAAAAGAAGAGGTAAAAGAAGAACAACCCAAAACCCCACTTTACACCTTCCATGGAAAAGCATGAACAGGACAAGCTTTGGAAACCTTTGATGGGAGTTTTCAGACTGACATTGTTCTACTGTTAGAGATAAAACCCAAAAGTCCACACTCCCATTGAATCTTTCTTGCCTTGGGATGCTAAATATAGTTTTTTTCTTGAAAAAAAAAATACAAATATTAAGAGGAAATGAAAATGAAATGAGGGTTTTGAGCCGCTCGAGATTTGGGAAGTTGACAGGGGCTGTCGGCTGGTTTTTTGGTTTGACAGACTAGGGATTGTGTGTAGTGAGCTATATGTTATTTTTTTTATCCCAGATGTGTGTGAGCTAGATGGAGCCGTTGGATTTTTATGATTTGACTGGAATGGCTAATTGACGGTGAGGATAGGAGTAGGGTGTGTCCGGGTGCAGGTGGTTTCGGGTTCGATCGGAGTTGGGCAATGGGGTCTACGTTGGTGGTTGTCGCTATTGGCGCGAAGATTTATGTTGCCGGTGTTTCGGACTTTTGAGGGCAAGTATACTATTTCAAGAACGACATCGTTTTGCTTTGATATTTGCTTTTGAATTTTAAATACAGTTTGCATCAAGAGGCCCTAAAGTTGAACACGAGCACAAACACAAAGAAGTAGTACTAATTTTAAAGTAAAGATTAACACCATCTAGTTCGCCGTCCTAATATGAATTAGTTGTAGTAATGACACGTTAAACAATAATGGTAGTGACCTGTTCAGTTAAACAATAATGATAGTGACCTGTTCAGTAGTAATAACGATGATACAGTTAGCGGTGAGAGTAACAACACATTCAACAATAACAATAATGGCGCATTGTAGAAAGTTTAATAGTAATAATAATGACAGAAAAAATAACAATTTTATTAGTAGTAATAATGATAACTATATTAATAGTAATAACAATCACTACAAATGACAATGGTAGTGTTAAGTTGTTAACAATAAGAGAATAGTTACAAAATTAAACATAAAATGAAAAAACAAAACAAAAACAAAAGATGCTCTGTCTGGGGTGATTTTGTGTTATGGTTAGTATGTTATGTTATGTTAGGTTGTATTATCCTATGTTGTTGTTCCTACTGTAGGGCTTGGGCTGATTCTCTTATATAGGATAGAAACTTTTATTCTTGTTGCAGGAAGATGTGAAATCAAACTAGTAGGTGAAAAATAAAAGCTTTTTTTTTTTTTTTTTCTCCAAAATATGCAAGTTGCTAAGAAATAAATTTAAATTCTCAAGGTACATTAATGATTGAAAATGCCTGAAAAGAATGACTCGTTAAGACTCAAGAAATTACGTTGAGGTTTAACCATTCAACTTGCTACATATCACCTCAGTGTTAGATTTCATATGAGTCATATGACGCATTCATTGTACCAAGCTACACAATTTAAAGTCATGGTCTATTGACAGAGTTGTTGGACCACATCTATACCTTATGAATCACAACTTCCCTCCCTACTCCCATCAATACAACCCATACCTTATGAATCACAACTTCCCTCCCTACTCCCATCAATACAACCCATGTGCTTGGTTCATAGTTGAAAATATATCAGTTGAATGCTTAAATAAGTAGTGGGCAAGTAGATTATTACAACAAATCTGTCTTGATACAAGCCATGAGAATCTTTGCATGTTGTCACAGTTGCAGGTGCACTGATACTGCTTTAACAAAAGGGCTTTCAACGGAGCCTTCAACAGGATTAGGCCTTAACGAGTCATTTATCATACAATGTTGGCCAATTATTGTATAGTTGTTGAATGTTTAGACCTTTAAAAGTCTTTGGACTAACTATGTAGAAGATAAATCATAGGTTAAAACCTGATCCGCACAGCATTCTCTTGTGGGCCATGAGCCCAATAAAATATGATATGGGTTATAAGTCCAATAAAATATGATAATTGTTGATTTTTATTTTTTCTAATTGAAAGGGAGAAAAGGTTACAAGGGGAATAATTGTTGATGAATATCTCTTTTTTAATGCAACTTTAGCCCAAAATTATTATTAGTTTGAGTTGGCCTCTGGCACTTTGAGATCATGCTTGAGTGCAAAAAACTAGCCCTTTCAACTCCCCAAGGTTCATGTGGTTTTTACTCTCGACTCTCCCTGATCTCCAGCCACATTTATGCCCCATTGTATAACGTTCAATTCAATAGAACTAATGCCCCTTTCCACGTATTTTCTGTCTTGCCTCCCATGAAACTTTCTTTGCCAAAGGAACGTTCGATGAATGAGGGGTGCATGATGTTGTTGCCTCACCATCTTGTGTGAAAACTCTTCTCAGCATGTTTGATTCATTCATTTGAAGCTGGCGCATCAATCTCTCATCTTGCATTCCGAGGCAACGCAAAGGGCTTTTGAAATGGCTTGGGTTGAAACATCTTCACTTATGTGGCTTCCCTTTCTTTAAGCTTTTAAAGAACGTAACTAAAACGGTGATCGAATCATCCCTTTAAGTAATTGGTCACCCCTTTTAAGAGTGGTCGACCATTGTTTTACTATTTGAAGAAATGATCATCAACCTAAGGAAGTCATCAGAGTGGTCATGTCACCACCACAACTCCCATGAAAGTGGTCAACAGCCATCCCCTCAACTCTCGGGTGTAGTCGCACACACCGATGTGCCCCATTTATTTTAACAGAACAACCTGGACCTTTGAAATTGCAGGAAGACGTAGGGTGTAATAGTTAAAACTCTTTGCTCGGTTTCTAGCTTCTTTTCTTAATAGATGCTCGTTGGGATCTTAGGATGTCTGACAATATTTGTAACAGTTAATAATTCCTGTCTTGTTGGGCTTTCTGCACTTTGTAATGGACCAAGGTGAGACCCAATTTGTTGTATTCTTTAGAGTTTGATTCTTAATAAATTTCTTATTCACTGAAAACAAAAAAAAGAGAAGTTAAATTAGCGGTTGCTATAGTAGTAGTACACAGTGTGCAGTGTATGGAATTCAACCGTCTACAACTAATTACATTTCATCTGAGCAGGAAACAGAGTCAATGATGAGAAAAGTTGGTCCTGCCGAATATTATTCCACAGGAACAAGGCCAATAGAGATGCACATGGGATGCCGTCCTAAAGGAAGAACAATATAAAAGTAAACGTTCAACTGTTCTTGGATTTAGCTAAGTATGATGGAGAAAGTGGGGGTGCTATAACAAGCTCAGGAGGCCCTAATGTTTTGGTTGCTTTGTGGTTGGGAAAGAGAAATAATGTTTTAGATTCGAACCGTTAAAAAACCTACAGAAGATGTTAGTAGATTTTTTTACAGCACCTAAGCTAAATTCGTAGTGTACTAAACACAGAACAATAGCATTTAATTCGCACAAATAGTTGGTAACAAATTTGTCTGCAAATACAAGTCAATCACCAAAGAAGTAAAAGGAAAACAACATGCACGTAAATCATACCCAGCAAGCAACAAGATCACCCCCCCTTTTGTTCAGCCATTCTATTTGGGGCTTTCTTCCTAGCTATAAATACACTTTCCCCTAGCTTTTCCTCTGCTAGCAGCTTTCTGATCAGTACATCTCCAACTATCTTAACTATCAAACATGTACAAAAACAAAAAGGTGTCTTAAGAAAGGAGGCTTGTAAAGAGAGAGTTTCAGGAGGGATAGGGAGGAAACCGTATTAAGGAACTCTTCAAGCAACCGCAGCTATCCAGCCACTTGAGTCTCTATTCATCTGGGTGAAGCAACAGCAAGAAGTGATACTGCTCAGGCTGCAACGCATTGGGATTCTAACACAAAGATAGTACCTCCTTGTGTCACACATCAACTGGAAGACAAACATTCCCACGTAACTTTCCACACTTATGTGCCTGCTGGATGCAAGAAATTTAAACCCATTTGGCGTTTCACATACTCTGGTATCAACCTATTAACAAGCTCTGGTGAAGCCCCTGACATCTGTAACCACCACAGGAAGTAAACAATTGGTTACAAATGGAACATATCAAACTGAATAGTTGCAGAACATTCACCAGTCAACACACACATTTAAGCTTTTTCCGCTACCATTTATAAATGATGTCTACAACATGTAGAAACCTTCTTAAGGGGAATAAAGGATCAAGAAAAATAAGACAGCCTTGCTTGCAACTGGGACTGTTGATAATAACTACCAACCAACACCTCCTCTCCAAATATCCCCAGCACTGTCATTCCCCACACAGAATGAATAGGGATGGCTAGCATTACAGAAATCATGAGTGGCTAACAACCTAAAAAATAGTGCCATATCCATGCATTAACAGGCACTTAAAATGAATGGATTTCTCCAAGATTTTGACACACAAAAGTAAACAAATATTAACTATTGGTATCTCAGTATTTCACAATTAAAAAATGCATACTGGAGTATAGGTTTGATTCCAATCACTAATGGCTAAGCATATGCAGTACAAATAAGTAATGTTAGAAGACGCACTTCCTGTTTAAAGTTAAAAAGGGGTGGCAATGGGCGTCCGTTTGGTAGGCGAGCATTGGCTTCTCGGAGTTCATCGAAGAAAGGGTGAGCACACGCTTCTAGCTGTGATAACAAAACAAACCCCCAGTCAAAAAGGAGAGCAATCAGACACACACAATCATCTATATAAAAGAAAATACCCGTATAAACATATCAATACATTTACATAAAAAAACACAAAAGTAAAACTCTTGACACCAAATAATCCATTGACATTGACCAA
This sequence comes from Carpinus viminea, assembly GCA_013348765.1. Taxonomy (NCBI): domain Eukaryota; kingdom Viridiplantae; phylum Streptophyta; class Magnoliopsida; order Fagales; family Betulaceae; genus Carpinus; species Carpinus viminea. The sequence goes on from CP054667.1 coordinate 60,780,763, forward strand.
GACTAACATCTCATGAGTATTGGCTACACCAAAAGCTAGATGTAGTCATATATCCATATAAAAATAATAGCAGACATGAACTCACCGCTGTACAGCGAAGACTAGGCGAGTATTGCAGCAGTCTCGAAGCCAGATCAATTGCTTCTGGAGGCATCCTTTTATGGAAAACCTAAATCAAGAAACTTAAA